>CM071943.1:30550000-31080000 GCA_036784905.1 Acrossocheilus fasciatus | reverse complement strand
TAATTTATATTTTAAATCATTTTTGACTACTGTTATTATTAATTTAATTTTATAAATGTATATAATAATGATAATACATTTAAATATATAACACTTGCAATTATTTACTTTTTGTACTGTTAATAACTAACCAGTACACCTATAGAATAATAATACATTTAAATATATACATTATAAATAAAAAAAAATTAGTTAATTTAATTGTAGATATTTTTATGTAGTCTGTATTTGCAGCCAAAAGCAATTTCGCATAACCCTCATGTGGTCGACCAATCAAAAGTTGGACACACTGAATACGTGTTTATTTAATCTAAAAACTCGGGCTTGAATCAGTTTTACAGGCAAATATAAGCCTCCTCATGAATTTGTGTTCATCTAAGCAGCATCTCACACACACCTGCATGTTGGTCATGGCCTCCTGCAGCTGCTCCAGCTGATGGGCGGAGCTCAGCGCCTCCAAACGGATGTCCGTCAGCTTGCGCTCTTTCTCCCACAGCTCCGAGCGTAACTCTGACACCACTTTCTCATCCTGCTCAGTGTCCTCGCGGCCCTCGCATGATCTGCCGGAAATACCAACATCAAACGTACAGCTATGAAAGGTACATTCAAATCATCTTGTGAAGACAATCAACAGTTGCATTTCCTACCCAGATGTTGAAATCGAGGCATTTGCAGAGACGTTATCCACATTATGTTGGATTTTGGGTGAAGATGGGGCGGATGTGACCGGCGTTGCGATCTCCTCTATATCTGCATATGGTGCTTTGGGTCCCTTTTTACTAAAGGCCTTGTTGAAGGAGCTCCTCAGCTATATGCAGAGCAGAAATGAGGGTCAGCGCTCAACTAAAGACTACTTCATACTGAATCTTTTAAATATAAGTATGAATTCACAGTGTTAGTATAGATGGTTTGGATTCATAATGGCATCAAAAAGCAATACAAAAATCACAATGGAGGCATACTGTATATATGATTTGATGTGTTTGTGATGGTGGCGTATGCATTAAGTGTCTTAACAATGAATTTTAGTTACAAATGATCCAACAAGCCTCTTTATTTTGAAGCAAAGCATTCAACTAGCATTAGTAGTGCAATGTGATGAATGTCTGAATGTCTATTTCTCAAAAACTAAAACTATTACAAATCTGAAATAATAACTGAAATAAAATAAAATAAATAGATCAAATAAAACAAACATATGAAAAATTTTAAATAAGTTGAAGTAATAAAAATTCTAAAAAAGCACTGAAATAAATTAAAGATGTGTAGAAATATATAAAAACCCCAAAAACAAATAAAAATGACCAAAGGACCTAACAAGCTAAAATGAAAAATGAAATTGAATTATAAATTAAATGAACTAAAATATATAACAATAAATGATTAAAATGATTAAATATGAATAAATACTACAATAGTGTATAAATAATAGTAATATAACACTGTTTCTCAGAGCCACGCTTTTAACTAATGTAAAGTTAAATATGGCCTCTACCCAGAAAAGGTTCATAATAATATAATAATATGCTTGTCTCAGGCATTAGTTATGATAGTATTAATCACAAAGCACATTTCAAACAAGACTGCATGAAATGATGGAGAGTAGTAGGACATCTGAACCACTTGAAACGTGTTAAATTCATTTTTCAGTCAATATGTCGTTGTATATTGTATCCATTTCAGACTATACTGTGCCATTTTAATTTGCTGAGACTTATTGACTGAGTTTTTGACCACATTTAGATATTGATGGTTTCTTTAGAAGTTTCAAGTATGCTGTGATTGTGATGGGCTGGGAAACAACTCACCTCATAGACCTGTAAAATAGGGAGCAGGGAAGCACAGGGAAGAGATCACAGTCATAATTGCAACGTTGAAACAGACCATCTACATCTACATTACACATATTAAATCAGCTAATGATAATAAATGAACAGCCTGAAGCCAAGACCATCTTTTTTTCCAGCAGATATTTCATTTTCCTATTCACATCCTCACCCAGCTCTTTTTCTTCTTCTTCTTGGCCTCCTGTTCCTTCAGGCTGCCGGCGCTGGAGTGACTGGTGATGCTGTTCAGACTGGAGATGCTCTCTGACGAGTTCTGCCGGTCGATCTGCAGCTCTGAAGGGAAAAATCAGTGTTCATTTAGCACGCATTCCATCATGTCTAAAAAAAGAAAAAATAGCCTTATGCATTAAAATGCATGAATGTAAAAAAACAAACAAACACAAAAAAAAACCTTTTGGTGCGGTGTCGGGGACATTGAGGGCCACTTGAATGATGGACTGAGCTTCTGTGTTCTTGGTCTTTAGGACTTCTATGGTTTCCTTCAGGTCCTGTAGCTCAGAATCCTGAAATGATAAGCCAAAAATACTTGAATGTTAAAACATGAAACATATACGATTCCTGTTAAAAAAAACTCTTCACAAACAAACCATGAAACTTCCTTGTTAAAATCTAACACAAGTTTTATGTGACTCACGTCATGGTGACATTTTTGTATTTTCTACATCCCTGTGACTTATCTGTTTGGTACTTAAAATTGTAATAACAGTCAACTGCCTTATATAAAAGCCTTGAATTTTTGAAAGAAGCCAGAAGAATGAAAGAAAGGCTGCATTTATTTAATTAAAAATACAGTAAAAACAGTAATATTGTGAAATATTATTCCAAATTAAAATAACTGGTTTCCATTTGAATATATATTAAAATGTAATTTATTGCTGTGATCAAAGCTGAATTTTCAGCATCATTACTCCAGTCTTCAGTGTCACACGATATTTCAGAAATCATTCTAATATGCTGATTTGCTGCTCAAGAAACATTTCTGATTATTATCAATGCTAAAAACATCGTGCTGCTTCATAGTTTTGGAAAGCATCAATTTTGTTTTCAGGATTCTTTAATGAATGTAAAGTTCAAAGGAACAGCATTTATTGAAATAGAAATCATCAACATTTTAAATTGATCAATTTTATGAATACAAGTTTTTGTATACATTTAATTCTAATTTATACATAATTTTATACATATAATTTTAATTTATACATAAATTTAAATTCTACATAAATTTACCTTTATTTACAATTATTTTTTGTTATATATATATATATATATATATATATATATATATATATATATATATATATATATATATATATTAAATGTCATGATTTCAATAGTAGTTTTTATAAAGTAGGCAAATGCACAAATTTTACAATGTTTGTATGATGGGTAATAAAATGTCAAATCTAACATGTAAATCTGCAGTGTGTTGTTTCTGTACACTGACCTTCTGCTCAGAAGTGACTGACAGACTCTGCAGTCGTGCCGTCATGAGGGCCAGACTCTGCTCAAACGCCGCCACCAGGTTAGCCTGCAGACACAGAGACAGGTGCAGGTTAGTGCCTGACATACACTACTGATCATTACACACACACACACACACACACACACACTTGTGTGTGTCTCCATCTGGACTGGGAAAGAGTGATGGGAAAGGACGGGAATCGAGAACAGCTGTGGAAATGGATGGATGGATGAATGGAGGGTGAAGAGAGGACGAACTACAGGCTGGAATGGACAAAACCATGAGGTTGCCATGTGACGACACACACACACACACACACACACTACAGAAGAGTGTGTGTGAAAGAGAGCTGATGGAATAATCCTGATAAAAAATACAATATCCATCATGCTACTCACTGTGACTCCAGCAGCGCATGCTAGTGCATCACATACGCAACTACACGCACATTTCCTGAGGAAAAATGCTGCCGTGATGCTAGGCTGCTGTGGGTGGTTGCCAGGATGTTTCTATGTGGTTGCATAGGTGTTCTGAGAGGTTATTAGTGTTGCTAGGTGGTTCTACGTGGTTGCTAAGGTGTTCTGAGGGGTTATTAGTGTGTTGCTAGGTGGCTTCTAGAGGTGTGTTCTCAGTGGTTGACAAGGTGTTTCTATGTGGTTGCTAAGGTGTTCTGAGTGGTTATTAGTGTTGCTAGGTGGTTCTACGTGGTTGCTAAGGTGTTCTGAGTGGTTATTAGTGTGTTGCTAGGTGGCTTCTAGAGGTATGTTCTCAGTGGTTGACAAGGTGTTTCTATGTGGTTGCTGAGGTGTTCTGAGTGGTTATTAGTGTTGCTAGGTGGTTCTACGTGGTTGCTAAGGTGTTCTGAGTGGTTATTAGTGTGTTGCTAGGTAGCTTCTAGAGGTGTGTTGCTTAAGTGTTGCTAAGGGGTTGTTAGCATGTTGTGGATGTTATTTTGCAATTGCTAAGAGTTTTTTTTTTTTTACCACATTGCTATGCAGTTGCTAGGGTGTTCTGTGTAATTGTTAGGTAGTTACTAAGGTGGTCCCTATGGCAAGTGATTTTGAATTGTTGCTAGGATGTTGCTCTGAGGTATTTACCGTTGTTGCAAGAGCAGTGTTGCTATGCAGCTGCTAAGGATGTTTTGGGTGGTTGCTAAGTAGTTACTGAGGTGGCTGCTATGATGTTGCAAGGGTTTTGGGTGGTTTCTAGGGTGTTGCTCTGACGCTGCTTAGGTTTTCTCAGTAGTTGCTATGCATTTGCTAAAGTGTTTTTAGAATGTTCCTATGCAGTTCCTAGGGTGTTCGGAGTGGCTGCTAGGGCGTTGTTATGTCGTTGTTCAGGTGTTCGGCGTGGTTGTTAAGGAGTTGCTAGGGTGGTTGCTATAAGCTTGCAAGTGTTCTGGGTGATTGCTAGGTAGTTACTGAGGTGGTTGCTATGATATGGCAAGGGTTTTGGGTGGTTGCTAGGGTGTTGATCTGAGGCTGCTTAGGCATTCTCAGTAGTTGCTACAGTAGTGTTCCTATCAGAGTATGTGAGCGGAGCGGAGCAGTGTGATTTTGACTGGAGCGAGGAGCAGATTTTCACGTGGTCGTGGTTTTCACTCGCTCCAAGAGCGCTCCACCATTGCTCCATCACCAGTACAATTCATGCCAATGACCCGTAATATAACTGCATACTGCAACTACAATTGAGGTGGTTGCAATGATATTGTAATTGTTTTGGGTGGTTGCTAGGGTGTTGCTCTGAGGCTGCTTCGGCATTCTCAGTAGTTGCTACAGTAGCGTTCCTATGCAGTAGCTAAAGTGTTTTTATAACGTTCCTATGCAGTTCCTAGGGTGTTTGGAGTGGCTTCTAGGGTGTTCTGGTTGGTTGTTAAGGAGTTTCAAGGGTGGTTGCTATGGGATTGCAAGTGTTCCAAGGATGTGGCTTCCAGGGAATTGTTAGGTGTTTTTTCAGGGTGTTCTCATTGGTTCTGGGTGGACATGTACTGTACATAGCACAAATTGTACATTGTACAAGTCACAAACAAAATTAAATTATTTGTCCAGATAAAAAAAGCAACTTTTAATCCTCAATTAGTGCACATTCACGACTATGTCAGTGTTTGCAGTTGTGGTTCCCTCATACAGCACCCAGCATCAACCCTATGACATCATCAACACTTGGCCAGATGACACCTGAAAGCCACAGAGCAAACATAAAATGACTTCCACTCCACATCATCAGTCGCCACACTAAGGGCGGGGGTGGGGGGGAGACACATGCAACAGCGACGGATGGGGCTGCGAGTGACAGTCCAACAAACCTGGCCTGCCTGCAACAGCCAGCAACCCCAGGCAGCAGTCAGTCATCAGAGGCCGGGACAGGACATCAGCCAGGGAGAGAGGGACACTGCTGTTAGGACTATAGGGCCACAACCCTCCATCCCACACACACACACATACAAATATGCACCGGGATCAGCATCAGAAATTCAAATGTTTCACTAAAGGCCCTCTAGAGGTGATTTTCAAGTGCATTTGCAGCACACCCATATAAAGCACACTGTAAAGCCCTAATCAGACAGGACTAGTTTTCCCTGAGGTGATTAGATAAATTTGTGTTTTATAGAATTAGTGATTTTAAAGGGCACCTTTTATGCCCCTTTTACAAGATGTAATATAAGTCTCAGGTGTCCCCAGAATGTGCCTGTGAAGTTTCAAGTTAAAATAACCCACAGATAATTTATTATATCCTTTGGAAAATGCCTATTTTGAGAAGAAGCAGAAACACACTGTTTTAGTGCATGTCTCTTTAAATGCAAAGGAGCTGCTGCTCCCCCCCCCCTTTCCAGAATAGGACTGTACCTTTACAGCTCGTAACTCAAGATACTTTGCCAAAAAACATCTGTTTGGTTTTGATTATCATGTCTATCACGCTATAATAATGTGTTATAAAGCCATATCAGTTTAAACTTCTAATATAGGGTTTTCTGAGCACGCACACAGAAAGCATGGCACGTGTGTCTCGCTCATGTCTTATTGTGTGTTAAAAACACATAACTCACAAAAACACAGTCGGTTATGTTGGTGAATGCAAACAGCTAGGAAAGAAATTGCATGTTTATATTAGATGGGTATATTAAGTAACAGCAGCATAATATACAGTAGGGTACAACGTGGCTAAAGGTGCCCTGGAGTAAAAGGCTCCTTTGATATTATTTTCATCTGAACCACTAGATGGCAAAAAACATGGCTTAGCACTTTCCAAAACATCTGCTTTTCAAGATGCACGTCTATATTTATCTGATCTTCGACGCGATCGCGCGCAGCAGCACAAAGTTGATTCTGTGCTTACTTGATCTAATATTTTATGTTTTTTAAAATGTTGTAGATTTAAGCAGCAAATGAGAATCACTAAAATGAATGCATATATTTTGAGACAAAGGTCTTCTTTATGATTTTCAGTTTTAAGATAGTTAAAGCAACAGTTTTTAAATAACGAAAAGAATATGTAAAAGTATGGTATTTGGGGTAAAAAGCGCCCCTGCTGTTGGGGCTAATGGCACACAGTAATTAACATTATAATTAATAGATCGCTGACTTTTCCATTTGTTGACATGACATGGTTAGATTCAGATGGTAAATATCATATATTATGTTGGGTGTCAATATCAAAGATAATCACCATGTTTAGAATGAAACCATCAAATTTAAAAACATGATATTATAACATATTTTAGCTGAAGTATTTGTATCAACCCCTTGCCACCTCATACATTTATAAGATTTTTAAACAATATAAACAACATGAATGATTTATTTTCACACAAAATGTGTTGCTCCATTAATGTTCAATACAATCTATATATTTTTTCTGCAATTATACATTTTAGGCGCTGTGAATAGCACATTTTTTCTTAAGGTGGGCCTTTAGCCCCATTGTACCCTACCTATACTGCCTGTCTATGCTATTAATATAACAAAAACACACACTGCTCTTGACTGAATAACTTCTGTCTCTTTAATGAGAAGATATTTCTTATTTGTATGCTGTAGCGTGGAGATAAATATGGCGGCGTCTCTGCTAATACGGCAGTCTCCGTCAACAGCCGTGGGCGGGGCTTGTAAAATTTGATGTCACATTTTACAGATTCTGTGAACGGCTTCTACTGAGACACTGCTTATGATTTATGGGGATTAAAAAAAAAGGAGCAGGTGGATTTTTATCATTACGGTGGTTGTGTACACAGATTTGTTCAGACAACATGTAAAAGTGAATTTTGCCTAATAGGTGCCCTTTAATACTGTCTGAATCACACAAACCCCTCTGAGAAAACTAATCCCATCCAGATTCAACAGTCATCACAATGTATGAGAGCATTGCTGAAGCCAGCTGTGTTGAAGCAGCAGATCAGTGCAGGGTGAGCAGAAGGCAGCTGGGGTTAGTGGGAACTTGCAGTGAGAAGTGATCTGGATTTAAAACACTAGAAATATTGTGAATTACAATTATCAACATTACATGGCAACACTCATTATTCAATTAATAATTCTAGGACAACAATCAATGATGACCGAAAAGTTTAGAAAAGTGTCAGAATGTAGAAATGCGGGTGATGACATTGAAGTGACAGCGTGTCTGAAAAAAAAACAACAACTCTGACAACATATTATGGACATTTAAGTATGAAGACTTTTGCTTAAAGCTACTATGACACAAACATGCATTTGTATGATATACAATTAAATAATATAAATATTAAATCAAAAAAATTTTAATTAACAAAATAAAATAATGAAATGTGATTAATAAATCTATAATATGCAATTACGAAATGTGAAATTCTGAAATGCATCACTCTAAAACAATACAAATGAAACAGAATGCAGTAAAATAACCCAGTTGTGTATATAATGGTGTTTTGCACGTACATTTGCTGAGAGCTGGTTGGTCAGACTGGTCACTTTATCCTGAGACGACTCCAGCTCACGCCTCAGTATCCGGATTTGCTGAGATGGTAGAATGAGTTAGAAACATTAAAAATCCAAGGTATTTTCAAAACATAGACATTTATGGTTAGCATGGTGGTTTCAATGAAATGTAATGCAATTAGTGTAACAATGACGTCACAAAAAACCCCAAAAAACTAAAGTTGGTTGTTTTGCATGTTTTGAAGAATGAGTTACAATCAAAGGCGAATATGAATGTTTTTTTCTTGCACAATAGCAGAAAATAAGAGGAAGGATAAAGACAAGCTGACAACAGTGTCATAAGAAAATTCTTACCTCTCCTTGCATTCTCTCTTCAGTCTGAGAGTGCATGAGACAGAAATGGAGATAAAGACCAAGACCAAGAAAGAGTGAGCAAGGACAGGAAATAGAGAAAAAAGACTGGTTGTTAAGAGAAATTTCTGGAAATAAAGAGCCAATCACATCAGGTTCTGTGCTCTTACTCACTGTCATTTATGCGCAAAAACCATTCAAATACAGAAACAGTTTCTACTCACTGATGAATAGTTGGATGAGGCATTTGAGGCCAGAGACAGTACAGATCCATGAACTGAGAGAGAGAGAGCAAAACGACACACAAATACAGGTTAGAGCCACAGTTTAGTTCATTCACTAATTTAGAAAATAAAGTCAGTGTTGTATTTTTGCTTTATCATTGAAGTCAACAAGAAATGCTGTTTGCAACCAATTTTACTTGTATAATATGGTCTATTTCCAAATAAAATAAAGATAAATAAGATCACTGATGATAGGATTAGTTTCAATTTCGTGATAAATACCAACTAAAAAACTAAACTAATAAATTGAAATATAAATAAAAATAACCAAATATAAATAATGAACAACAACGACCTGAAATACATTTTTAAGTTAGACTACTAAAATGACTAAAAATAAAACTGAAAAAATTAAGTTAACTAGAAGCATTAAAAAACAAAAACTAATAAAAATTAATAATATGAGCTAAATGCTGCACTGGCAACTAGCTGAAATAAGTTTAATTATAAAAATGACTAAAACTAAAACTGCAATACAAATTAAGCGAAATAGAAATATTAAAAAACAAATAAAATTACAAAAGCATTTTACAAAATTAATAAAACTTAAAAAAGCTCATTCTAAATTTGAATAAATAATATAATAGCATATAAATGATAATACTGCTATTGAGCTATCAGTAAAAATGAGATCAAACAATATCATCTGAAATTCTTAGACCTGAAGACACTCAAAGACAGATGAGGTGGGCTATTACAGCTACATTAAAAGCAACAGATTCTTATCTACGTTTGAATAAACTTGAACACAGTTTAATAGCAAAATAAAGCATTTATGCATGTTGCTTCAAATCGAGGAGTAGGTTAGTGCCCATGGCTCACCATCTTCACTAGGCTCTCTGAAGGATCCGGATCTCATCATGCTCTTTGGTCGGTCGGCCAGAGACAGAGAGCTGCCCAGAGGAGACGTGCCATACAGCTCGTAGCCCATGTCATTCGCCGGGATGCTGCTGGAGCGTGTGATCTGGGAACCGGAGCCTGAACTTGGGATTGGTGCCACTGTAGAGAGAGAGAGAGAGAGCGTCATTTCATTATTGAAGAGGATTGATCTCAGTCATCTGCTGAAAAATCTCACACCTGAGACGTGTTTGACTTCACTCACCCACGTTGGTCGGTGGCGTTTTTCCCAGGAAGGGCTGTGTCACGTGTGTCGGCGAGGGCAGCTGCGGCGGGCTCTCCGAATCCGTCATGCTCGTGATAGTGTGGGAATGACGGCGCTCCCTCACTTCTCCCTCTGATTGGCCGCTGCCATAGCGACTGCGGAAGAAAGCATAACATGCGTGGGTCAGAACCATCTTACATTGCAATGCTGTACTAGTTGATTTTAGATAAAATAGATGTACCTTAATCCTTTCTTGGGAAAGGTGTTCCTATCAGTTTGTAAACTGGGAGGGGTAGAGAGCAGCACATACAGTATAAATAGCTCACCCCAAACTAACACGGTTAGCATTACACTGATATCCAGTCCAATACGTTCATCTGATTGTTTAACTAATCATTCAGTCTCTTGCTGTGTCGCTCTCGTTCCAGCAGGGGGCGATTCTCTCGCAGAAAATGATATGAGTATCCTATGAATATTTTATTGTGCTCTTTTGGTACATACAGTAATATAAATGTGTTACGTAAGACAAAATTATATATAAAATAAATTAATTATTAATAATTGATGTAATAATATTATTACTATTGTTATTATTACTTTTTTTTAAAAAATTGGTAAAACATCTAATATGATGATCAATAATATACCATTTATATATAATAATTAAAATTATAATTTTATATATTATTATTAGTTTTTCTAATAACAATAAGGTTAATTTTTGCAACTTGTTAAAATAAACAATTGGTCCAAGAAATTTGTCAATTAATTAATTATTTTATACAAGCTATATAAAAATACATATAATTTATACATTTATATTTATATTTTATTTAAAAAATAATATACATAGAATTGACAATTCATAATATAATAGATAATTAATAGTTTACATGATAGCATATATATAATATATATATAATCAATATAAAAAACAATATATTTTATATAACAATAATAAAATATAAGGTTAATTTATTTGTCCACGAGATATTTATTATTAATTACATATTATCCTTTTATTTTTAAATAAAATTAATGTATTTTATATTTTAATAAATATATTTGTATTCATATTTCATTATCTTTTTTATTTTATAAAAATTGTTCTATATTACTAATATATACAGAAAATATATATTTAACAGTATTTAATAATAATAGTAATTATATTTGTTATTAGTACATTATTATTATTATAAAATAACAATTTATAATAAAAAATATAATTATAATATAATTTTGCTCAGTTCAACAACATACAACCAATAAACAGACCCAAACTCACCTGTCGCCCAAAGTGATGGAGGTCCGACTGCATGCACCCCACGTCCCCGTACTCCTGGCATCGTCCCGCTCTCCCAGATCAGGTTTGGAGGGGACGCTCATGTGAAGCGGCAGCGACTCCATGCTGCGGTGCAGGCCGGACATCTTGGGGTAGAGGATGGGGGAGCTGCTGACCGACAGCGTCTGGCCTGAGAAACAGCTGGGAGAGTCGATGTGGAGCACCGGCGCGGGGCTCGGGGTGAGTCGAGGGGGAACGCGGGAGCCCGCCAGGTCCTGCAGCTTGGAGTAGGGAGGGATCTTTGGAGGAAGGTCATGGATGGTGATACAGGAGTCCAGACTGTTGGAGTTGACCTTGTCTAGATGAGCCAAGCTGGGAGGATGAACTAGAGACTTACTGCTCAACAACCTGTTAGAGTCAAACACCACATCATCATCAGTAACGCCATGAACTCAAAGACCTGCTGTAGGCAAGCACTGAGGGGATTTCAGAGCATCCAAAGGAACTAAATAAAGAAGAACATGCTGGCAACCATAAAACCAACCTCAAAGGCTCTTAATGTCCGCTTCCAGAAAGGGTTTTAAATAATTGAGTAGCATAACTTGCGTAATATAAATACACAGGGCATCTGCAGAACATTTCCTGCAAAAATGATGCATATGCTTATTTTATGCAATACGAAACTCTTACTTTATATATATTTCCCCTGTTTTATTCTTGAAAAACTCCACAGGTACACGAGTCACTCAATTTTCCTAGTTGTTCCTAATTATTATATGAAAATATCATAGACGGATTGTTATGATTTGCTAAATATTTCAATTGCAATGCCAGAGACTAGAAACATGACTGAATAAATAAATAAATATTTAATACATCATAACAATCAATGCATGATACTTTTCAAATGAAATTTAAATAAAAAAAAAAAAAGGGAAAAATTGAGTCATGTAGCTTTGTAGCATGTCAAAATGATAGATTTTAAAAATATAAATATTTACAGTTGATTAATTAAAATATAATTTATTTTAAAATAATAAATAAATAAACAAATAAATAGTTAGTTGTTTAATAGTAAATAGCTATTAATTTAGGACAAACAAAATGAGCACAAAAGAAAAATGGGCAATTGACTAGAATTATTACAAGACCCTGCTATATATATATATATATATATGATTTAATATATAATTCAATTAATTATATATTGTATATTATTATACAAGCATATAATTTATAGCAAAATATTTCTTATATATATATATATATATATATATATATACACACACACACATACAATTGAATTACAAATTTAATTAGAAAAACATTTTCATACATTTTAATTCAATTTAATATATATTTTAAGTCATTTATTTACATTTTTTGTTGCTGAAAATAATATAATTTTATTTTACTTAATTTTAGTTATTAATATCGTGAATTGATTGCAGTGAATTTTATTTGATCTATGTATTTGTGCAGGGGCGTACCTTGGCGTGCTGGTCGGAGAGCTCAGTTCTGGGTATTTACTCGTGCTCGTCCTCCGCACTCGGTGGATCTTCTCCACAGTCTCTCCGCAGCTGTCGCTCTGGTTCTCAGCCTTCAGACAGCTGATCTCCAGGTCGGCTTTGGCCTTGGCCCTCTCCTTCTCCTTCTCACGGTCCGTTTGGTTGACAGGTCCAGTGATGCTCGGGCGACTAGCCGCTTTCAAACTGCCTCCGTCTTTTCCTCTGGTGGGCATGGTGTTGGGCAGAGGGGGTACGGGTTTAAGGGTGAGGAGACTGGTGTCGATGCTGCCACTAACAGGGCGAGATGAAGGGCGTCCGGTCAAGCTCATAGCGCTGGATTTGGCAGGCCGCGGCAGACTGCGGTACTGAATGCTCCCGCGAGCGTTGGGTGCAAGGAAACCCTGTTCGGAGCCGCTGGCGTCCAGGCTGTTTTTGCGACTGCCTCCACCTGGGACGGGTTTGATGGGGATGCCCGAGGACTTGGGGGTTTTGCCTACAGTGGCCGAGCCGCTGGTGATGGTGGCTCCTCCTGCTGTCAGGACGGTGGCGGTTCCGGTAGTCGGTGGTTTCTTGTAACCGAAGGAGGTGCCGGCGGAGGGTTTGACCAGACCTGAGGGAGGCTTGCGGTGCTCGTTGTCCCGGCCGGCGTCGGAGCGGGAACGCTGGAGACCCGTTGCCTTGACGGACATTTTAACCTTGTCAACTGCCTTAGTATCTCCTTTAGAAACTATAAAGAGAGAGAGAAAACAGTCATTAAGTGTCACTCATATGTACATGTGCCTATTTAAACCCAAGAGCACCAATGTTTGGTGTCACAAAAGTTTGAAGATGCAGAAGGAAATATTATTAAATCTTTTTTACACAACACTGCTGCATGACTAGAAGTATGTAACTGGTAGAAGTGTTTTCTGGTAGCTTCATGTGGTTTTGTGTCATTTCAGGGAAATATTTTCATTGTATTGCTCGTTACTTTAAAATTAGATATGGTCTACGACTTTTTACACAAATTTAGACTTCTCTGCTTCAGCTTCATACATAAAGGTCAATTGAAATTATTTTTTTTTTAACCAAAATTTCTACACAATCTCTCAAAAATGAAAAAATAAATCTATATTGTTTTATTTGTTAAAATGTTATTACAGCATTATTTATAATCTAGTATTTTTTATAGTTTTTTATAGTTTTAATTTATATATTTTATGGTTTAATTTAAATGTAATTTTTTTATATAGATAAATATATATTTTTAAATTACACTATTTAGCTTTAATTTATTTTATTTATGTTTTACTTTTAGTACTTTGTATTTCAGCTGGTTGCCAGAGCAACATTTTAAATTTTCATTCAAGTTTTTGAGTTTTTCATCTAATATTCTTTTTTTTTTTTCAGATTTATTTCAGTCAGAGTTATTAGAGTTAACTAAAACTAAAATCCAAACTTTATAAATATTTTAATAAATAATTAGTTTCTACTTGAAATAAAATAAACATTAACTGTAATAACATATTTTTTAAAAAAATAATTTCAACCAGTTGCATTAGCACACATTTCTCATTTTAACTTGATGTACTAAATAACTGAAACTGAAATAATAAATATATAATAAACATATAGACAAAAATACAAAAAAACTACTACTAATGACAAAAACAACAAAATGACTAAAGCTTTAACTAAAATTAAGATGGAAATGGAAAATATAAAAATAAAAACTGATTAAAAACAGTAATACAAACTATAGCAATATCTCAGTTAAATTAATACTGATTTCAATTATAGCAATAACAACACCATTTATCTTTTAAAACCTTCAGTTTTAAAAGCACTAAATTCCATTGAAAGCCAAAACCAGAAAACCTTGGGTTGCTCATACTCCATTAATTATTATGAAAGATGAAAAACAAAAAAAAAATCTTCCTCAAGGATGGAAATACCAAATGTTTTTAGACATAACCCATGGCTTTTATTTTAGTACCTTAAATGAATACCACATAAATGAATATGATAATCATTCTGCAATACATCAAAATACCATGCTATTACCCTCCGATACCATCACTATACCATGGTACCATGGCAGCACTTTTCTGTGGGAACTTACAACATCAACCTCATTGTCAATAAAGCTTCATTTGCTTTCACACACACAAAGCTGAATCAGTGTCCTCAGTGTGGTCAGAGACGTATCATTAGAAAGGTGAGTAGGAAAGCCTTGGGGGTATGACTTCAGATGAAGTCATGGAGAGGACCCGATTGAAGCCATGATTAAGGTTCTGTGGCCTAAATCTACAGTATGTGAGTCATCGCCGATGAAGACGAGGGCAAGCAGCCATCTGCATTTAATTACAGACACTTCAAAGATAAAGAGTGTCTCAGCCCACACAATATATAAGCACACGCGTGACCTGAGCAGTGCGTCAACACAACACACATCTGCATACTACAGTGAAGAGAGCGAGCAAGAATATATCAGCTAATGAGGTTTAATGACGTTTGGAGGACTAATTACTGATAGATGAGTTTCTATGAAGCTTTAATCACTGAACGAACACTAATGACAGAAGCTCTCAAAGTGCCTACAGATAAACTATCATCAAGCAGAGAGCATTATCTGAGCGTGGCATGCTGGGAAATGCCTGAAAACATGCCTCCTTATTATCTATGATTTATTTTTGCATATAATTTCTATTTTTCCACTTAAAAATGCCATTAAGAGATCACTCAAGCACATTTTTCATTTAAAAACACATTTGTTAGGTTTGAAATGATGAAACAGCTGATATATTGTTTGAAATGAAAACTTTATGGTTGCCAGAGTAGCTACATACTACTACATAGCACATACAGTAGTATATACTTACTCTTATGATTTCTGCAGTGTGTATGTATTGTGAGCTCAGTACGTTTTTTTTTTTTTTTACATACAAAATACTGTTCCTAGGCTCACCAAGGCTGCATTTATTTGATCGAAAATACAGTAAAACAGCAATATTGTGAAACATTTTTACAATTTAAAATAACTATGGTCTGTTTGAATATATTGTTAATTGGAATTGATTGCTGTGATGCACAGCTGAATTTTCAGCATCATTACTCCAGTCTTCAGTGTCACACGATCCTTCAGAAATCAGTCTAATATGCTGATTTGCTGCTCAAGAAACATTTATTATTGTATTATCAATGTTGGAAACAGTTGTGCTGCTGAATATTTTGTGGAAACTGTGATACATTTTATTTTTCAGGATTCTTTGATGAATAGAATGTTCAAAAGAACAGAATTGGTAACATTTGGTTACTACATAAATGTCTTTAGTATCGCTTTTGTTCAATTTAATGCATCCTTGCTGAATAAAAGTATTAATTTCTTTATATATATAGGGAGTAATTTTACTTCAAAGTGGCCACACAACCCAAAAACAACAGTTTTATTCAATGCTACGACCTCTAGGCTTTATATTCCTTAAATTGGTGATTATGCTTTTGCCATTTGTGAAGTACTTTAATAACAGGACGTCAATATGACAAAGTAAAATGCCACATGGTGCCAAACAGCTGCTGGTTTTCTTCTAAGTACACTGGGTCCCTGACATTTAAATGTCATTGTAAACTATGGATCCAGCATAGAAAGGTTAGGCTGCCTACAGGTAAACCGCATCAGTGGAAGATGGTGAACAGATAAACCTGACAAGATTGTCTCTCAAGAAATCTGCTCAGGCACTTGAGGAAAGTTAAAAACATCGTGAAGAAGAGTTAATGGAATAATTCACCCTGATTTATGCATCTTCATGTAATACTAAACCAGCATGACTTAATGAGGTTTGAAAGAATCCCTCCCCCCTTTTTGTTTTTTTGTGGCTAATGACTTAAATCTCACAGAAATCTATCGTATGACTTCAGAAGACTGAGTCACATGGACTACTTTTATGGCCCTTTTAAGGTTTGTTATTGTCTATTTTATTTTATTTTTTTATTTTTTTGGCAATTACAGGGATAATTGAAAATAATAATAACAACAATAATACAACAAAGTACAAACAAGACAGAAAAATATAGAGAAATGGATAAAAAAGGGGGTCCCAAATCTTATGAAACTTAAAGGGTTTATCTCTTAGCGCTGTGGAACAGGCTTCGTTAGGGATAAGTCCCTTGCGATACTTATCCACTGGGCCACCGAAGGAGTTACGTCCGTTATCCAGTGCAACAAAATACACTTACGAGCACAATGTAGCAATATTTGCAAGAGCTGAGTACCTTTAAAACCATAAGGGAGTTCCTGTGTAAGGCCCAGTAGGCAGATCTTAGGTGCTAACTGCAGAGGGCAGGAGAACATTTTCACCAGTTCTAAGAAAACACCTGACCAGAAATGCTGGAAATTTTCTCCAGTTCCCTCAGCAGTCTTGCATTTATTAAAGAAGCTGGATAAACTGGGGTTCATTTTGTGCCTGTGTACTGGAGTAATATGTAATATGTATGTTTCCCAGGATGCATTATCTGCTAGACAAGAGGGTATTTCACATGCTGCTCTCCAATCTGCTTCATGTATTTCCTCCCCAATATCCATTTCCCACAAACCCCTGACTTTATCCGAATTGTCCTCGTTTGAACTTATGAGTATATTGTAAAAACGACTAAGTGCTGACCGGGAAGACAGCAGTTTTTTCAACTGTACCTCTAATGTAGACAGACCAATACCACTTGGGTGATCCTTTAGTTTTTTGGACACAAAACTATGCATTTGGTGATAAGTTTCTTATCAGTATTATACTTTGCAATAATCTGGTCAAAGGTCATCATCTTATCACCTATGACACAAATCCCTTGTTTCTTCCATATTGATAGCCCCTCATTCAGTCCAGGGGGCGGGGTTATTGTCTATTTTTGAAGCCCTGGAGCCGGATTCACGAAAATCTTCTTAAGATAAATTCCACAAAGTTCATAAGAATGTTCTTAAGTGCTATTCTTGAAAAATTCTTAATACGTTCTCAAATATATTCTTAAGATCATCTTAAGAACACACTTTATTGTCTTTTTGAATTCTTCTTAAGTCTTGAGAACAATCTTATGAAAAACGATAATTTTTGGGAATATAAAATATTCTTAACTTTTTTTCTTCAGTTAAAAAACAAGAAGAAAATGGCAGTTAAGAAGAAATTTCTTCTTGAGAATGTTTTGTGAGTCCGGCCCCTGCTCACTGTATGCATTCATTGCATAGAAAAGCTTAATATGGATTGATACATGGATGAGTACATGATGAGAACTTTGAACTATCGAAGTTAAGACTCGGTTTTGATAGTTTTCATGTGGTTCTTTATAAGTTTCCACCCGAGTCATCGTTTTGATATCTGCTGAAGAGACACTTCACCAAACTCTGTATAGCACATGGTCTTCATTTACAGCAGGTTATGGATGACAGCAGTAACATAAACAACCTAAGAAGTTTGTCCAACTGACTCATTTCCAGCTCATGATATAGTACCATTAATATATAATCCTTCTGGAGCTGCATGCTGGATGACAAAGTGAAGATGCACGTTTGGAGAACAAAAAGTTTTTGTTTTGCTGCCAAGAACGGGTCCCCCTAATGAATTTATGTCTAAAATATATTCAAATCCAAATATACAGTCTGTTTATATCAAAGCTAAAGCCTAAATATTAGCACACACACCCCCATGAAATAAATAAATAAACAAATATATAATAACATAACATAAAAAAACAATATAAAACAATTAAATTGCAAATAAAATTAAACATAAATAACAAGATAAGTATATAATAAAACAAAAAATAAAAACAAAATAACTACAAAATATTAGTGCTGTCAAACGATTAATCGCAATTAATTGCATCCAAAATAAAAGTTTTTATTTACATAATATGTGTGTGTTCTGTGTATATTTATTATGTATATATAAATACACACACATACAGTATATATTTCGAAAATATTTACATGTCTATTTTTATATTCATATAATTTATGTTATAAATAAATATATTTAATATATAAAAGTAATTTTTTTCTGAAATATATACATGCATGTGTGTGTATTTATATATACATAATAAATATACACAGTACACATGCATATATTACGTAAAAAAAAACTTTTATTTTGGATGCGATTAATCATTTGTCAGCCCTACAAAATATAAAATAAAATACCAAAACTATAAAATAATAAACAAAATAAAATGTAAAATAAAACACAAAATAACAACAAAATAAATAAATAAATAAAAATGAATAAAATTACCTGCAACTTTTAGCACACTTTGTGAAGTGTGTGTGATGGGTGAGGTGACGCCCACAGGAGGATTGCGGCTCTTTTTGAAGTTCCCAGGTTGTCCGAGACTCTGAGGTTTCTTCAGGTCTCCTTTCCCTGCCTTGTCATGCGCAGAACCGTCCGGCAGCCGAGTTTTCCTCCACTTGCTGGAAGGCTCTGATTTTAGGCTGCCTGTGTCATAAACTCCATCAGCTTTCCGTAAGGACTTGCTGTCCTCGCTGTACCACGCTAGTCCACTCTCCACCAGAGAACGCTTCTCTGCATCCGTCCGCAACTAAACACACACACACACACACACACACACACAGAGCAGATTTAATATGGGAGATCATACTATATAACATTTTAATGTTCGAAACTTTAGGGTCAGTGAGATTATTTTCAAAGAAATGAATACTTTTATTCAGCAAGAATGCATTAAATTGATCGAAAGTGACGGTGAAGACATCTATAATGTCATGACAGATTTTCATTTCAAATAAATGCTGTTCTTTTGAAATTTCTATTCATCAAATAACCCTGAAAAATAAAATGCATCACTGTTTCCGCAAAAATTATGAAGAAGCACAACTGTTTTCAACATTGATAATAATCAGAAATGTTTCTTGAGCAGCAAATCAGCATATTAGACTGATTTCTGAAGAATCATGAGACACTGAAGACTGAAAATTCAGCTTTGTATCACATGAATAAATTACATTTTAAATTATACTAATATTTCACAATATTACTGTTTTTATTGTATTTTTGATCAAATAAATGGAACCCTGGTGAGCAGAAGAGACTGCTTGACCCCAACATTTTGAATGGTAGTGTATTTGCACTACATTTCATAGAATACTTTGAAATATACATGAATTATATATAATTAGTTGATTAGTCTATATTTACATTTAGTCATTTAGCAGATGCTTTTATCCAAAGCGACTTACAAATGAGGACAATGGAAGCAATCAAAATCAACAAAAGAGCAATTACTATAACAAGCCTCAGTTAGCTTAAAACAGTACATGTAGCAGGTTTTTAAAAAATTATATAATAAATAAAAAGAAAACAGATAGAATACAAAAAGAATAGAGCAAGCTAGTGTTAAAAGGCCTTTTTTGCTTTTAGTTAATTGTATAATAAATAAAAAGAAAACAAATAGATAGAATACAAAAAGAATAGAGACGCTCGTGAGTTTTTTCTTCTTCTAAGAAAACAAGCAGTTCGTAAATTAATAGAGTGCAAGTCTAAAAGGGGCAAGTTTTTTAAAGAATAGAATTAGAATAGAGAGTGCTAGAGTTAGAGGGTCAAATAAAGATGGAAGAGATGTGTTTTTAGCCGATTCTTGAAGATGGTTAAGGACTCAGCTGCTCGGATTGAGTTGAGCAGGTCATTCCACCAGGAGGGAACAGTTAATGTAAAAGTCCGTGAAAAGTGATTTTGTGCCTCTTTGTGATAAACAATAAAGCGACGTTCACTTGCAGAACGCAAGCTTCTAGAGGCACACTGAAGTAAAGAATTTAGGTAAAGAGGTGCAGAGCCAGTGGTGCCTTGAATGTTATGCAAGCAGCTATTGGTAAATAGAGGTGTGACGTGCATTCTTTTTTGCTCATTAAAAATTAATCTTGCTGCTGTGTTCTGGATTAATTGTAAAGGTTTGATAGAACTGCTGGAAGACCTGCCAAGAGAGCATTGCAATAGTCCAGCCGGGACAGAACAAGAGCTTGAACAAAGAGTTGTGAAGCGTGTTCCCAAAGAAAGGACCTGATCTTCTTGAAGTTGCATGATGCAAATCTGCAGGACCGGGTAGTTTCAGCAATGTGGTCTGAGAAAATCAGCTGATCATCAATCAGTATATAATTAGTCTATACTTTATGACTTGGACAATATTAAGTGCATATTTCCATGCAAGCTCATTTATGACTTACTTTCCCCTCATTTATGATGTAACATTTTTCCAAGGTAAAACCAAATGGACAGAGGCCTCATTCAGTGCAACACACTGAAATACACAAACACACTATGAATGATGCCAGTGTTTCTGTTATCTAGAATGTAATAACCACAATCAAAAGCCACCCTCTGCGTTGGTTGTAAAACATAAAGATTAATATGAGCGTTCAAGAAAAAAAAAAAACAGGGCTCACTCTAAAAGACTTTTCCACATTTACACTTGGATCCTGTGATGCTTTTCTATGGACAGAGTTTTACTTCAATAATGAAGTCTACATGAAAGAAACAGAGCACATTTCTCAGATGGAAATAACTTTGCATTATATATAACATGCCAATTATGGATAAAAACGTTGGACATCGCATTGCGAGCACTTGCCAATGCCAAGAATATGACATTTCTCTATTCACGCCGTCTTAGAGTAAAGACCAGATGGCACATTGAAAGCATCTTCAAAATTTCATGTAAGCATGCTATGATGATGTTACCATAGCAACAGAAATCTATCAAGTCATATTGTTCCCTTTTTGCATGTATGAGAATTAACATTTGCGTCTCTAATGACGAGGAAAACAAAGGTTTGATTTCATGGTGAACTGATAGCGAGCGCTTCAAACAAGCAAATGACGTGCCCAATGGGAAACAGCTGCTCTTAATTCATCTGAGAAAATCAAAGCCAGGCTTTTAAAGTAAGTACTGGCTCTCCCGGCCTGACTTTGACTGCAGGGGGTGAATGTGATACACATGTGTCTCATACTTTGGTTGTACTGCATTATTTGTAATCATTATTTGTGATGCTTCTATAACATTAACAACTTAGTGTGACAAAAACAGACCCGCAAGCCGGAAACTGTTTTAATTTAGCTTTTTATCAGCTGTAGAAATGTTCAGGCTGTATGTGTAACACTGAAAAACAGTAGACTACCAAACCAGAGACTCGTTAAATTGAAGATGGCAGAAACACCAAACCACAGCCTGAAACTAGAGCCTGAAACTGTCAAGACGTCTTGGGTTCTCTTGTCTCGACACAGAACAAATCCTCAGAGGTTATTTTATGTCAGTGTTCACCAGAGAAGGAACTGAAAAACAATGTCAAAACAGATATGGAAGTCATTTTAATATGTGCCTTGGTGTCCACATCCAGTTTTAGTTTTTAAGCACTGGTTGCACGTTCATATTTCATTTTAGAACAAACAAATTCATTGCTAATTATCCATATGATTAGTTAAGTCTTTTTTGAAAGAAGTCTCTTCCGCTCACCAAGCCTGCAATTATTTGTTCAAAAATACAGAAAATATTGTGAAATATTATTACAATTTCAAACAACTGTTGTCTGCTTGAATATATTTTACAATGTAATTTATTCCTGTGATGTAAAGCTGAATTTTCAGCATCATTACCCCAGTCTTCAGCGTCATGCTAATACGCTGATCTGTTGCTCAAGAAACATTTCTGATTATTATCAATGTTGAAAACAGTCGTGCTTGCTTGACATTTTCGCGTAACAGTGATACAATTTGTATTTTCAGGATTCTTTGATGAATAGAACAGCATTTATTTAAAATCTAAATCTTCTGTAACATTATGAATGTCTTTACTGTCACTTTTGATCAATTTAATGCATTCTTTCTGAATAAAAGTATGAATTTCGTACTCATGGACAGAACATGGCCAACTTCGTATTCAAATTGTTGCATAATTTTTTTTAGCTGTAGATTGATCTACACTGATCTAAACCACAGACCCAGGAACTCTAGGAACATGACTGACTTGGTTATTTGGATGAGTTCTGGATATTTTCCTACCACAGAAAAACATTTCTTATCCCTTAGTTTGTAAAATCAAACTGAAAAAAAAAAAAAAAGAGAGAGGAGTGTTGCTCCATAGACTTCCACTGTCTGCATGTTTTTACAACAGCTGCAACCTAAAGTTGAATGTAATCCCATTTGGAAGATTGAATCATGTTTAGTGCAAAATATATGATGTCTCAAACCGGCTTGCTGATTTATTAACTAGCAGTGCATTCCAGTAGATATTTATGCCAAGTTTTACTCAATCCAAACAAGCAACGTTCAAGAACAAGACCCAATTCTTTCAGTGCACGAAACCCTGGTCTCTGAGCTGCTTACCATGACGGAGGAGTTGCGTCGCGAGCCGACAGGTGTGGTGGGGAGGGAGTTGAGAGACGAGCTGGCGTTGAGTTCCTCTGAGCTCAGGTTATCAGAACCATCACTCAAACCGCTGCTGATGGAGCTGCTCTCGTCCCAACTGCACACACACAGAGAGGAGATACAGACGCTTAGAAGAAACGAGGAAAGGTTGAATCATGCAAGATAGCACAGCACCACACCCAGGACATACAGTACTGCTCAGAGTCAGAATTACTATTATGATTCATTTAAGAATCAAGTTTGTTACAGGTTTCACTTTCTTTGCTTTCTTTGCTTTTTCCACAGAATTGAAAATTATAAAACTAGTAATTCTTAGTTCACATTTTTTCCTCCACAGAATAAAACTAAATTAATAAAGGCATTTGTGAATTTTTTTTTTTACCTCACAGTTCTGACTTTTTTCTCATTTATTCAACTCGCTTTTTGGACTTTTTTTTGTTTCTGCCACTGAATTAAAAAAACACAATTGTGACTTTTTCTCTCACAATTCCTACTCTTCTTCTCTCTTCTTAGAATTGCGAGATTATATCTCACGACTGCAAGTTCTAAACCTGTAAGTACAAGTTTACATTTCGCAATTTTGACTTCAGAGTTTAAATCTTGCAATTCTTTTTTTATGCCACAGAATAAAAAAAAAAAAAGGTAACTGTGACTTTTTAATCTCACAATTCTTGTTTCTTCTCTCAAATGTAAATTTATATTTCACAAATCAGACTTGTGCATTTGCAAATTCTAAACTCATAATCATAAGTTTACATCTTGCAATTTTGACTCCCAAAATTCAGTTTAAATCTCTTATAAATATATATATTTTTTTCACCACAGAATTTTTTTTTTATATCTTGCAATTTTTAGTTTATATCTCACAATTCTGACTTGTTCTTAGAACTAAGGGGAAACAAGGTCGGAACTGTGAGATATAAAGTCACAAATATTTGTTTAATTTTTGTATTCTGTACTGAAATTAAGCTTCCATAGATTTCAGAGCAAACCTCTTCTGAAACCAAAGTCTTTTTCTCAGGAGAAAGATCAGAGCAGCATTATTTGATCTCAATTTCATCTCAGTATTGTCTAGGAGAAACAACTGAGGCAGTATAGAGAGAAATCATTTGTCACTTGTCTTTCCTGTGGGAACTTTTCTGCTCCATTACCTGACCCAGGAACAGACAGCAGGGTCTCATAATGGCACAGATGTCTTCACCATACCACACAAGCTCAGTTCTGGCTCTGGAGCAGGCTTGCGTTTACTTCCCAAAAACATTGGAAGGGTTGAGGATGCAAAACAGAATGATGGATAGTGATTGGAGAGGTTTAAAATAACTGTATTGTTCTTAAGGTCAGTGAGTTTATGAATGGCAAAGCATCAGTGCCTTAACTACGAATGGGTTTTCCTGGCAAACGCTACGGCTTTGGGGTTTATCCATCTGTTCTGAAAGAGGGAAAGCCACACTAGGATCATAATGATTCATCTTCAGTCTTGCATGACAAAGATGTGATTTAGGCCTGAAACATACATAAGTATGTGAATACAAATGCGATGCAAGATCTGCACATTTTAAAACTTTCCTCTCCAAACTCTCCTCTTTAGATGTCATTGTGTTTTCTATTCTAAAATAAATACAAGAAGTTATGATGCATTAACTAGCTCTACAATATTTACACTATCTGCTATTGTAAATAGATGTGGAAAACAAAATAAAACATTTAAAGGAAAATCCAGTTTGGGAATGATTACATTCTTGATTGTATTCTTGGGAATGATTAAATAAACAAAAGTTACACTTTATCCAAATAAAAAAAAAAAGAGAAAAAAAAGAAAGATTGGGAATAATTATATTCCTCATAAGTAAAACACTGAAATAAATGGATGTTTAACTTCTGAAAAAAATTAAGTAAGTAAATAAATAAAAATACATAAATAATAATTAAAAACCATAATTACATTCCTAATAAAAAGTAAAAAGATGAATAATTGTCTCAAAATTATAATTTTAAAAAAAAGAATGGCATGTACCATATTCATAATAAAAATGACAAAAAGACAAAGTAAACAAGTGTGGAACTCCATAAAAAAATATTAAAATAATTTCAAAATTAATTAAAAATAAAAAGTGAACAGATCAATCAATCAATTCTTAATAACTAAAAACAAAACAGTAAAGTAAATGAGTGTTTAATTTCACAAAATGCAAAATGAAAAAGAAAAAAAAAGTATGTGATAATTACATTTTTGATAAGAAGTAAAAAGAGGCAGTATAATTCTCTACAAATAATAATAGGAAGAAAAGACTTGGAATGATTTTATTCTTAATTTTTAAAAAAGTTTAAAAGATTCAGTAAACGTGGAACTCCCTAATAAAAGTTTAGAAAAAAAGGTTATGAATGAATACATCCATAATTAAAATGTAAAAAATGAAGAGGAGTTGAACAGAAAAATAAACTAATGAAATTTTTAACACTTAAAATGGTAACTTTAAAAACATTACAGTTTTTTTTTTTTTTTTTTAGATATTTTTACATGAAAAAATACTGATGGATGCAGTGAAAGATGGTTTTGGACCATCTATCTGAACAGAAGGTGCTTTAAAGAGCCACTGAAGAACCTTTAAGCAAATGACACACGTGGGATGTTAGTAATGAACCTGAGTCATGATCACTGTAGATCTCTGTCTCTATCTGCCATCACGCTGGGTCTGAAGTACTTTGTGGTTTCCGACTCAGCAGAGTCTACGGAGATGGAAAAGGGAATTATGGGTGCCAAAGAATCAGAGGACAAAAATGGCTTGTTGATGTTCGGAAGAACAACTTAAGGAGCCAGCAATTTGTGCTAATTACAGGTTGTGCGGCACAGAGGGGAGAGAATGGACTTGCCTACATATCTCAACGGTTAGAGACGACTCCCGCAAAGACATTTCTTACTGCTTTTCTTTTCCACATCAGTTTCTATTTCCACCCGTTTGAAATGTAATGGTGGCATGCACTGAAGCCAAAAGTCAGCCAAAGTCTGTGTCAGCTGGTTTTAGTCTCATTTGAATGGGAATTGTGATTACCACGCTGAGATATGACATAATGAGGAGACCAAAGAACAAGTCAATGACTAGATTTTTACATTTTCTAAAGAAAATAAGAGTGCGACCATGTGCAAAAATCATGTCATAAAGTCATAAAACTTCATAATATGTTCATTAATTAAAAAAAGCTTTAAATTAATTTACATGTATTTAAATTGCATTAAAATACAATATAAATATTAGATCACTTTAAGAAAAATATGTATTTAATGCAAAAAAATAAATAAATTTGAAGTGTTGCCTTGGCAACTAATTATCGGCTAAAAACACATCTCTTCCATCTTTATTTGACCCTCTAAGTCTAGCACTCTCTATTCTAATTCTATTCATAAAGAGAATACTAACACTAGCTTTTCTAATCTTTTTGTATTCTATCTATTTGTTTTCTTTTTATTTATTATACAGTTAACAAAAGCAAAAAAGCCCTCTAACACTAGCTTGCTCTATTCTTTTTCTATTCTTTTTTTATTTATTATATAATTTAAAAAAAAACCTTGCTATGTGCTAAAGTTAAACTGAGACTTGTTATAGCACTTGCATATCATTGCTCTTTTGTTGATTTTGACTGTTTCCATTGTCCTCATTTGTAAGTCACTTTGGATAAAAGCATCTGCTAAATGATTAAATGTAAATGTAACTGAAGTAAAGCTGATGCACTAAAATCACAAACCTAAATTTAAAAAATTAAATAAATAAAATAAAAAAGATATAAATAAAATAATACAATAAAAATAATATTAAATAAAATATTTAAAAATAAGTTAAAATATAAAAACAAAAACTATTTAAAAAACATGAAATTTCTAAAATGAGCTAAAATAAAAATAAAAATGGGTTGCCATGTGAAAAAAACATTGTAATAAGGCTAAAGCATTCTAGGTAAATGTCAAAGCAGTTGCTAAGGTGTACTGTGTGGTTGCCAGGTTACTTGTTTGAAGTTAACATAAAATACAATATAAATATTACATAAATAATAGATAAGAAAAAAACATAAAAAAAGAAGTCTGAAATGATGCCTTGGCAACTAAATGACATAAAAGTACTAAAATTACTAAAATAAAAATAAAAATAAATTAATGCTATTTGAAAAATGAATAAAAAATAAAAGCATATAAAATACATGCTTTTAAGTAATAAAAAATTCATGAAACTATTAAAAAAAGTTATCATTAGCTGAAAAAATTGAAATAAAATACAATACAATAGAAAAATGCTTAAAAATAAGCAGAAATTAGACATATTTCAAAAATAAGAAATGATGACTCGGCAATTAACGGAATTTAAAGGAAGTATTAAAATTACAAAAAAATTAATTAAAATTAAAATATAAAAAATAGAATAAAAGTATATACAGAGCATATTATATAATTCTAAAACATACTAAAATTAACATAAAAAAAGCTAATTCAAAATATTAATTAATACTGTAATGTATAAATAATACTAAAATACCACTGCAGACAAGTGCATGTAGCTGAACCTCAAACACACAGACACAAGCTGATGTTGTTCACATAAACGCTGTGACAGATGTCTGAGAACAGAACAGGGCCGAGGGAAGCTTTGCTTCATCAGATTCGCTCTCAGTAATAAAATGTTCCCTCTCTCAGGAAATGCTCGCTGTCTCTATCTTGGGCTGAGGGACGTTTCACGAGGAACCGCTGTGGTCTCCAGAATGGGCAACGGTGCCATCAATCTCATCTGAACATTCAGTGGAAACCGCCAAATAACTCAGGAAATCATTCATCACAGCCGCTGAGAAAACACAGCCCAAAAGGTACGAGTTTGAAATGGAAAAAGACGACAATGTAAGAAATACAGCTAGTTTCTTCAGCAGCTTTACAGTGCACACTGCGTCCTATTTACAGTAAAGAAACAGCAGCTCTGACTGTGACAATGATACCGGTATTACAAGATGGCATTTATGCCTGTATACTTTACAAGCTATATAATCACATATTTCATAAAATTAATATATCAATCTACTTCAAGTATCAGAATCTAATTTTAACCTTGAAATATACTGATAACCATCATGACTATACAGCACCAAACAATCTAAACGACGAATCACAGACTGTCTATAAAACATGGCCAATAATCACACAGATGCATTGCGCACAGACACACAAACACCAGGCTAAAACACATGCCACAAATAAAATAATGCAATAAACATTAATTAAATAACAGAAAATGCAACATAAAACACCCTAATGTAAATTACTCAAAATAAAAATAAGAAGAAACAAAACGATCCGATTATATGAAACATAATCATGTGTGATGTGTCATGCAGGGATTTCTGGTAATGTCCTTTTACTGTTTTTCACCATACTGTATACAGTAATTCATATTTTTTTATTTGTAAGAACCATATGATTTAGATTTACATATTTTTTACGTTTTGCAGTGATTATAGTATTTTCCTGTAAAAATTACAGCGTTTTTATTGACAGTTCTATTTTCCATTAAGTAATCATATTTAATTACCACAATTCACTGTCTATTTACTATAAATTTTATTCAGAATTCTATTTTCCATTATTAAGCAAATATTTAATTCCCATAATTAATTGTCTTTTTACAGTTTTTCGTCATAATTTATACAGTAATTCATATTTTTTTTACTTGCAAAAATCATTTATTGGACATTTTGAATCTAAACAGTAATTAAAGTATTTTCTGTAAAAAAAAAAAAAAAAAAAAAAAAAAAAAAAAAAAGTGTAATTAGAAATTCTATTTTCCATTATTAAAGTAATCCAGTATTTAATTCCCAAATTTAATTCCGTGTCTATTTACTGTTTTTCACCATGATTTATACAGTAATTCATATATTTTTTCACACGTATATTTGACATTATTTATTGGAGTATGTTTTACAAGAAAATACTATTTCACTTTTTCTACTTCAAAAATTCACATTATTTAAATTTTATTTGCTGTTTCCTTGTAATTAGTTGTGAAATTTAAAAGTAATTTCTGAGTGAAAATTGTTTATACACCTTTTTTCTTCAGCCCGACATTATTTTACAGTGACTGCAGTATTTTTCTTTAAAAATTACACTTTTTTATTTTTATTTTTTAAAGTGCATGGGCTTATTTATTTTACAATGTAAGCTGTGCCATTTATTTCCAGTATTAAGTAACGCTATATTTTCGGCAAATGCACAAAACTGTTTGCTATATATTTAGTCTGTGTGAAAATATTTTTATTTTAATTTTCTCATTTTCAACAGCAGTCCTTTGGCAAGATGTTTCAAAACCCTTGATAAAAATATCAAGAACACTAAAACAAAACATGACAACAGTACTAACACTATGACAACAATCAACGTTTTCACACAATCAGCCATACAAGCACAATAAAGCGACAACACACAACCTTCAATAGGTATATGTAAACATGTTGAAAAACATCAATCATACATGAAGCACAAAAGACTCCAACATACCAGACAGTTAGTAAAATATTGATAAAATAATCCAAAACATACACTGTAAAAAATAAGTGTAATTTTAACTGTAAAATGTTGTAAAAACGCTACTGAAAAAAACTGTTAATATGTTAACAGTGAGTTCCTGTACTATATACAGGGAAAAACTGTAAAAGATCTAACCAGACATTTCATGTCATTTTACAGTAAAATGCTGTTAATTGTACAGTTTTTAGAAGTAAAAATAACAAATCAATGTATAATTTACAGTCAAAAACTGTAAACTGATATTCCCAGAATTCCCTGCGTGACACTCCACATTTGAAAGTATTTTGTTTAAATAATCATGTTTTTTAACAGTTGTTGTTATCAGTTATGTACATTTGGGCTTTATGTTGCATCTTCTGTTGTTTAGTGAAAGTTTATTGCATTATTTAAGTATCATGTGTGTTGCACGATGGTGTTTTGTGTTTGCATGAATGACTCTGTGCACCTTTTATATATTAGTATATGCTTCTGCTTGTGGTGAAGCTACCTGTGATGAGCTTTGATTCTTCATGTGGCTGTCTCTTTTACCACCTGCATTATTATGGTGGTTGTCAGTATGTTAAAGGTACAAAACAAATTTTAATAGCAGTGTGTGTTGAATGTAGTGGTTTACATTCAAATTTCCCTGTTTGTAAATTACAGTTTTATACTGTAAATTTTACAGTTTTGTTCTGTAAATGTGTTTACAGTTTTTCTGTATTTTTTACAAAATTATTCTGGCAACCACAGCTGCCAGAATTATTTTGTAAAAACTACAGATTTTTTTTTTTTACAGTGTACCCATTTAGTATACCCATATAGTATAAATGGTCTTCATGCCAATAGTCAGAAGTCTGATAATGAAACGCTTGGAGACAAAAGGTGCCATTGTTTCTCTAATGATGTGTTAATAAATAACTACTAAATACAGGGAGCCTGAGTAAAATCTATGTGGTAAGAAACTAAAAACTCTAAATAACTTAGTCTAGTATGTTTGAACTGGGTTTCACTCTCACAAAAGTCTCAAGTGTGCGCAGGAACAGAGGCTGCAGTGGGCCCATAACTTCTAACAGAATAAAACAGTGCGTGTAAAGCTAGTCAGCTCAGTTTACTAAATTTGACTGACAGAATCTTAAAGCATTATTATTCCTGGCTACAGTTCAAGTTGGCTGGTTCATTTGTATTCATTGTGATTAAAAAAAAATGAGAAATGACTTTGGGTGGAGAGGTTTTGTTGGGCTTGAAATATTAAGCAGTAATGTTCTCCTCCCAACTTCAATCCATATGAAAAGCATCTGGGGCTTTGTGACAACTCCCAGCGTTCAGCACTCGTATCAGCTGAGACTATGTTTTGAGTTACACCCATATTGCAGAAAAAATGGATTCAATCCATTAGTGACACAATACACAGGGGGAAGAAAGAGCATGTCGAGTCTTGAGCTATTCACCAGTTGACCAATTCAAACAAGCACGGTTACTCCAACACTAAACTGACTAATAAAATATCCTTACACTTCAAAAGGAAGAAAAGCCTTTGTAGACCTTTGAAAGTCCCAATTAGCAGCTCAAGACTTGACCTTGACCTCTGCAAACATGAACATGCACTTACAGGTTGGTGTTACAGTTTCTGGTTTGTCTCTAACTAATAGGAGTCACCCTGTTTCTTCTTTACAGAAAATGTTTAAGAGACACAGCATATTACACAGCATACACACTACGATATGTGACCCTGGACCACAAAACCAGTCTTAAGTGTCAATTTTTCGAAAATCTGGAATCTGAGGGTGCAAAAAAATCTAAATATTGAGAAAATCGCCTTTAAAGTTCTTAGCAATGCATATTACTAATCAAACATTTACGGTAAGAAATTTACAAAATATCTTCATGGAACACGATCTTTACTTAATATCCTAATGATTTTTGGCATAAAATAAAAATCGACAATTTTGACCCATACGATGTATTTTTGGCTATTGCTACAAATATACCCCAGAGACTTAAGACTGGTTTTGTGGTCCAGGGTCACATATGATTAATACAGTAATAAACACTGCCTTACATCAGCAGCATTGTTACTGTTAACTAAAACTATTAAATAAATATAAAAATAAAATAAAGATATGTATATTAAATAACAAATAAACTTTAAATGAATAATTAAAAATGACAAAAGCACACAATTACTAAAATGTCAACTAAAATCAGCAGTATGTTATTGTTAAAACTATTAAATAAATAACAATATAAAATTTAAATATACATAAAATAAAATATAAATTTTAAATACTAAATCAAATTGTAAAGATAGTCAAACAGAAATGACTAAAAACTAAATAAGAAAATAAAAATGACAAACTCATATAACAAAATTACTAAAACATTAACTAAAATTAAAATAAAATCTGAAAATATATAGTAAAAATAAAAAGTAATTCAAAATATAAATAAATACAATATAATATAAACTATACCAAAAATACACTGTACAGCAGCAAGACACTGATGTTAAGTAAAGTATTTCTTTATTTATAGTTGTTATTATTTTAAAATTAATATTAAATTTAATAATAATAAACAATTATTCCACCATGCAAGCAGCATGGTCAATTAGCAACTGCAGGCTGCAACTTGATGTATTAATGCAGCATTCGACATGTGTGTTTACACTGGCTTCAAACGTAACTCGTCCAATCAAAATTTAGAACTGAAAATATCCGTTTAATAAAAAAATAATACAGAACACTGTCCACTTTGATAGTCCTTGAAAAAATCAGGGACTAGTAAAAGTAAACATACTGCTGTGAATGTTTTTTCCTTTTAAACTTTACTCACTTTGAAAAGAACACAGTCCTGTTCAGACACGCGGATGTTGTCAGAGGGCGAAACTCCCTGCGCGCGAATCCCTCATTCATCGCTGATCTCTCCCGGCAGTGAGTCACGCCAAATCACGCACAGTCATCCTGTCTTTGTTCACGCTTGATCCAACTCACATCCATTGAAACTATCCGACTGAGACCAGGAGTCCCTCTTACACAGGCAACACCCCCGTCAAACACCCCCACCTCCCGGACAGCTGTAATCACATCCAGATGCAGAGCAGCGTCCAGCGAGAGCATTACTGCTGGACCTGATGAAGACAACCGACTGCTGCACTTACAGCCACTTACTGACTGAAGGACATTTCTATCAAACTTTCCACATATATGCACAACTCACATCCATTGAAACTATCCGTCTATACTATTACTAATACCAGTATTACTATAAACCTACTAATTATACCAAAATATACAAAATAATGCATTAAAATACATAATTATTCCAGTCTATAAAAACAGCATAACTCTTCATAATTATTCATGCATCATGCTCCGTATATTCTGAGGTATGCTGGAGTACCATATACTGTAAATCCCGGCACATGAATATTGTAATCATTCAGTATGGTGTGTGCAATACCATTGAAGAAATGCATACTTTTATTCATGCAAGGGTGCATTAAATTGATCAAAAGTGACAGTAAGGACATTTAGAATGTTACAAAAGATTCTACTGTATGTCAAATAAATGCTGTTTTTGAACTTTCTATTCATCAAAGAATCCAGAGAAAATGCATCATGGATTCCACAAAAATATTAAGCTGAATGTTTTCAACATTGATAATAATCAGAAATATTAGAATGATTTCTGAAGAATCACGTGACACTGAAGACTGGAGTAATGATGCTGAAAATTCAGCTCTGCATCACAAGAATAAATGACTTTTTTAAATTATACTCATATTTCACAATATTACAGTTTTTTCTGTATTTTTAATGAAATAAACATCCTTGGTGACTTTATATAAGAAATATTACTTTATATAAGAAATATTACTTTTGAATGGCAGTGTATCAAATCAGCATATCATGACTGAGCACAAGGGGAGTACCTTTATAATGCCTTACATATACAGTACAAGCTTCATGGAAAATGTTTTGAGCTTTTAGATTTACAACACCCTACTGGTGAGATAAACTTCTGGCTCTGCGTCTGAACCAGCTGAAGCCAGAATCTTTCCATGTCAGACCCTTAATGGCTGTTCCACATCGATAAACTCACAGCGGAGGATTTGTACACATTTATCTCTGTTCACCTTTGATGTCAGAGCTTCTGCTTCATTCACGCCAGAGTCTGGCAGGGAAAAGACTCGACGAGTACCATGTGAGCATTAGAAGGACAGGGAAATGCAGGAATATATTAGCTGCCTGTGAGTGAGGTACTGAGTGAAATGAAGCTCGGATCGTTTTCTGTCATTCATTTCTTTCATGTGGTTCCAGTGGTGCCGAACCATGTCTGCACACATACACACAAACATATATATATACCAAACACACTGTGTGTGGCCCGCGCTCTTTCAGCCACGAGGTTACGCATGCATATCATCTCTAAACAGATAATCATAACGTGTAAACAACATGTTTCCGCAAATAGCAAACGGATGCATCTTTACAGCCCTATAAATGTATTTTAAGGCTTAATTTTAAGACATTAAATCTAAAAAGAAACGCATTTAAATCCATGCTGTATAAAAATGTGCATGCTCATAATTTTTCATCACAATGCAATACCTTAAAGTTTAAATATTTAAGAATGAGTGCAAAACACAAATTCAGAAAAGTCTGTTTTAGAGACTGTTATGTTATGGAAGTGAAATGGGTTGCAAATGCTGTTTTAGTCAAATAAAATCTACAGATTATAAAAAAACCTACGTGCATTAACTATTTTTTTCTGTTGTTTGGCATTGCGATAAACATACAACGTCACAACATCAGGCCACTTGTGCAAATAGCTTTTAAAGACACAATAATTGGACTCTGGGATTCAGACCAATGCAGTGCATGAATAACACATTCACTTTTATACCCTCGACAATTATTAAATGAAGATTTCAGTCAAACTATAAATCAAATTACTTCAATCCCATCAAACTGCTTTTGCACGAACAAATGCTCCATGCACATGTTACTGTGTTGGAAATTGACTCACTTTAATGTAACAAAGTGCTTTAGAGAGTCTTTTACACGAAGCATCTGTTAGATCAAGATGTAAGGAGGTGAGTTATGTTCACAGAACTGGAAACAAATTATGTGAATATCTCAAACCACAATACAGCAGCTCAAGCCTGAAATGTTAATAAAAGGGATACACACTTTCCATGCACATGCTCAGAAGGTTATGAATCATTTAGGCATCAACTTCATCTCAAACGGTTCTCCTAGAATGTTTTTAGTAATAAAATATCCACAAATGAGTCAACAGACAATAAAATAAAGTGTATAGAGCTATAAAATGAACATGGATAGCTGATCACATCATTTGCTCTGGGATGAAACTGATGAGAAATCTCCGAGTTCATATTAGGATCTCTGATTTAGAGCGCACATTTTTGTATTTCAGCAAATCTGAGTACATAGATCTCTCTTCTGAAACATAGACTGCTTTATTTGAAAAACATGAGATCCAAAGGAATAGATCACGCAAAAATTGACTCACCCTCAGGCAAAGATGTAGATGAGTTTGATTCTTCGTGGGAACAGATTTGGAGAAATTCCATCACTTGCTCAGCAATGGATTCTCTGCAGTGAATGGGTGCCGTCAGAATGAGAGTCCAAACAGCTGATAAAAACATCAGAATAATCCACAAGCACTCCGCTCCAATCCATCAGTTAATGTTTTGTGAAGCCAAAAGCTGCATGTTTGTAAGAAACAAATTCAACACTGAGGTGTTTTTAACTTCAGACTGTTACTTTTGGCTAAAATATGAGTCTATAATCTATAATAACGCTTCCTCATGTGAAAAATTTTATCTCATGTTGTCCTCTCACATTAAAATCCACCCAAATATTTGTTTAGATCTGTTTTAGACTGTTTGGGCTTGTAAACAGTGCTTGATCTGTGCAGATTTTTCTCCTGATTCAGATGGGATGACTTATTCACGTGAGGAAGCGTTATTATGGATTATGGACTGGTATTTTAGCAGGAAGCAACAGTTTTAAGTTAAAAACATCTTAATGATGGATTTGTTTCTTACAAACACATAGCTTTTGGCTTCACAAGATGTTAACTGATGGACTGGAGTGATGTGGATTGCTTGTGGATTATTATGATGTTTTTATCAGCTGTTTAGACTCTCATTCTGACGGCACCCATTCACTGCAGAGGATCCATTGGTGAGCAAGTGATGGAATGCTACATTTCTCCAAATCTGATGAAGAAACAAACTCATCTACATCTTAGTCTGAGGGTAAATATTCAGCAAATTATTTTATTATTATTTTTTTTTAGTGAACTATTCCTTTTAAAAAAAGTCTCCATATTATTTAATTTGAAATGAAGGAACTGAAATTAAGATACTAAATATAAACATATTTTGGTATCTCTGCATAGAGATAAAACCTTTCTTTACTTATTTGCTTGTTTATCAGAAATTCCATGTCAATGCACAGCACACAGATCTGCACCACCACAGCAGAAACCTAATAATAGCGATATTTCACTGACACCCACGTGAGACTCCCACAGCAGAGAGAAGCTGTTATAATATTTCACCGACAGGTGTGGCCCACACATGCATTTCACATGCTTCTGTGCATTTCCATGTTTTAAAATCTCATCCACTTGGCATTTCACATCTTAAAAAATAAAAATGACATACATGCTAAACTAAAGGCTTCTGCAGTTACAGTCTGTCTCCAGCAGGGGTCACAACATGTGAAGTAAGACCTCGTCACACCCTCTGCTACGGGCACTGAGAAGTCTGTCCTGCACACTACTGATGCAGAAGAGTTTCTGCAGGAAGTCACTGACACATCCAGCATTCAGCCTGACCACACATAGAGAGTGTGTATGTAACGGGAGTCTTAGAATAATATCCCTTAAGACCCCAGACACCTCTCCAGATGTTCTTACGGTGTGTTTATTTGTTTGGAGGACAGCTGATGTCCACATGCTCAGAGAACTGGTCATCTTTCCTCCTGTGGTTAATGGATTGCATCCTGTGAAATCTTCTTGTGAATGAGGCCTTGAAAACCTCCAAAACTACACACCTAAACACAAACTGCAAATCCTGTGTTGCAGAGATACCTGCGTGTCTAGGCTTTTTTTATAAATTGAATAAATTAGTAGTTGTGATTGCCAGAACAAGATTTCAGCAAACAACAAAAATTATCCAATGCACATAATAAAAAAAAGAAACTTTTTAAATGTAATGCAATGCTCTTTTCCTCATAGATAATACTGTGATCAAGCCTGTCCTCAAAAAATATATTAACAATATTTTACCATAAACTTGCCGGTATTGTATTGTTAAATATTCATGTAAATAATACAGTTAAAAACAATTTTCATAAAGTATAAAGTGATTCATATTTTTTACTTTTAGAAAAATATTATACTGTTATTGTTATAATAAAAATATATTTTTATATTTTATCATGACATCTATTGTTTTGTTAAATATAATTTAAGTAATACAATTATTATATATATAATTAAATTATTATAATATAATTATTTTTTTAAATACCATTCTATTATTATTAATATTATAAATATTTTCATATTTTTTCCATGACAAGCATTGTCTTTTTAAATATATTTTTAATAATAATGAAAAATTATATATATATATATATATATATATATATATATATATATATATATATTTTTTTTTTTTTTTTTTTTTTTACTACAGTATTTATTTTCTATAGTTGCTTAGAATAAACTATCAGTAAATCCACATTTATTATATACTTTCATTACGTTACATTACATTTATGCATTTAGCATATGCTTTTATCAAAAGCGACTTACAAAAGGAACAAAGCAATGAAAGAGCTGACAATAATTGTAACACACAATGCCAGGTTTATTAGACAACTAGATTGTAAACAAGCTGGAGAAGGGAAGAAATTCAGAGATGTGTTTTGCTCCTCATTTTAATAACCATTTATGTTACAACCACAATGCAGTCTGCAGATGTGCAAAATAACTTCCCTGATGTAATTTGCACTCCTAATGCCTTGTAAAAACCCTGCCTGAAAAGAAACAGGAAGAAAGGTGATGCTGAACTGATTACTAGCACATCCAGAATCAATGGCATGCAGCCGTTCATCAGCAGCCATTTTCCATCTGCAGTCACACACACGGTTTCACTGGGTCACCGAGAGTCAGGCTGATGGGGGTTACCATGACAACACATCCCAGCCCATGCACCGCCGCCGCCCCTGCTGCTGCATGTTCACAGACAACCAGACAAAGATATTCCTTAACCCTTTCAGATAATTTAGTGCAGATATCTTATAGTAAAGATAAGAAACCTGAAAATAAAAACTAAACCTAATATTAATTATTAACATTTTTACCCAGTGGCTGATAAAAATAAGTGAAAAATCCCTTTTCAGAAAGGATAATCTATACACAACACATATACAAATATGTAAACAACCCCCTAACAATGCCCTTACAACCACCCAGAATACCCTAGCAACCACATAGCAACACCCTAGCAACCCTGAATACCATAGCAACAACTTAGCAACCACCCAGAATGTAATAACAACCACATAGCAACACCTTTGTGACCCTGAATAACACAGCAACAACATAGCAACCACCCAAAATACTATAGCAACCACTACTCCCAGTCTCTTCAGGAAATGAAAAATGTCAATCCTAGCAACCACCTAGAACACCTTAGCAACCAATCTAACAACATCCTTACAACCACACAGAATACCATAGCAACCACATAGCAACACAGTAGCAACTACCCAAAAAACCATGGCAACCACAGAGCATCCACCAAGAATACCATAGCAACCACATAGCAACACAGTAGCAACTACCCAAAAAACCATGGCAACCACAGAGCATCCACCTAGAATACCATAGCAACCACATAGCAACACAGTAACAACTACCCAAAAAACCATGGCAACCACAGAGCATCCACCTAGAGTACCATAGCAACCACATAGCAACACCCTAGCAACCAGCAACATGGGCAAACACTACCCACATTCTCTTTAGGAAATAAAAACATCTATCCATCCTAGCAACCACGTAGAATACCTTAGCAAACAATTTAAGAGCACCCTTACAACTACCCAAAATTTCCTAGCAACCATCCAGAATGTAATAGCAACCACGTAGCAACACCTTTGTGACCCTGAATTACACAGCAACAACATAGCAACCACCCAAAATACTATAGCAACCACTACTCCCAAGCTGTGTCCGAAATCGCTCACTCGTTCACTCATTCACTCATTCACTAATCCCTATATAGTGTAAGGCAGTTGAGTGGACTATATTAGAAAGGAGTGAACGAAATGAAGTGAACGGATTCGGACGGTGACGTGTACACTGCGCGTGAGACTTGGCTGTTGCAAAAACATCTTAGATGTACTTTTATATTTCATGTACCTCATTTTAGAAAATAATATTAAATAGCAATAACACTTAAAATGACTATGTAATCAGCTTTGTGGTTTCATTGATGGTATATTATTCATTTGTTCTGTAATATGGTCATAATCATTAAATACTATTAAAATATTGTCAACAAAAATAAACTCACATTAGCACATATTAATAATTGTATGTATTTATTGTTTGTAATATCTTGAAACTCTCCCGAGCAGCATTTTTGCACTCAAATAAGATGACCATAGAGCGCCCTCAGGCGACCGTTAATTTGACATAAGAATAAATACACTACCAACGAACATTTTTAAAAATCCAACAAATTCATAATTTTTGTAAATTAAACGGCATCTCTCGTTCAAACTCGCTCGCTCCCGCTCTCTCTAACAGCTCGTCGGTTCTCCGCATTGGATTGTGGGAAATACATCGGTTGTACACTCGAAATCAGAATGCATTGTGGGTAAAAAGTAGTGAACGAATGTAGGGAATGAAGTCGTTCACTCAGAATTCGGACAGTACTACAAAATGGCTAACACCCGATATAGTGCACTATATAGTGGATAGGGAGCGGTTTCGGACACAGCTTCAGTCTCTTAAGGAAATTAAAAATGTCAATCCTAGCAACCACCTAGAACACCTTAGCAACCAATCTAACAACAACCTTACAACCACCCAGAATACCATAGCAACCACACAGCAACACAGTAGCAACCACCCAAAAAACCATAGCAACCACAGAGCATCCACCTAGAATACCATAGCAACCCCATAGCAACACCCTAGCAACCAGCAACATGGGCAAACACTACCCACATTCTCTTTAGGAAATAAAAACATCTATCCATCCTAGCAACCACGTAGAACACCTTAGCAAACAATTTAAGAGCACCGTTACAACTACCCAAAATTTCCTAGCAACCACACAGAATACCATAGCAACACCCTAGCAACCAGCGACATGTGCAAACACTACTCACAATCTCTTTAGGAAATGAAAAATCTATTGATCCAGTCATTATTTCCATGTGCCAGCTCTGGTAAATACATGATTCTGGGTGGGCTGCATGTTGTTGTTGTTGTGAGTATTATAAATCATCAGTTCATTAACTGCCAAACGAATGGCTCTCTTTCAGTCTCTGAAATGTCAGATAGACGTATTGAGGTCAAGCTGCTCAGCCTGTGATCTTTCAGCATCTCGAAGCACTGACCATCAGTGACAGTGTAACAGGAATATCAGCACTGAAATTGTCCTCTCGTGTGAATGTATGAATGGTCAAGCTTTAGGGTGAAATATGAGAGCGTAATATCTGTGCCACAGGGACATATGGAGACCAGAACATGGAACAGCACTCAGACCTCAGAACATGAGATCATACAAAGAAGGTTAAAGTAACCTTCGTAAGCTTTATTTGCAGTGTCATAATGTGCAAGAGTGAATGCCATAAAAAAATTAAAATCTAAATAAATATAAGGCATACAAACTTAAGCATATTAAGATATTCTGCATTTGGGAGCCAATTATTTCAGCAATTAAGCACATTTTACCATGAAATTGCCATTAATGAAATGCATCTTTATGATTTACTTTCATTTTGTGTACTAAATGATGTTTATAGCACGATCATAAATTGTTCATTTAAACTGATTCAACCAATACTACCAAGTAAATATTTATTTTATATTAAAATATATATATTTTTACTTTGTTTGATTAATTATTGACTTTATTAATGATACATTTAAAATAATAATTATATATAAAATATACAATTTAGTACTTACATTTTTCTACTTACAGAAATTTGATTTTTTTAATTTAATAAAAATAAATTAAATATTATTTTATATAGTAATTAATATATAATATTTATATAATAATAAATAATTATAATAATTTATATATCATTTTAAATTTAATTTTATATATAATATATACAATACAATACATACACATTTTATAATATAATATAATAATTATTTGCCCTGCAGAAATTATTTCCATTAGCAAGAGTGGGAGTGGGAGTATGTTTAATTGTCCTAATGCTGGTCTTAATGCTGGGAAAACATGCTACTTGTCCTAAAAACATAGCGCTTGAAAATCTGTAAATCGCTTTGCATTACCATTAAAGATCCAGGATGAGTTTGACCATGAATAGGAACAGAACGGGTCACTATACAATGCCACTCTCAGGGGACAAAGGCACACAGCAACAGCCGCCAACATGCGCTCGCCTCAGGCCAGATGCAATCAATACACGCTGTTTGTCTAACTACAGTCTTAGCTTTTGCCTATACTTGTAAACTGAGCACAAACTGAGGGAACAGCAAACTTCAGCAGCTGACTTCCAAACCAGCTCTTAGCTATGATTACTTTATCTTGCAAATGTGAATATACTGTCATCTTCCAGCTCAGCTCATGCAAATGTGATGTGTGCTAAACTGTGCTATTTTATCCACATTTCTTGACACAAACCTCAAACCTAATCACATCCCTTCTGTTGTCTTGTATCGTAATCAATCATTTCACATGCATATCAATAGTACCATGATATTAACGTGTATTCACATGCACACTCACAACACTACAAGAACATGGAATCGTTCATATGTGACTGAAGCGTCTGTGAGGGAAAACCTCACCTTTCCCTCCATCTCCTCATCAGTTTATCTCCATGGTTACCACATCCAGACTCATCTTCACTGAATTAACTCGTGCAGTTCTTCTGCTCAAATCACCAGCATGCCACTCGCTGTCAAAAGCTACAAGAATCAGCTTAAGGCATGTAGTATAAACACGCTCAAAACAGAGAATAACACTCACTGAGCTTAATTAAATTCAGGAGAACTTTTTCATGTAATTAAATAAAGAAATCAATCAATCAGTCAACAAAACAATCAGTCTGAGCAGATTTGTTTTAGTCTTGCTGTTCAACATTAAATTCATTTAGTTACACTTAGATGCGATAAACATGAGAAGGACTGTTTTGATGTTACTGGACACGTTAGTAACCATCTCAATGGTTTTTAGAGACTTTTGGAAGGAATTTTTATTTTTTGAAAGTTTTTACGCTCAGAATTGAAGAAAAAAATAATATTAGGAGTAACTATGTTAACTAAGTTCAAGTAGAATTAGGTGAATACATACATCATTTTGATGTATTCAAGCATTTTAAATAACACTTAAAATAGCACATTTCCATTCCCAATTCAGTCTTATGCAAAGTATGCTGGGAATGCAGTTTCAGTTAATGCATCAAAATGATTCATGTAGTCCCAGCATAAACTTTATTTTTTATATATTTAAATATTAAGTGCTCAGCAATTGTGTTACTTTAGCTTATTTGAATTACGTAAATTGAACAAGCAGAAAAAATTAGGAAAAATTCTTATAATTTCAGACTTTTGTGTTAGAGGACAAATGGACTTTTCCATGCAATTTGCAAAAATATAAAATAAAATTCAGGAAAAAAATAAGGATTAATGTGAAAACATTATGGTAGCTTGTTAAGAGAATACAAAACCTGTGAAAAAATTTAATTTTTTGTGTTATTTCTATTTTGTTTTGTTATATTTTTCTACTTTGAGTGCTAAATTTCATATTATATTGTATATTTTAATGTTTGACAAGATACAATAAAGTTTTTTTTTAACCTGAATCTTCAGTGTTTTTCATAGTGTTGATTATGGGCAAACTGCATTGAAAACAATAGGGGTCAATATGACTCCAACACACAAGTCATAACATTTGTACAGCCTATCCAAAACACATCCATGTGTCGAAGCTTTGCATGCACATTCACAATCCTAAATGAAAAATACCCTCAAAATTTCAAGAAGAAATAAACCATTTAACCACTATTACGAGCAGTTTGAAAAAAAAAAGGGTGGGTCAAATTGACTCCAATACAACAGGAGGGATAAATCTGGCCCAATGATGTAAGCCGCAGCTCCTCCAATTGACCCCAAGCTCTCTGATGATCTGTATTGTTGAGTGCTGTTCTCTTATGTAAGTTTCTCTCGCTCTCTTTCCTCTCTGCATTGAAGCGTCAGTAGAAAGTGAGAACGAGGGCTGGGTTTGATCACCCCACCGTCATGCGGCACTCGCTAAATCCCTCTGCATGAGCCTCCCAGATAAAGCCCAGATTCACGCCCAGGAGAACTGGCCTGGATTTCATCATCTCACTACGCGTGCGATGTGTGTATTCGGGGGTGTGTGACCCAGCAGCGAGCTGTGCTGATAACTTCAAACTCTCTGCTGAAAAAGAGGAATTAGAAAGACAATCGAGGCCAGTAAAGGAGTGGTTATCGTCCTCAAATCTGGAGGTGACTGAGTTCAGATCAGACACCTGCTGTCACACTCCCGCTGCTGCATGCTGACCGGGTCCAAGAGGAACACAAGGTCACTATGGCATGCAAATTACAATGAAATCATTGAGCTATATGAATAATCTGAGACCTGGCAGATGGCTCGACCTTGCAAAAGGACACGGATGGTGACTGGGTGCGTTGAAACGCTGCAGGTTCGCTGCTATAGCTGTACGGAAAAAGTTTGGATTTGGAGACAATTCAAAAGAGGAAGTGAAGGTGTCAACATGTACTCTGATATATAACACCATGAATGAATGAAATCTTTATAATTTTAGGTTGCTGATTTAAAAAACTGTGGCACTCTACTAGTCAAACTTTCTCACAAAATATGATGCATGATCACAACTGTGTATTTATGATATTTATACATACAGTACTGTAGGATATGACCAAGGTTTTTTCTTTCTTGTTTTTTTTGCTTCTCATTTGCATAAAGCTGAGAATTTCTCTTTTTGATGCTCACAACACCTCCTCCACAGTCAATCCCACAATCTCTCACACTTACTAATCAATATTACTGAACTGAACCATGAGTGACAGTCAACATACACTGCTGTTTAAAAGTTTAGGGTCAGAAGATTTTTTTTTTTGTAAAAATGTGTACTTTTATTCAGTAAGGATGCATAAAACTGATCAAAAGTGACATAATGTAACAAAAGATTTCTATTTTGAAATAAATGCTGTTCTTTTGAACTTTCTATTCATCAAATAATCCAAAAAAAAAAGTCAGTTTCCACAAAAGTATTGGACTGTTTTCAACATTGATAATAATCAGAAATGTTTCTTGAGCAGCAAATAGGCATATAAGAATGATTTCTGAAGGAACATGTGACACTTTTTTTTTAAATTATAAAATATATTCACATTGAAAATTGAATTTAATTCACATTGAATTTAACAATATTACTTTTTACTGTATTTTTAATCAAATAAATGCAGTCTTGGTGAGCATTAGAGACTTCTGTCAAAAACATTTAAAAAATCATACTAACCCCAAACTTTGTAGTCTACACATATTTCACAGCTGCAGCAAACAACCAAAGCAATGAGCCCCAACTACATATGTTTTATACATTTTAGACCATCCTTTTTAATGTCTGAGGACCCTGTAGTAATGTCATGAAGCTGTGCCAGGACCAGGAGGCATTTCATCATTCAGAGCATCTCTGCAGGCCTCTCTGGTAATGTGGATAATTAGCATGACCCCTCTTTGATGCACTGCTCACTGTTGACTTTTTAATCTAGTGTACTTACAGTCATACTGCGTCTCCTGGTACCATTCATGACATTATTAACACATTATGAATGTCTTCATAAAGCCTTCCAGTTCACTCTTACAAATAAAGGTTCTTCACTGGCACTGATGGTTCCGTAGAGAACCTCTAACATCCATGGAACATTTCAAGTTTCTTTACAATAGAAAAAAAGTTCTTTAGATGTTTAAAATGTTCTTTAAACTAAGAAAAAAAGGTTCTTTTAAGTACGATTTAATGAAAACCAAAAATGGTTCACTCTCAAAACTAAAGGTTCTTTATTGGCATCAATGGTTCCGTGAGGAACCTTGAACGTCCATGGAACCACTCGACTGCACAAAAGGTTCTTTATAGTGGGAAAGTTTTAAAATGTTCTTCAAAATTGAGGAACAAATGGTTCTCTTAAGAACTGTTCACTGGAAAGTTCTTTTGGAACCCAAAACCATTCTTCTATTTCATCGCTACAAAAACCTCCTTTTAGAAGCTTTATTTTTAGGAGTGTAGTAGCATCATCTTTTTCAACTTTCCTTTCTAAAAGGCTGGAGATATTTAGCACTCACCCATTGGCCAGATTGTCATCGTCGTCGTCGTCATTAAGGCTCTTGCAAAGTACATCAGAATCACTCAGGTAACCAGACTTGAGGTCGCTGTCTCTGGCGTCCAGGCCTTCGATGAACTCGCTGCGTGACGTGTGGCTGAGGCGGCTGGAGCAGCGGGCAGGCATGGTGTGAGAGGTGTACTGAGACAAGGCCTTGGTGCCCGACACATAGCTGCTGCCTGTTGAGGAGGGAGCGTCGCCGGCTTGCAGACGAGGACTGGACTGTCCGTGGCGCCAGGAGAGAGGAGAGGAACGGTTGGAGAGGCTGGAGATGCTACGAGCGTTGGTTTCATCGCTGTCGTAGCAGACGCTGCTGTCCAGACAACTGCAGATAGAAAGAGAGGGTTACTGATGCATGTAAAACACAACATAATAGGGTTGTTGAACCACAGGAACTTGTGACCTACTAAAGAATAGGACGCATCTGTGGGAGAATTCATCTGTTGAGGATGAAGATTGCATAACCAGATGCACCAGCTCAAATGAATAACATAACAGCTTCCTTTACCACATGAACATGGAAGAGCTATTTTTATGCACTTCTCTCAGGATAATTCATCAGACAGCTGTGAAATGCCAGAAAATGCACACTTGTGGGTTGAAATATTTGATGCACTCGAGGCATAAACAACACACAAACACACTGGCATTGGGTTATTCGGTTAGTGTTACCCAGCTGAAGGAGGATTACTTGGTCTGTTATTCTTGCAAATGAGTCGCTTGGTCAATATAACTTGGTTGCCAGCAGGCCTGTTAATAATTTCTATCTGTTTTCGATGGGCTATTTTAGGACTGAGTGATTTGGGAAAAACTAATGGAATAAACTCATTTTTTAAAAAGAGCTCGGGTTTGCTGTGCTTGTTTTTAGAGCTACACAATTTGGCCAATACAATTATATAAAATAATAATTATAATGATGATGATGTACTATAAAATAAAAATGTGACACTTAGCTTTCATTTTGGCAAAAAAATAAATAAAATGAAAAAATAAATAACTAAATAAATACTGCAAGGAGCCCTAAAAACTTCTTTGTTGCAGTATACCTCATACTTTTTTTAAAATTTATTTATGTTTTAAAAATAATTTTGCTCTGTTGTCGATGAGCTATGGGTTGAATGATTTGGGGAAGAAAAAAAATCATATTGCAATTTTTTTTATAAATATGACATTAAAATACAATTTTTAAAGGACCTTCAGGTTTGCTTTGGTTGTTTATAAGGTTGCATAATTTGGCCAATAAAATCCTACTGTGATTATATAAATATGGCTATAATAGTAATAATAATAATACTTATTATTATTATTAAAATATACATATTACAATGAGAAATATATTATTGAAATAATACTATTGTAATGTAAAATAAAAACATTAATATTTAATAAAATATTAACATTAAAAATAAATGATTATTGTAATAATACTACTGTACTACTAATGTAAAATTCCTTATCTAATAAAAATAATAATGTATTTTTATAATAAAAAAATTCAATGCTTGCTTCTTAATTTCTTTAAATTAACCAAACATTAAATCACCACTTGTTTATTTGTGTTGGCATTGGCAAAGGCTTCACATTACACATAGTAAAAAGCGATTTTATTTTGATTAATTGTTCAGTCCTAGGCTATTCAGTTGGTCCAACAATTGTATCAGTGGAAAAAGTAGTTGTCTTAATCAAATTTGTCATTTGCATGTATCTGAATACTATATCAGTTGAGCTGAATATAACATGGAATGAATGATCTGGACTCTGGATCCTGCAGCATTGCTGGCTCTCGTGGCAGCTGGCATTACCAGCGGAAGACCTGGATTGGCGATAAAGGACCACATGGGAGTTTCTAGACAGAATAAATGTTTCATTTCTCAGTATTTTCAAAAAACATCTGAAAATAACACACGTACAGCCTCATTTCACTACACTGGACCTTTCATAGCGACGGCGCAGCCACTCCCAAACCTCATGAGCTGCTTTTCCATTCGCTTTCAGTGCCACATCACATCCTACATGAAGCCAAAGCAAAGGTCCTGCTCTCTCCACGTCGCACACTATGTGGCAAGAACATTTATAGAGTCTTTCTCATTACTAAAATCAACAATGACTGTAATGGCAAAAGCAGACTTTACATTTCTACAATGCAAAATTCACTGCCATGATACCATAATGTTGTGAGTGGTTGCCAAGGCATTGTATACAGTTGCTAAGGTGTTCTGAGTGATTGCTTGTGCATTGCTATGCAGATGTTAGGATGCAACGAGATGGTTCAGGTCTGTTCAGGTCTAAATAACTGACTATAATAAATAAATAAATAAATAAATAAATATTTTATAGTACAACTAAAATTACAATACTTATTTTTTCCCCAAACATTAAATCATATATATATATATATATATATATATATATACACACACACACACACACACACACACACACACACACACACATACATACACACATATACACACAAGAAGAAAAGCACTTAAAATATAAAAATAATAAAAAACTGGCAAAAGCACACAACAAAATTACTAAAATTTTATGTAAATTTAAATTGAAACAAAATCTAAAAATAAAAACTAATTCAAAATCTTAATAAAAACTATTATAGTACATCAATGATACAAAAAAACTCATGCGGGTTTTGATTAAAAACTCATCACACATCATCATTACGGAAACATGCTGAACTGATAAAACGCTTGTTTGTGAACGCATACACATCACAAACAGTTTTTCCAAACAAACACAACATATGAGAACTTAAAAGCGTCCATGTGGTTCAGTAATTAGCTAATCACATTTTCCAATTCAAGTGCACATCTTGACAGAATCCAGATACGACCAGCAGGTGTATAATGTGAATCGACACGATCAGAAAGATCAAACAGCGCACCTCTATTTTGAGTCGTATTAGGTCATGTCTTGAAGACTAACAGAAGTATCCCGTTACAGAAAAGCTCATTATGCACACATACATCAGTGTGGCTGTGAATCTGTGGGTTGAGAGCGGTTAATCTGGTATGAATCATTTTTACGCCTGCGCCATCAAGTCTTTGGAAGCTCATCGGTCTTATACAAGTGCTGCTTTTAAAATGGAGGCAGCATTAGATGCAGGTCTCAAGCGTGTTATATGTCTACAACAAAAGTCTTCCGCTCAGAAACTTAGTAGAGAAGTGAATGGTTAGCCTGCAGGGAAAGGTCTGATGTTAGGAGGAAGGACAGGTTGAGATCTCTAGGGGAAAAACTCAGGAAGGTACTGAGATCAAAGTTAGCATAATTGCTAGGCTAAGCACATCTAGCGTAGCACACCTGTGGGGAAGGAAAATCCGTTCATCGGGAAGTAGCATAGATTTAGCTTATTCTGTAACTTGCACAAACATTTTGTAATTTATATGTATATGTTCATGCATACACACACACACACACACACACACACACACACACACATATATATATATATATATGTATTAATGCTGTCAAACGATTACGTGTGTACTGTGTATGTTTATTATGTTTATATAAATACACACACATGCATGTATATATTTAAGGAAAATATGTTATGTTTATATATTAAATATATTTATATATGACATAAATGACATGTATTTACATTTATACATTTACAAAATATATGCTCTATGTGTGTGTATTTATATATGCATAATAAATATACACAGTACACATATATTATGTAAACAAATACTTTTATTTGGGATGCGATTAATAGTTTGACAGCACTATATATATGAGATATACTGCATACATACACAATAAAAAAATATCAGCTTTAAGTAACCACATAGAAACATTCTAAAACCCACTCAGAGCAACCTGGTAACCTCGCAAAACACCTTAGCAAAGTGAAAGCAAGTTTTACATTGATAAGCACCATTCATTTTTTCAGAAAGTGTAAAAGTCCAGTTGGGTGTTGCTGTATATCTGACTGTGCAAAGCCTGGAGTCCAGCTGATTTCTGTGTGTGTTTGTTGTTATTCATTGATGGAAAGTGTTTCATTGTGTATTTGTGAATGTGGCAGCCAGGTGTTTGAACGACTGAAGTGGCAACTCTCCCAAAAGACGTGGGAGGCTGAATGGTTGTGGAAAAAGTAATCGTTTGTGTATAATGTAAAGCCTTGTTTATATTCATGCTCTTTTGTGACACAAATGTGCGTGAAGATTGTTTCCAAAGAACATTGTGCTGCTTTCTCCCAGATTTACGATTCATTGAAAAGCAGCAGTTCGCATCCTCGTGAATTAGTTTGGCTGTGATTTTTCATGCCATAAACATGTGCTGGTTCTCACTCACCTCTGGCTGAGCTGAGTCCCTCGCAGGCTGGACATGGTTTCCTCCAGGTTCTGTCTGAGATCCAGAACATTCTGAACCGTCCGTTTCCTTTGAGATTCGGGATCTGCACACATAACGAACAATCAATATGCAATGTACAGTAAGTTCACACTGCATGATTTTCAAAGTCATCGGATCACCGTTGTTTTCACACTGCATGACTATCTGGGGTAGCAGTCAGTTGCTGCTGTGTTCACATTGCATGATGGATCGGCGACAAGAGGTTACACACTGCATGACTTTACAAAAGGAAGAATCACCGGCTGCTCTGATGCGCAAACTACAGCCAAACGCACATGAGAAGTGATAAGGAAATAACGCAAGATCACGCTGATGTTATGGTCTATAAGTCCTCCACAAACACACAATAATTAACAAAGATGACTTCCTTTTTAACAACATACTTCTGCTGGGAAAACTTTATTTAGTGAAACAAACGTTTTGTGCATTTTTTATAATGAGTTTATTTCTAGCCTACAAAAGCCCTCAAAGTGATGAAAAATAAAAATGCAATAAATATTTTGGCAGCGTTTCTTGCACGCAGCTGAACCGCGGCGTGTATTGTCATGTCTGTCGTATTTCCCAGCATTCTGTGTGCCATGTGCTTTGATGTATGATATGACCAGCATACTCTGCTGCGATGCGACCGTGTCCCCCTCCCATCTGTCCCACACACATATGTAAATAACATGCTGTATATAGGTAGTTTACATGATAAAAAGTCATCTTAAAGTTAACAAATGCCTCTAGTTTTATTAATGCAACAAACCTTTGAAGTTTGGGCAAAAACTCATGGAAGTGATGTGTTTTTGTTTATTTAATTTTTTCATATGGTGATTGTGAAACACGTAACATCTCGCTTACATGATTTTATGGTGACATTTATAATTTTTCATGTTAATCAGGTCAATATTGATCAAGAACAATACACTGTGGCTTTAATTCTGTGTGAAACGGGTATATGTTTAAATTATTATTTTTATTTTATATATGTTTGTGTGTGTGTATATATATATATATATATATATATATATATATATATATTATTATATAGCCTATATATCTTCTTGTACCTGTTCTGTATATTATAATGCAAAAATGTACTGATATTGCCACGTTGTTTGTTCAGTGCTGCTTGAAAGTTTGTGAACCCTTTAGAATTTTCTATATTTCTGCATAAATATGATCCAAAACATCATCAGATTTTCATATAAGTCCTGAAAGTAGACAAAGAGAACCCAATCAAACAAGAGAAAAAAAAAATTATTTGTCATTTATTTATTGAGAAAAATGTTACATATCTGTGCGTTACAAAAGAATGTGAATCTCTTGGATTAGCAGTTAATTTAAAGGTGAAATAAGAGTCCATCTGTGCAGAGGTGTTTTCAGTCAGTGCAATGACTATCAAATGTCAGTACGTGACCTGTTTTATTCAAAGAACAGGGATCTATTAAAGTCTGATCATGTTTGTGGAAGTGAATCATATCAGTAACAAAGGAGATTACTGAGGACCTCGGAAAAAGAGTTGATGTTGCTCATCAGGCTAGAAAAGGTTACAAAACATCTCTAAAGAGTTTGGACTCCACAAATCCACAGATTGTGTTCAAATGGAGGAAATTCAAGACCACTGTTACCTTCCCGAGAAGTGGTCGACCAACAAAGATCACTCTAAAGCAGAACGTGTAATAGTCTGCGAGGTTGCAAAAGTTCCCAGAGTAACATCTAAGCAACTAAAAGCCTTTCTCACACTGGCTAATGATAATGTTCATGAGCCCACCATCAGGAGAACACCGAGCAACCACGGTGTGCACGACAGAGCTGCAAGAAGAAAGCCACTGTTCTCCAAAAAGAAAATTGCTTGCTAAACATCATGAGGACAAGCCAGAGGACTATTGGAGAAAGGATTAATGGATGGATGAATCAAAAATAGAACTTATTGATTTAAATGAGAAGCTGTTATGAACACACTGCGTTCCAGCTTCAGAATCTTCTCCCATCTGTGAAACACGGTGGAGGTAGTGTCATGGCTTGGGCCTGTTTTGCTGCATCTTGGCCAGGACAGCCTGCTATCATTGATGGAACAATGAATTCTGAATTATACCAGAAAATTCTAAAGAAAAACGTCAGGACATCTGTTTAAGAATGTGGGTCATGCAGCAAGACAACAAGCCCAAGCACACAAGTTATTCTACCAAAGAACGGTTAAAGAAGAACAAAGTTAATGTTTTGGAACGACTCAGTCAAAGTCCAGACCCTAATCCAATTAAAATGTTGTGGAAGGTCCTAAGCAAGCAGCTCATAGGAGGAATGGGCTAAAACTCCTACATGTTATTGCGCAGGACTGATCAGCATTTACAAGAAACTTTACCTTCAGTTATTGCAGCAAAAGGGGGTCACACCAGATACTGAAAGCAACGATTCACATACTTTTGCAACGCACAGATATGTAACACTGGATCATTTTTCTCAATAAATAAATGACAAAGAAAATATTTTTCTCTCAGTTGTTTGATTGGGTTCTCTTTGTCTACTTTCAGGATTTATGAAAATCTGATGATGTTTTGGATCATATTTATGCAGAAATATAGAAAATTCTAAAGGGTTCACAAACTTTCAAGCAGCATTGTAAGTAATTGCTTAATAAAAAAGAAAGAAAAAAAGTCCTCCCCGAGCTTTCCTGTGCCCTGTATCTTGCTCTCTCATTGGCTGTAGTTTTTCAGTTAGAACTCATTTCTCACAGTAGGATTGTGAATCGCCGACAGCTCCAGATATTTAGGATGCCAAATATTTCACGGGCGTCGACACATCAGCAAATCTCTCAAATCGTGTCTTTGATAATTCACACTGCGTGATTGTTACTCGCATGAATGAGCACCGATTTGGCTCCGATTTCAGGCATTTGTCGGCGATTTCGCAAAACCTGTTGGCGAGTGAAAAATCGGGCTAAAATCATGCAGTGTGAACTTGGATGCAAAGTATGCAAAACTAAATTTCTGAAGGATCATGTGACACTGAAGACTGGAGTAATGATGCTGAAAATTCAGATTTGCATCACAGGAATAAATTACATTTTAAAATATATTCAAAACAGAAAACAGTTATATTTCACAATTTTTACTGTATTTTTGATTAAAAAAAAACCTGAACATAAAATAGTTTACAATTAGCACACAATTAGTATCTTTGAAAAACATATTGTAGGTTTCTACACCAAAATTTCTTCAAATAGTACAAGATGGTAAAAGTTCCTAATCAGATTGAGAACTTTATGCACCATTAAAGACCAGTTTGTACTTCCCGTCGAATCATGAAGCTGACATTTCAGAGTTTCTCTTTGTTTTTAAATAGCCAACAGCCTTTCATTTACGTCACAAAGGTGAAGCAGATGTTAAAAACAGCTCGACTTGATCAGTCACCTGACTCTGCTGAAAGCTGACTTGGACATTAACCTCGGAGGCAGCATTAAACAAGTTAAATGCCAGCAATGAGATTACGAGAACCAGACAGTCTCATATCACATCACCTACATTGACAATGAGAACAAAGGACGAAAGTCTTCTTTCGTCCAAATAAACAAATGTTTTCTGTTCAAACAGTTGTAAACTTCTGCACAATCTCTTGAAAACCTGCGTGGGCGAGCGGTCAGCATGTCAACAGCATGCCCAATCAATCCCATGGTGCAGTTAGGCACGACGCCTGGCCTGACATTATTAACGACTGGGCTGCTTTACAGACAGCGAGAGAGAGGTGGTTTACAAGCATTACTGGACAGCAGATAACTCATGTCAATCAACTACATTCCCATGAGAGAATTAACACATGCTCTAGCTAATTACATCAATACAGAGACTTGCATGGTGGAATTAGTGAATCAGATGACAGCATTTCATTAGTTTTCATTGAAAAGTATGAACATATCTATTGCAAATCAACCAGCTTCACCTGTGTTGTGTCCTGCCCTCCTATGAGCAAGCACAAAACACATTTTAAATGGATTAATTTGCATGCATTATGCATATATTATAAACACCATCATATTATGCATTGCTATCTCTGCAGAAATAAACGTAGAGGTGTGCAGCGCTCCAATGCCATCTCCAGCTCTGCCACTGACTGCATGGAGATTAAAATTTAATACATGCTCTTTTTCTCCATATGCTTTGAACTTGGCCTCAGCTTCATGTGTAGATTTTGTGGGTCACAAGAAGCAACACTGCACCTAGTGCAGTTTAATAAATGTTAATATTACGCATAACATAGACATATATAAAAATAACCCATTAAAATAGTAAATTCTAAGGTAAATTAAAATAAATTCCAGTAGTAAATTCAGATAAATTCTACCAGCAGTTTTGTCAATATATAATACACCTTAATTTTTTTCCAAGTCTTTTTCAGAGAATGTGTAGTAAATGTGTATACACTGCAAAAATTATACAGTATTTTTGACTTTTCCAGATAAAGCATCTAAAAAACCTCAAAACAAGACTTCCTTGAATCAATGCTGCATAAGATATTAAGACAAAAATTTAATCTTGAATATGTGTATTTCCACTTGTTTTTACTCTGTTCATACTGAAAAACAAGTGAAAACAAAATTACAGATATACTCTGTGAAAACCAACATTAGTATCTTATGCAGTGCTGATTCTCAAGGTATTTTGTAAAGAGAAAAATTTTGTGATCATTTTCTCACCCTCAGCCAAACAGCTGACAGTAACCATTGACTTCCATAGCATTTTTTCCATACTATGGAAGCCAATGGCTACCATCAGCTGTTTGGTTACCAAAATTATTCAAAATACCAGGTTTAGAACTACTTGAGGGTGAACCATACCCAAAATATATTACTTAGAAATCAAGTAAAAGAAGGAACAAATAAAAAGTATATTTATAATAGTATATCATCAGTTACCCTTCCCTGTAGATATTGAAATGCATATCAGCCACTTAAAAACCCACAGCACAGTCAAGGAAACCAACATGATCAGAGTGGCCTCATAAAAGCTCATATCCCCTCATAACTTGCTATACATATTCAGGTTTATTTCCAGACTGGCACAAAGAGGCCAAATGTGGCCCTAGACCTTTATTCCCTAACTGTCCCTCAACTCAAACCATTGTCCCTCATACATATTTTAAGCATTTCCGTCCCCCTAGAGGTTTAGACCCTCGTCCAGCTGTGCAGTCCAAAAGTAACTATGAATGCACAGAGGAAAGCAATGCTCAATTCTGAACACTAATTCAGTCTTGTGACCAAAAGTGGTGTGCAGATGTTATGTGCCACATACGGTCCAAAAGAACAACTCAGAAGGAAGTCTATTATGCAGCGGTTTACGATGCAGAACAAATGAGCGTGAACTCTGTGTAATTATGATTATAAAAAAAAGTACTTTGATATAGAGATTCAACAGATTATTCTTAACAGAGACCTTGTGATTAAAAGATTCTGCATGAAAAAGTTTCCCTGTAGCACTTTGTTTTTCTTCTAAATTTAGAGGAGAAAAGCTCCGCAAGCACTCTTGTGTTGTTCGTAATTATACTCTGTCTATATAAAAGCATGTTAAAAATGCAAGCAAGATTCCTATTGGATTTTCTGTTAAAATTCAGAACCAAATTATAAATTAAACCAAACCAAAATTAAAAATATATATTTTTTAAATTTAATTTAATTCAAATTTGGAATTCCAAAAGCATCCTAATGGAAATGCAGTGCTGCTAGAAATATTCCAACAAAAGTTCCATTTTTATTCTTGGTTCTTACTTTTTATTCCCTTTCAGGATTGTATTTCAAATTATAATTCTGATCGGAATCCTGTATGGATTCTTAAGCAAGAGCTACGGAGAGCATTTTAATAAGGAGTTTAATCCAGGTCATTGGTTTACTCTCATTAGCCTTTAATCCCACCACCGAATTATACCGTGCATTGCCATGTAAGGAGGAGAAGGATCTGGGATTCCACGCAAACAACTGCAAGAATTCAGGACCAAATTGGTTGTTTAAACATATGAGGTCTGGACAGGGTTGAAATAGAGGTCATTGATTTGAGGACTGATGCACAAATGCAGGGCATGCTGTGTTTAGAAGACAGCACAAACAAAATGGGATATTTGTTTTAAATGCAACAAACATACTTCCTGATTAATGCCATGGACATATCAAGCAGTATCCAGATCCAATTATATATATATATATATATATATATATATATATATATATATATATATATATATATATAAAATCAAAATCCACAGTATGCATAAAACTGCTAATTATCCCTTAGAAAGCCTAGGTGCATTTCATCCAGTGTGACAGGTGATCGTGCATGCTTTTGTTCATGTGTTCGACAACAACATTTATCAGCGTCTCCACATCAAGCCGCAGTCAAAGGAGGCTGATGACAAACTACAAACCGAATTCATTATGCCCCCTTTATGCATTCCACGGCCTCTTCCTTTTCTCGTACCACCCGTGTCCCTGATATAGCAGCCATTACCTCATTACAGATGAGAGCAGAGCGGCAACACCAGCACACGGCACCAGACAGGCGTCGAAATGCAGATCAGTGTGCCGAGCGTCACCCCTGAGCATTCTGTCATTCGATCATTGGACACACGCCAAGGGGAATAATCTATGAGCGCAATTTCTAGCCCACAAGTGTGAGAGACGGCGGATGCACTACGCACATGCTCCCCAGAACAAAGCCCTGCATTGTCCAGCTGTCCGAGACCACCTTTAGAATCACAACAGCATGCACTCGGTTGGATATTTTCCAGTCAATCCATGCCACTCAGTAGCCAAACGGCAGCTGGTAGTAAGTGGGCGTGAAAGCGGAAAAACCGTACTCACCGAGCATCTGACTGAAGAGCAACTGCTCCAAGTCACCAAGAACGGTGACCACCAGCTCTGGGTCCACCTTGAGGAAGGGTTTATCGCCACCTTCCTCACCTTGACCTTTAGCCTCCGGGTCTCCGGAGCACCCAGCCGTGGGTTTCTTCCCACTGGCTTTGGCTTTGCTGGACAGGATATCGTCGTCGGACTTGCAGTCATCAGACGTCTTGCTCAAGGGTTTTACTTCCGCGTATGGGCCTCGAGGGATCCGACTTTGGCCCTTTCCCAAGGCGCCAGGTGCCGCGAGTGGGGTGAACGTCTTGGGTTTGCCCTGGAAGAGGGAGTGGTCGGATTTGGACAGGTTTCGAGAGAGTTGGGAGCCCCCTGCCCCTCCGCCGGCTGCCGGTTTGGGCTTGCCCATCTTCAGGTGTCCTGAGGCAGCTTTGCTCATGTCATCGCACCATTTGGGCTCATAGAGTTGCATCTTCTTCTCTGCGTCCGTCAGCACGGCCAGGTTGGTCAGGGACCTCTGTTTCCGAAGGTTAGATGGCACAGGGATGCGTCCCTCTGTGCTGCCCACACGGTACACCTTCAGCTCGCTCCGTGCCACGCTTTGTGGCACGCCGGACTTGCCCCTCTTGGCAGCCATGCCTGCACCTTCCCTTGACGTCCCCTTGCTCTGCCTGCCTTTTATTCGACCCCCAAGCGTCTTCCTCTACCGGAGAGCATTTAGGGCCGGATGAGAGAAGAGTGAGAGCATGGAGGAGAGGACGAATGTGCGGCTCTTTCTCTCTTGCACGGCAAGAAAATGCTAATTCCGTGCACCCTTTATTTTTCCCGTTCCTTCCTGTCAGGCTGCAGCAGCTGCCGCCCTGGTTCTCCTTTTCTCTCTCCTCTTGCTCTCACTCCCTCGTTTTCTCTCCTCCCTTCACCAGGCCGTCTTGCCGCTGAGCCGTGCAGCAGCCAAATGACAGCAGTGCTGCACGCAACAACAGTCCCTCCCCCCTTTCTCTCTTTCTCTCTCTCTCTCTCCCTCGGTTGCATTTTCCGGTGCGTCTCTCTGCCTCAGCAGAAAGTGTGAGCTGATAGGGGGTGATGACAAATTGCAACACTAGAATGTAAACTGAATCCAGTACATCGTAGTGTGTATTTTCACACACACTATTTCTCCATCCCCATTGTTTCGCCCCCTCCCCCTTCCAGGGTCCAATGCTGAATACCCATTAAAATCTCAGTTATGTATTCACTATCTGCCTTCAGGAGAAATGCATTGCGTATGCATGGGACAATTTACCAATACACAATTGTCATACAGTATATTATCCATCTATCTATCTATCTATCTATCTATCTATCTATCTATCTATCTATCTATCTATCTATCTCGCCTTTAGTGGTATAATATAATAATAATGTATATACTAGCTTTACAGTTCTGCAGACATATCCATCTATCTATTTGTAATCTATTAATGCAAATGCAATTGTGTGTTGTTTTTAGTACTATAATACAAAAATGCAATATAATCATCATTTTGTTTAAACATTAAGAATATTTTATTCATTCCATTCTACATACAATCCAACACAACATACAAAAGAATAAGGGAAAAAAAAATGGCTAAAAATATAATTGCAGCATACATTTTTTGTTAAATTAAAATCAATCTGGCAATAGAATAAGAATTATAAATCAAAATTAATTTTCTTGATGCAAAAAAAATAAAATAATAATAATTAAAACAAAAAAAAAACATTACACTTTTTGGGGTGAAATATAATATTCATAGAGGTGTTCTAAGAAAATATATTTTTCTTTATATTATATCAATAAAATATTAGATGTTACAATATACATAATATATAATATTATGTATATAATAATAAGTAATATTTGTTTTAAGGATGTTTCAAATGATCCAGATATATTTGTCAGCAACTTTACCTGTGCAACCCCTCAAAAGAAAAATCTCAAAGTCAAGATTTAGCTTAAATCTGCAAACCTAAAAAAATGAAAGTCAGAAATTATAAATTATACAATACATTTAGTGGTGTTTATCCTCAAAGTGTATCCTTAAATGAGCCAATGGATCAAGACAACACAGTCACATAAAGCACAGTGCATATGTTATGATCATAGATTTCAAAAAGTACCCTAAATTAAACTTGTTTCAAATATGCGTATAACAAACAAGCCAATAAATTAAGAATAGGAATGTTTTGCAGTGTGGGAATAAATTATTTTCTATAATAAATCAATCAAGTCCAGATGGTTTTCCGTCACACCTCCAATCCATCCATCTTCACTTCATAAAACCGCAGTGTTGTTTTTAGATGGTCCCTAGCATCATCGCTCATGATATTCCATACACATCTCTCTATGGAGTTCTCCGCAATGCTTCGCTGGAGAAGCGTCACCATAGCAACGCTGCTACCTACATCACAACACGCATTAAGACGGCAGAGTCTCTCCACCGTAAATAAGGTAACAGCATGCCACAAATCCACTTTCTGTTTGTCTTTATTGCTTCACAAACGAGCCTTGTTAGTCTGACAGGAGCCTGGCAGTGACTTAAACGAATAGCCCATAACCGGCCTGATGCAACTGACCAGTTTGGTACAATGACTCAATCAAAAGCTCGGCGCGCTCCTGCAGGGGGTCCCGACACTTGGCCAAACACATGCTAGTCCCGGGGCATCTGGGGTAATTCTGATGTTACTGGGCTGAGAAGAATGAGGTCTTTTGTTTGAACTCATCACGAGTGGCCGTGTCGTTCTGTGGGGGATTTTTCCATTGACATCATTAAAAGAAGAACATACTTCCTGTGGACCGAACTGTTGTCACAAAAAGATTAAACAGTCCTTCAGTTTAGTTAGATCAATAAAAAGCAGGTCAACTAGATCTAGATCAAACGTTTGCATTTGTACTGAGGTTTCATTTTCTAACTTTTGACAGATCTAAGCACAGTTTGAGACACTAAGCTGATCAAAAGTCTCCATTTGTTCTCAATTTAATGTCAAAACAATTGAGATATTAAAGCTATATATATATATTTTTTTTTTTAAAAAGTATATAAACATCTGAAAAAAATATTCATATATTCTCAATTATGTCTATGTTATTAAAAACATCTAAAAAAGGATATATTAAAAATTAGACCTGAAAAGAATCCATTTAACCTCTATTATATCTAACAGACAACCGAGATCTAACCAATATCTAGAAAAAGAGATATTAAAGATAATAATAATAATATAAAGATCTGAAAAAGATCTGAGAAGTATTAATTTAGGAGGACAAATTAAAAATAATTTTAATGTGCAAAAAAAAGCTATTCAAATATTCAAAAAAAGAGAGAGTGGCATTAAACAACTAAGATATAAAGATATTAAATATAAAGTATAAAGATATTAAATATCTTCAAGTATTAAAACTATATTAATTAAATCTCAATGATGTCTGAGAGAAACAATTAAGCATTACAGATGTCTCGAAAATCTCAAAAACTCATGGATGTGTACAAATAATTTATATGTAATAAAGTATCAAATTAATCTTATTATTAATTATTAATCTTAAAGTAAAAAGTAGCCTATCCAATTAATCTAAATTATCTCTAACAACAACTAAGAGATTAAAATATGTATTTAAAAAAAAGATCTTAAAACTATCCATTAATCTCAATTATGTCTAAAAGAAATAACTGAGGTATTACTGATATCTCAAAACTCTTCATTAAACTCAAAATAAATTATAAAGAGATCTCAAAAGTCTCTAATCAACTTCATATCTGTCTAAAGGAAAAGTTATTTAAAAAAAATCTGTTCTGTGATATACATAGTTTAACATATCACTCCGACACTTACACGAAACAGTGCTGGATTCTGACACATATTAGGTGAGAGACCTCAGCGTTTTCTCTTCGTGAAGTATGAAACACACCACCCTCTCTCCAGAGAAAGCCAAAGGTTCTCCAAACATCTGGATCCCATCCGGAGGCTGTGGTTGGCCAGCAGCGCAGATGTTTGCAGACATGAGAACATCCCTTGGGTTGCTGGCATCTGTAGCCGGTCAGCTGCTGCCATTACACCACACTGATATATTACTCAGACCCGGTTTCATTCAGTGCTTGTCTGTTTGTTTGTTTGCTCACATGCCATCATTCCTACATTAAAATCACACCCCTCCGAAGAATTACTGAGTGACACAATATAAATCTTACGCTCAAAAGTCATAAAAGTATTTGTCTCCAGTCCACATATGTGGTATATTAATGTGAAACATGTGAACACAGTCTGTACACTCACGGTGTTGCACGTTATTCCCATATCTGAGAATATCTGTAAGACTCAGGATTTGCTTCATCACATTCTTCTACACCTTGTGTGTGTGTGTGTGTGTGTGTGTGTGTGTGTGTGTGTGTGTGTGTGTGTGTGTGTGTGTGTGTGTGTGTGTGTATGTATGTATGTATATATATATATATATATATATATATACACACACACACACACACACACACACACATTGTGCAATTATTCTTTGTACATTTACTCTGATTACATTATCATTAGAGTAAAAAAGTGAAACTAAAATAAAAACAAAAAATATACTTTTTCACATACATATTATATATATATATATATATATATATATATATATATATATATATATATATATATTAGGGGTGTCCCTGACTAAGGATTTTCACGGTCGAATCGGAATTTTCGAATCTTGCCGATAGTCGACTGATAGCGAATCATATGTTTGGGGGCAAAATACATTATTACCAAGAGTCAAGTCAGACATTGGACAGTCATAATTACTGACGTTAACACACAGGGGAAATGTGTAACGGACACCTCGCAGATACAAAAACAATGTTTTATGTTTTGATTAAAAGACAGCCTTAAACGTCAGCGAAACCCTAAGTTTTTTTTAAAGTTTTTTTTACAATAATGCTCTCATTATAACGTTATGTATAGGCTACAACATGTATGTGCGGCTCTGAATCAACTCCTTTTGTGGACGCATTCTTCAAGCAACAACGTGCAGAAACACGGCAACTAAACTCTAAAAAAATCATAGCGTTTTATTATAACAGTGTTCTCATTATAAAGTTATGTATATGACAGTCCCAGTCATAGTTATTAATATTCTGCATCGTTGTCTGTACTGCGTGCGCTGCGTGCTGAAGAGATAATCACCGTAGTACTACAATGAAGAGCTTTACTGCAGCACAACTCAACCAAACGCATCTTATAGGAGATAAATTATATATACACAATATATACAGGTACATCTCAATAAATTAGATTGTCGTGGAAAAGTTCATTTATTTCAGTAATTCAACTCAAATTGTGAAACTTGTGTATTAAATAAATTCAATGCACACAGACTGAAGTAGTTTAAGTCTTTGGTTCTTTTAATTGTGATGATTTTGGCTCATATTTAACAAAAACCCACCAATTCACTATCTTAACAAATTAGAATACTTCATAAGACCAATAAAAAAAAACATTTTTAGTGAATTGTTAGCCTTCTGGAAAGTATGTTAATTTACTGTATATGTACTCAATACTTGGTAGGGGCTCCTTTTGCTTTAATTACTGCCTCAATTCGGCGTGGTATGGAGGTGATCTGTTTGTGGCACTGCTGAGGTGGTCTGGAAGCCCAGGTTTCTTTGACAGCAGCCTTCAGCTCATCTGCATTTTTTGGTCTCTTGTGTCTCATTTTCCTCTTGACAATACCCCATAGATTCTCTCTGGGGTTCAGGTCTGGTGAGTTTTCTGGCCAGTCAAGCACACCAACACCATGGGCATTTAACCAACTTTTGGTGCTTTTGACAGTGTGGGCAGGTGCCAAATCCTGCTGGAAAATGAAATCAGCATCTTTAAAAAGCTGGTCAGCAGAAGGAAGCATGAAGTGCTCCAAAATTTCTTGGTAAACGGGTGCAGTGACAAAAAACACAATGGACCGACACCAGCAGATGACATTGCACCCCAAATCATCACAGACTGTGGAAACTTAACACTGGACTTCAAGCAACTTGGGCTATGAGCTTCTCAACCCTTCCTCCAGACTCTAGGACCTTGGTTTTCAAATGAAATACAAAACTTGCTCTTATCTGAAAAGAGGACTTTGGACCACTGGGCAACAGTCCAGTTCTTCTTCTCCTTAGCCCAGGTAAGACGCCTCTGATGTTGTCTGTGGTTCAGGAGTGTCTTAACAAGAGGAATACGACTGTAGCCAAATTCCTCGACACGTCTGTGTGTGGTGGCTCTTGATGCCTTGACCCCAGCCTCAGTTCATTCCTTGTGAAGTTCACCCAAATTCTTGAATCAATTTTGCTTGACAATCCTCACAAGGCTGCGGTTCTCTCGGTTGGTTGTGCATCTTTTTCTTCCACACTTTTTCCTTCCACTCAACTTTCTGTTAACATGCTTGGATACAGCACTCTGTGAACAGCCAGCTTCTTTGGCAGTGAATGTTTGTGGCTTACACTCCTTGTGAAGGGTGTCAATGATTGTCTGCTGGACAACTGTCAGATCCGCAGTCTTCCCCATGATTTATAGCCTAGTGAACCAAACTGAGAGACCATTTTGAAGGTTCAGGAAACTTTTGAGTTGATTCGCTGATTGGCATGTCACCATATTCTAATTTGTTGAGAGTGAATTGGTGGGTTTTTGTTAAATGTGAGCTAAAATCATCACAATTAAAAGAACCAAAGACTTAAACTACTTCAGTCTGTGTGCATTGAAGTTATTTAATACACGAGTTTCACAATTTGAGATGAATTACTGAAATAAATGAACTTTTCCACGACATTCTAATTTATTGAGATGCACCTGTATGTATGTATGTATATATATATATATATATATATATATATAAACCAACTGAAATGTTTTTAAATCACTTGTACCCTACCTGATTGAAAAAAATGCAGTCTTTCACTCAGTCTGTGTCAGTTTGAGTCTTGTTAAAGATTTAACAAGATGCTCCTCTGTCGGTCACGGATTAATGAAAGTGAAACTTAAATCAATAGGGGTGGTTGGATTTATTCACGCACGTTAAAATATTTATTTAAAGCTTCCTTCTTTTCAGATTCTTATTTACAGCAATAGGCTGTATATTAACTTTTTGGGAGAAAACCAGTAGTTCTATGTGAAATCAGACATTGAGCACCCCTATATAGTCAAAATAGCATGATCATATCCAAGCATCGAATCGTCGACTATTTGGTGTCACCCCTAATATATATATATATATATATATATATATATATATATATATATATATATATATATATATATACATATATATATATATATAATATGCCTGAAAGCAACAAAATCACTGTTAAATATGCAAACAGCTACATTTATAAATTGCAAACCTTTCCACACATTATCAGGCATGTAACATCTTAAACACAATTCTCGAAAACAATTTTCCACAAAAAAAAACACTACTTTGCCAAAGTACTAAACACAATCCCAAATCAGCGGATCGGTCTGTGTTTGTTAGCATGTCTGGGCAACATGAGCTGACAGTTTTTCACTAATATTTGAGGTCTACATGAGGTCTGACTGAGCCCATCAAGAATCTGAATAGGGCTTTAGACGGTGGAAACTTACATCAGCAAAGACATCAATCTCCTCACATGGATACAATCATAATTTACCACACCAGCATCTGCTTATAGTTTGATCGATCTGAATCATAGCATCCCTCACACAAAGGCACTGTGATGATATCAGAGACTAACATCAGCCTCAGACTTTTTCTCACTACCATCTACAGCCCTGTCTGGAAAAGGCAAAGGCCATTCCAGAAAAAAAAAACCCTGCGGTCATGAATATTGAAGCATTTTTAGGAGAGACTCACCCAAATCCTCACAGCACACTTCTATAGAGTCTGAAGAACAATCGCTCAGATCCTCAAGAGAAGCTTCAGCGTCTTCTCTAACCTGCAGCCTGAGGCACAGACAGAACAACACACATTAACAAGAAAGAAATCACAAGTTTGTAGGGTTACACTTTATTTTAAGGTGTCCTTGTTACAGTGTAATTATACATTTAAGTACCGAGTAATATTAATTAACTACATGCACTTACTATATGTCTTAGGGTTAAGTATATGTAATTTGCATTATTTATTGTTATTATAATAGTACGTACATGTAACGTGTAACAAGGGCACCTTAAAATAAAGTGTTACCGTTTGTAGCATATTCATTTTTTATCACTCAGAGGATGAGACTTTATTTCAGCAAACAAATTTATATAAATATAGTAGCCACAAATGAGACAATAGCTGGTCATACAGTACGAGTACAGAGCTATAAAATTACAGCTCCTTTAATAATAGAATATATTATACATATGTACACAGAATTATACATATACTGTAGCAATATTATTGGTCAAATCATTTTAAAATTTCATTTGTAAATGTACATTTTTTGACTTTCTTGAATTCTGGCGAATGCAATAAGCCCTTTATTATTTATAATTATAAATACAAGCTTATAAATATAATAATTCTATACTATTGTGTCTAAACAATCACATAATATATACCGTACATATCATTTTAAATGCTACAAGTGAATTTATGCATCCCAACATCATAATGCATACAAAAATTTAACAGTGTAATTTTCAATGTTTTCAAAAGGTCAACTTTAAGTGAGCTTCAGATGAAGGCAAAATCATTTAAATGAGTAAAAAATATCAAAAATATAAATTTAGCGTTGAATTTGAAAGAAGTTTTTTTTGACTTTGATGCACCAATATTGAACTTCTGACCAATACAATAAGCCAATGATTATTTATAATTATAAATAAGCTTATAAAAACAGGCCTATTAATAATAATATAAAAATTCTACACTAGTATATCTAAATAATTAAATAAATAAAAAATAAAACACCAAAGACTAAAATAAATCGTTTTAAAATAAATCAACAGGTGAATTTAGGCATCAAAACATAGTATAAAATTGTAATATTTATTTTTGAGTTTCGCTAAAGTTTCCATTTAACAGTGTAACTAAATTTTCAGTGTTTTTGACATTTATTTACATACTGAAATTTCAAACATTAAAAATAAAATAAAATAAAAAACAATTTTTTGCTTTGATACACCAATATTACAATTTGGGCCAATAAAGTAAGCCAGTAATTATTTATAATTATAAATTCAAATCTATATAAAGCATGCATCAGATGACAGCAAAATTCATTTAAATGTAAAAAAACTGACAAATTGAGCATGCACAATTAAATATAGGCAAAATATGCCCAACACAAACCAATAGCAATAAATTTAAAAAGAATCTGAAATCGCACCTGAATCTGAAAGGTGCCACCGCAGCCATGCGTGGAGACTCCCTTCCTGCAGGACCCGTGTTTGTGCCGTTCACATGAGATTTAGACGTAATCGTTCCTCTGTTGCTGTCACCTCGAGCCAGCATTTTCATCCGCTGCTTCTGAAAGTCTCTCTGAACAGCAGTTGACGTTTCCCAAATGACGTTCCCGTTGGTAGGCTTGCGAAGGGCTTGACCCGTCTGTTGCTCTCGAGAAGATTCAACAACCTCATTGTCTAGACTCCTGAAGTGATGACAGCCAGATCTCCAGTTCTTGTTGGAGTGTCTCTCCAGGTCTCTGAATTCATCCTGGGGCAACGAGCCCCTCCGGAGGCTGTTTTTGAGTGGGATCATCTCTCGTCTGGGCACATGTGGGCTGCTGTGGGCCGAACGGGGAGCAAACGACGGCCTGTTTGTGCCACCGGACGTCCCATGTGTTCTCTGTAAAGACTGAGTTCTCCATCCGGTCCCTCTGAGCAACTCCTTTGAGATCGATAGAGACGACATGGATGAGGCCGAGGAAGATAATGTGGATGTTCGTCCAGGCAGCTGGTTCTGGGCGGCTGGAGCCAGTAAAGCGCTGCTCGAGCCCCTGGTGTCCTGTTTGGAGAGGCTGGTCAGACTCCGTGGCAGAGGAATACCAGAGCCGCTCTGAGACATCGTCTTCAGGTTCACACCACTGCTCATGGTCCAAGAAGATCACCAGATGAAGCCCTGGGAGAAAACGTTAGGAGAACATGATCAGATTTGACAGCTCGATAAAATAATTTGTTTTTATCTAAACATGTGACTATATTTAGTCATATTTATCTAAAAATCATGAATAAACATAAGGATAGCAAGCCGACTGCATGGTTTACTCTTATACAGTACAAGTGAAGAGAGTGAAATACTGTAAATGCTGCAATTTAAATAAAATAAAATAATCAGTGAAGGTTGTGCAAGTATAAATATAAAATATAAAATAAATAAAATAAAATATAAAACCATCAGCGGAGGTTGTGTAAATAATAATTGTTTAAATAAATAATATAATAAAATTATTTGCATTTTTTTATTTTTACAGTACAAGAGAAAAGGAGCATAACCAATGAATAATATAATATAAATAATAATAATAAAACAAAATCAGTTTAAATTTAGTTTAAAAAAAATAGTGGAAATTTAAATAATAAATATAAAAACATAATATAAATTAAAAATTTACAAGAGAAGTACAAGAGAAGACGCACAGTGTCCCTGAATATAATGAACACGAAACTAATCAGATGTAAACAAAAGTACAAAATAAAATGAAATAAATAAATCAGTAGAGGTAGGGGAAATATAAACATATAGTTTTTAAATATAGTTTTAGTCTGAAATTAGGACATTTTAATCATTTATTAATATGAAAAAAAATATTTTTGTAATCATATTTTCGTCATACGTCATTATAAAAAATTAAATTAAATAAAATCAAGTGGCTGTTGGAAAATACGAAGAACAAAAATAAAATATTTATATAATAAATGGAACGATCAATGATTCTGTTGTTATATATTTTTCTAGACAGATAGATAATAAAACATCAATAAATGTGGTTAATTTATTTATTTTCCCCCGCTTTTAAGCTCATTTGCATAGCTGATAATAATTAGGACTCAGTGACACACTGCAGTCGTTTTGGCCGGACCGGCTGCTCTTCTCTGGAGGGGTTTGATCAGAGGTCTGCTGACAGACTGGCACCGCTTGGCACTCCCAGCATGCACTGCCAGCCCTGTCTGCCATCTCTCAAGCTCTTCCAGTGACTGGCACCAAAACCGTCCCCTTCTTCCCAATAATAGGACCTCTATTGTGCCTGTAGAGTCTCACTGTTGTCCACTTCTGCTCAAATTAAGTGTTTTGATTTATCCTGTGCCATAAGAACCACAGAGTCACATGACTGTAGCAGTTACTTCTGGCCACATGAATCTCTAACATTGGTCATATATTAACACCAGATTTTTCATTGCGTGTCAAATGTCCTGTAGGTCACAAGCCCTGATTCCAGATCAGCAGCAGCTCTGTGAGGACTGATGAAAGACATATTGATAATGAGACCCGCAGGGCTCTACTGACCTGACAGAGACGTCACATCCTATTACTGCTCATTATCTGCACTGACAAGTGCCAAATTTGGAAATATGACCAAGCCAGCATGGCAGCACATGCATCTGGTGTGTGTGTGTGTGTGTGTGTGTGTGTGTGTGTGTGTGTGTGTGTGTGTGTGTGTGTGTGTGTGTGTATACATACTGTAAGTACATCTTGGCTGTAGGTTCTTTGACAAAAGAGACCAACTCAAACAGACTTAAAATGTTGCTGTCGTGTAAGAAGATTACGTGGCTAGCTGTCACATGTAGAAGGGCTATACAGTACCTCAGTCACTAAGTCAAATGTCCTGTTATACAAATGCTTGCATTCTAAAGCAGTGGTTTTGTATGATGGTTTCAAAAACATAAAAAAACAAAAAATAAAAATAAATAAAATAAAATAAAATAAAATAAAATAAAATAAAATAAAATAAAATAAAATAAAATAAAATAAAATAAAATATAATAAAATAAAATAAAATGTTTATTATATAATTTACACTTTATAATTTAAAGCTGCAGTCCATAACTTTTTGGGGTTAAAAATGATCCAAAATCAATATTTGAGCAAGTACATAACCAGCCAGTGTTCAAAACTATTGCCTTACTTTAGCCCGATTCACAAAGGTTAGCATATAATAATGTTTCTAATTTGAGTAGTACGGGTAGGTTTTCGTGGAAAAATTCGAGCATGGCACTGCGTCATTACGTCACGTCTGTAAACATAAAGAAGTTGTCCCGGCTAGTATGCTACGGTATGTGAGGATCCTGCAGGTGACAGATCGTTTATAGCCTTTTCTCACAGCAGCTGGAATAATGAAATGTATCATTTTGATGGCGGATTGTAATCCAGAAAGGATTATGTGTTTTTATGAAACACATGTGATTGAAATTTTATTCCAGTTTTAAATGTGCTTCTGATTACAGATAGCCTGGGATTACACAGGATTTGTATTTTAAAGAAAACCAGTTCGAAGGGAGCATAGTTTGCTTTTTGGGTTAAAAGAATTTCTTAATATGAAATTCGAATGGTGTGACAATTAGATTAGACTGTACAGAAACTGAAATCTACACGCTAATACACACTATAGCCTACTCATTGTCACACAATGCTGATGTTGTTAACATTAATAATTTGAGAATAAAGTATAACAATAAGAATAATTTAGTTATATAATAATAGCCTGATTTATTGTAATTCTTTTTTCCTCAGTTGGTCAGAACAAACATGGCAGACTTGTTACTTGTTCAGATGGCAATATATGGTGAAAATTCTTATTTGGGTCATATATTCCAAGATGTAGAATCTGTGATTCCTGAGTACAGTATCCACACCGGTGCGGTGACTGACTGCCACACATTCACCTCAAAACATTAGATTAATCCGCGCTGGAGCCGTGCCAGAACACCGGATCACAGCCCTGCGCACGGAAGATAATTCTGCACAGAGCTGCAATTCCAGGATTTCAAACAGAGATGGCGACAAAGAGGCAAAAGTTACGGGCTGCAGCTTTAAATAAACTTGTGAATTTGAAAAAATACATTCAAATAAAATAATATAAATTATTATGTAATTTATGCTATACAATTTATATTACATAATTTATATAAAATTATTTATAATTCCACAACCTCAACTGATGTAAATAAAATAAAATAATAAAATAAAGTAATTTTTATTATATAATTTATAGTATATTATTTAAATAATCTTATTTATAATGAATTTAAAATATAAAAATACACACACAAAAAAAAAAAAATTATATTATATAATTTATACTATACAATTTACAAAATTATTTATAATTCCACAACCTCCACTGATAAAAAAATAAAATAATAAAATAAAGTGGAGTTGACACATAGTTAATGACTTTATATTAAATACACATTATTAATATTAGTATGTTTTGTAGTAAATTGTGTCCTTCAGTCTAAAATTACACATATATATATATATATTTTTTTCATTTTCATTTCATTTGTACGAATATGAAATCAAAATGAAACTTTCATGCTTTTAGCAATCATATTTTCACATTTCATTATATTTTTTGTGGTTACTGTTGGATTGACTTCATATGAAATACACATCTTAAATTGAGATATTTTGTTAGACAATGTGTCACATTTTTGTGGAAACAAAATTTATATTTTTAAATGATTTTTGTAAGGATATTTTCATATTTCATCGTACACAATAAAACCCACACTGGCAAATATCTAATGAAAGTATACTATACAGATGATTAAGGTTAAACATTTAAACAAATTCATAACCATTTCTATAGATTAAATACAGGATTTGTGCTAGATTACTTTATTTTACATCAGACAAAATTTTATAATTCAAACAATGCCAATAAACAGCAGGATCACAATGTGACAACATGCCCCACTATATTAAATCAATGTTGGAAATGTTTAACAAATGCTTCAAGTTATATATACATATATAAAATAAATCTCCTGTGGGAAATATGACGTAAAATAAAACTGTCACAACTAGCCCGGTTCTCCCTTATAAGCAACAAATACACCTAATGCATCACAACACAAAAAAAAAGTTGAAAAAAGCACCTGAAAAACAAGTTGAGTGAATCACATCACAATGAACTCACGCATATGACAGCACTACCTCAGTCTCGGTATAAATCAATACAAACGCAGAGCCAGGTGCCTCATCCAGGCTAGAGTAATCATGACACAGCAGTCCTGAGCTCAGAGGAAGAGGATTTTAGATAAGTGGCCCAGAAAACAACTACTGAGCAGCTGTTGATTGAATTCTGTCTCTACCACACACACACACACACACACACACACACACACACACACACACACACACACACACACAGACACACACACACACACACGCACGCATACACACACAGACTCAACGCACAACCTATAAAAGCCCAAACCACACAGACTTATGCACTATTAGAATACAAGCCATTAAATCTCACCTCTTGTTGAGAGTTGCAGTGAAATCCAGCATCCCTGTGATAACCTTTACTGCTGTCTGCAGAATCTCAAGGGAAGGCGGAGACTCGAGACATCTGGACATGCAGGACAGTCAGCGAGGACACGTTTCGAGCCAATGAGGAGGACAAACAGAGAGCAGGAGACGTTTGCTCTCCCTCCCCTCAGCGCGAGACACACTGACACAGTGTTTCCTCAAACCCAGACACACGCCAGCAACTCATGTTTATGTTTATCATGACATCATGCCAAAGGCCGTCTCTTGAGGACGTGTCCTCTGACAGCATGCAGCACTGCATTACACCAAACTACCATTCATTTGCATTGGCATAAAACAACCCGCTAACAGCAATCGCCAAGCAAACCTAGCAACCTCTCAGAACACCCCGGCAACACCCTAGCAACCACCTACCACACCATAGCAAAACCCTAGCAACCACCTACAACTACTCTGAACACCGCAACATCTAACTAGCCACCACCTACAACATCATAGCAATGCCCTAGCAACCACCCTAAATGTCCTAGCAACACCCTAGCAACCACCTACATCATTATAGCATACTGAGCAAGGCTCTAGCAACCACCCTGAACACCCTAGTTACCACCTACAACATTATTACATACTTAGCAATGCTCTAGTAACCATCCTGAATATCCTAGAAAACAATTAGCAACACCCTAGTAACCCCCTACAACATTATTACATCCTTAGCAATGCTCTAGTAACCATCCTGAATATCCTAGCAACCAATTAGCAACACCCTAGTAACCACCTACAACATTATTAAATACTTAGCAATGCTCTAGCAACCACCCTGAACACCCTAGTTACCACCTACAACATTATTACATACTTAGCAATGCTCTAGTAACCATCCTGAATATCCTAGCAACCAATTAGCAACACCCTAGTAACCACCTACAACATTATTACATACTTAGCAATGCTCTAGTAACCACCCTGAACATCCTAATAACTACCCAGCAATGCCCACACAACCACTCCGAACACCCTAGCAACCACCTACAACACCATAGCGTACTTAGCAACTACCTACTACACTGTAAGCATGCTTAGCAATGCTCTAGAAACTACCCTGAATAACTTAGCCTGCCAAGCAACTCCCATACAACTGCTCAGAACAACACTGTGACCAACTAGCAACTACCTAGCAACCCCTCTGAATTTTGCCTATACAAACACTGACTACATGTTTACCTAAAATCTAAATCTCTAGTTGTGAAACACACAGGCTTGGTCCTCATCAGTGTGGACAGGGGATTTTGGATCTTCATACTGCAGCAGTCACTGTCCTTATGTGACTGGGCTTAGCTTTATATAACAGACCTGGTTTTGTTTGTTAAATTTAGACCCGAGACCCAGATTCAATAATTTATTTATTTTTTGCCACTTCTACAACACCAATTCACTATGTCAGATTGAGTCTGTCAGGGGGAGAGAGAGTCTGGGTCAAACCAGCCAGAAGATGCTTCAGATCACATTTATACAACAGCCTGCAGTCAGGCGGTACAGAACAGAAAAACAGGGGATGAAGAGAAATAATCAAATATTAAAATACTAATCAAAAAAGAAAATAAAAAAAATTATTATTAAATAAATTATTTTTAGGAAATTAATTTTAAAATTATTATTATTATTATATGATTTTTTAAAATTAAATTAATATTTTTATTCATGCATTAAATTAATCAGAAATGACCGCAAAGACAGCAAACAAATGCTGTTCTTTTAAACTTTCTATTCATTAAAGAATCCTAAAAAAATCATTTAACAGTTTCCAGAAAAATGTGAAGCGGCAGAACTGTTTCCAACACTGATAATAACAAGAAATGTTTCTTGAGCAGCAAATCAGCATATTAGAACGATTTCTGAAGGATCATGTGACACTGAAGGATGGAGTAATGATGCTGAAAATCAGCTTTGATCACAGAAATAAATTACATTTTAAAACACATTCAAACAGAAAATTTGAAACTAACATTAATGTAGTCTTTGTGGATATAAGAATTAAAAACTTAAAAGTTTAAGTCTATAAGATAAAAATCTTATAGACCACAAATGATTATATATATACTTGTTTTACAAGGGCTCAGATCCATATTCAACAAGCTGGTACATGTTTTCATGAAATCAAACTAAATCTGTCATCTTTTGCCTTAAGCACAAACACTATTACTAACAACCAGCCAGGAATAAAACAGGAAAACTGTAATTAAGTAATTATGTTTAATCTTTCTGAAATGTGAATTTCTAGAGGTGGTGCATTCAACTATCAGAGGAAAACAACTTCATGCAAGGAAAAAAAAAAACATTTTCCAACTGGCCCTGTCAGTGTGGATTTCTATGAGATCAGGAAAACAGCACGATAGCGTGACATCATTAATCACTGTAATACTCTGTGCTGGTGGGCTAAAAGGATCCAACATGTGAGACCGGGCTCTGACGATCCACAGGCATTTCCTACAGCGAGTCACTCCTAATCCAATTCACTCCGGCCCACACCCTTGTCTGTCATACAACTAACACGATTTAAACACTTGATGCTGTTTCCCACAGGAATCTTAATGGTCCGTTCCACTGCACACTGTCCCATCTGCACAAAAACACTGCACCAAACCCTATCACTGCCTACTGCATACATAGTCAGCTGCCTTCTGAGGTGACAAGTGACCAATCTGGAACAATCTCCATTTCATGCACCATCTTCTTTATTTTTTATTTTTATTTTTTATCTATTTATTGTTTTGTTTAGCTCCTGCTGCACCTATATATATATATGTATATATTTTAACAAATATTGACAAATCAATATATTCAAGACCATAAAAATATAGGTGTATTATATATTTACTATATTATATAATAAAAGGCAGCAAAATGTGCTCATAATTATAAATATATACTTTTATCTGGTATACATGCATATACATATATAGTGTATTATTAAAGAATTTGCACTGCACCTGTTTTTATATCAAATAATGACAAATACCATGAAAATTACAACAAAATGTGCATTATAATAATAAAAGGCAGCATAATGTTACTTATAATTACATGTTACTTATAATTACGTATGTAATTATCATATGCATTGTGAATTATCAAATAATTTTTTTATATCAAAACACTCTCTCTCTCTCTCTCTCTCTCTCTCTCTCTCTCTCTCAATTCAATTCAATTCAGCTTTATTAGCATGACTGTGTAACACAATGTTGCCAAAGCATTAACATATATATAAAACAACAACAACCTAAGTAACAATAAATAAAATCCATCTAAATAAATGAAAAGATAAAGTAAGTAAGTTTCGAGTTAATCATGTTTAACATCTAACATTGTGAATGGTTAATACATATTTAGCAGCGAGTGCAGCTGTGTTATCATCTTCTCCAAGTAAGAAGGGCATTTTCTCCGTATCACTAAGTTCAGTAAATGATGGGATCAGGGCTTCAAATCTGGGGAGAAATGTTTCCCTCACATTGTGATATTTAGGACAAATCAGCAGAAAGCGTTTCTCGTTCTCTATTTGCTGATCCTCTCTCTCTCTATATATATTCTCTTATTGTTTCAAATTAAGTCTCAATTTTCTGGTCATGTTATGAAATAAGCATCAATTTACACATTTATATTTTTATGTTTAAACTACATTTAACAGTTTAATCTGAAAACATTTTATAACAGATCTTTAGCCATTGTCCGGCCCTAAACTAATCTGGTTTGCAGGTCAAAGCAGACATTTAATTGGTCAGACCTTCTCTGGACAAGACTTTAGGTAGGTTTTACGTTACAGCAGGATATTGGACTGATTCCAGCAATAGAACGAGCTGCACTGAATGTTAATGAAAGGGAAAGTCTTTTAATAGATGTAGTTTAATAGGCCAATTTTACAGTACAATCTGATCTTACAGTATAATCAGTATATACTTTCAGTATAATCTGAGCTACTGTCTGCAGACAATCAGAGACACAAATATTGATTAGACCTATAAACAAATACTCTCCACCCTGTTGACTTCATTAAAGCTCATGTTCTCAAGGTTTCTCCTCACGTGAGCAAATGAGCCATATAAACCTACAGCCCACACTGCATACATACTTCCCTATCAATATTTCTGTCCCATATCTAAACCTTTTTAAAACAGGATCAACTTGAGAAGCAAAATTGTGGTCCAGATCCAGAACAAGAACCATAATGTTCATTGTAAAGAACTCAAATGAGAGATTCAAAAGCAACACAAAGCTCAGTGGTAAAGATATTGCACCAGCTAGCGATTGAGGTAATAATCACCTTTAGTACACTGGAAATAGACTGTGGTCTGGGTCTTAGTTTATGGCCTGACTTTAAATAATGAAACTCAGACCAAAGCCACGTTCATGTGGTCTCAAAACACAAGACCGAGACCACAAGACCAAGACTCGTAGTTTTACAAACCCGTAAGATCAAAATCATATTATAAAGGATGAAAATAATAGAGGAGCTTCGTATGCGACATATGAACCTCACTGTGACACAACTGGCAAATGCATTAGAGTCTGGTAGGCATTAACAAGTGTAAAGCCGTTGTATTAATCATATAAATAGTGGACTTGATGTCTGAGCCTGAGGGACTTGCTCTTTTGGATCCAACTACAATACGTTACAATCCAGCAGAACCGCCTGGCACAGCTGACCCAGATTCAACAGAGCCGGTTCTTCTGAGAGCGTTTTTAACACCAATAACTATAGCCTTGATGCCCAGTTTTTAATTGTTCTGATCCAACAGAGATCAATCTGGGGTTTCACTTAGAGCATCCTATCATTATGGCAGCGAGTACAAATTAAGTTTAGTATTTAAAACGTTCAATACTAAAGAGATACTTAAAAACCTAGAAACGACATGATGTAGCAGATCACCCTAGAAGTTTATGAAAGCCTTCATGAGAGATCAGCTCATGCTATAATCCGACACGACTCAACTTTTCCTCTCGATGAGTCATCTGACAACTAGGGACCGGCTCGAAAACCAATATTGTGGAAGACTTGAGTAGATTTACCAGCGTCCTGAAACCAACAGAGTCCAGAGACTTTAATGGATTCATTTTACAAGACAAAACCAACAGGAAAATAATAAACTGGGCAACACCACCAATTCCCCCAGCTACTGAATAATATCATTCGTTTAGTGGAAAATGAATGTTGAGATGGGTGTAACTCTGTGCTTGTATGCGAGTTGCGCATTATTTTATGGAATAATGTGATATTGTGAGAGGGAATGTAATTAATAAGCCTTAAAATATCAGAATGTCATTAAACGTCATGTGCTCATTTGTAAAGGACATTTCTTCAGGGGCTCCTCAAATCGAAATACAGTTCCAGCTTCACTTTGAGGATAATAAAGCCATTACACGTGACCTTACTGAACGTTTAAACAGCTGTCTTGTTTGATGGAATATATAGAATATAGACTAGTATTATATTACGCCGCTCCCTGAGGTCATGCACATTTGAAGACTATTTAGTTCTGTGCCAAAACCAAGTATACCGCCTACCTGGACAGCATTTAAAGCATCACAGGCAAACTGAACACTGGCACAAAAACAAGCCAGCATCATTCTGCTGTTTTTTTTCTTTTTTTTTTTAAAGATGGCAGCATCGTATGCAACCTTTTCTTGCAATCCCAGAATGCACTGTGCCAAAAAAGTTGAGCGTTAAGGCTGCTCATTCAGTGTAAAGGCACTATCGTTAACTAAGCTAAAACGATCAGAAATCATATTCAGTAATTCAAATAAAGCTGAAATAAAACAATACAAAATATGAATATGATGAAAAACCCCAAATTAAAAAAATAAACTTGTCTTGCTACAGAAATATATGAGTTAAAGTACTAATAATTAGTAAAAATGAAATAAAAATTTATTTCAGCTATACAGTAATATTTAAATTATATAAACTTTTTAAAAGCAAAATTACAAAAGCACATAACAAAATTAAAAGTAAATAATAAACAAAATGGTAGAGAGCCACAAAAATAAAAATAAAAATAATAAAAATAATAAATATATAAATTTACATTTACCGGAACATATGTGACCCTGGACCACAAAACCAGTCTTAAGTCGCTGGGGTATATTTGTAGCAATAGCCAAAAATACATTGTATGGGTTAAAATTATAAAAAAAAAAATTATGCCAAAAATTATTAGGATATTAGGTAAAGATCATGTTCCATGAAGATATTTTGTAAATTTCTTACCGTAAATGTATAAAAACTTCATTTTTGATTAGTAATATGCATTGCTAAGAACTTCATTTGGACAACTTTAAAGATGATTTTCTCAATATTTAGATTTTTTTGCACCCTCAGATTCCAGATTTTCATTCTCAGCCAAATATTGTCCGATCCTAACAAACCATACATCAATGGAAAGCTCATTTATTCAGCTTTCAGATGATCTATAAATATCAATTTTGAAAAATTAACACTTAAGACTGGTTTTGTGGTCCACGGTCACAAATATAACAAACAAACAAAATAGTGAAGTGCCAATAAATTTCATTTCATAGTTCATTTATTCCTATTAGAAGGTTGAACTGTTATCTTAGCAACATCTGGACGTCCTCTATCTGTACGACATCATTGCTCCACGACATCATGATATACCAGTGTGGTGATGTCATCCTAATTCTGCCAAATAACAAGCCACAAAACGCGTGGCACATGTTAAGATCATGAGCAAATCCCACTCAAAGTGCAGCCAGCCGCGTAAACATTATCCGTCTAATGCTCATTAGTGTGGATTTAGTTAAGCACAGGGATGCCTGCATATTAATTTTAACTTCAGAAATATCCCAAAAACAATATAACAGTCTCCAGGCTGTGCTAACTTCACATACATACTGTAACTAGTTGAATTGTTAACCAACTTACCCACTGCCGGAGAAACGGATGACAGAGTAACGTCACAGGTCCAGTGTCGACAGTCTTGCCAGTTGCATACAAGATACTAAGTTAAGCGTCCAACCTTCATTTAAGTATATGATAATTATAACATTGCAGTGATTCAGAGGAGAGTCACCATCTCTTCTCCAGGCTCTGAATCAAAAGGAACCGGTCTCTCCTCTTAAATATTCACCTAGCATCTTCACTGACATACATATTTTCTTTACTAGTAAATGGACCAGCTGGCGTAGGTCCAGGTTGGATGGATATTTTTACCTAAGCCTGAGCGGAGGCATATAGACCATTAGCAGTGGATATGGATCCTACAGTACCTGCATGTCTGCTCTTAGGCCACGTTCGGTTCGGATTTAAATGGATCACGGTGGTTATTACGCACAGGCTGTTCCTTTCTACAGCAGAATATCGAAGTCTTTAAAGTACATTAGGCATAACTGTTAAGCAGTCACAGTTCAAATGGCAGAGTCTGAAATGTTCCTCATTTTTCATGCCTTCTTCCTCACACTCACACATACGCAGTGTTTCTCAGAGAGTTAAAGTGAAGGGTACGGCGTGATCCCGTCAGAGGACACAAACTTACACTTTAGACAGTCGTTCTGACTGAGGACGCAGTTGAAATTTTAACGCTAAATTATTTTTCTCACTGTTACATTGTCATACGCCATCGACCTGCTGAAAACAAACAGCTTGGATTACCCGTTTCAGCCAGTTTACTAGTTAAACCATCACTGACTGCTTTGTTTTTGCTGGTTGACCTGAAACATTAACCGTCTTAACCAGTCTGGGCCAGAAACAGAGCAGCATTAGCCATCCAAAACCAGTTTAAAGCATACTGAAACAAATGCTTTGGTAAATCAGAATTATTGTGTAAAATTCAAAAGAAAATTATTTTAAATGATAAATAATAATTTAATATTTCATCATTTTGACTTTGTCATTATTTCAACATTACTTAGTATCAGAATTATCACTTGTTCATAACTTTTTATCTCATAACTGACACATAATTATGACCTAGTATCTCAATTTCTTATCTATGATTAACTTTTTATCTCACAAATATGATTTACAATTTTGACAATAATAACTTATAATTATGACTTAATATGTCCATTTCTACTTTTATCGCATAATTATGATTTAGTATGTAGTCATTTTGACTTTTTATCAGTTTCGACCATTTTTACATATTTATGACTTAGTATCTCATAGTTTGGACTTCATAATTATGACTTTTTATGAATTTTATGATCATTATTATTATTATTAAGATGACACCTGGACATCATCTTCCTCATCATGAACCCCAAAATCATCATCATCATCATCACACTATCATCAATATCAACATCACATCAAGATGATGATTTTGATTACCTGTATGTGATGCTGTTGATGATGAAGGTGGCTGTCATCTATCAGTGTGAGGTGCTTTATATGGAGGGCGAGTCTCTCTGCAGACAGACTCAAGTTTCAGCCGCATTAAAGGCAGAACTGCAGCTGCAGCCGCTCGTTTATCAGGCTTTACTGGACTGAATCTAATCTGAGCATGATGGAGTGATCCATCCACAACACACACACACACACACACACACACACACACACTGACTGACTGACTGACCATCGCGTCTCTGTTTCACATCAGCCGGGTTGCATTTACTCAGCTAATGCTCTTTAACTCTGCTTATTCCATTAAGACCAGTCATAATTATAGAAACGGTCTCCCACACAAAATCAACAGCACCAGAGAAAATGTGCGGCCTCGACACGTGCTTTGCTTGTTTTGTGGTGGGAAAATATGAGCAAAACAAAATCTAGAGTGGTGCACTTCAAACAGACGGTTTGAAGCAAAAATGATGGTGCTATGATGAACGCATGAAGTGATTGTGAAAGAGAAAAGCGAGAAAGAAAGAAAGAAAGAAAGAAAGGGTGTGTCGCGCTACATGAAGTCAGTCCTGAAGAGTGAGCGCGCCCTCTTCTGGCCGTTCTCTGAAACTGCGCATAGACCAATATTTACCTTTTATTTGTTAAATTGCAAGGACAGATGATGTATAATATTCATGCACAGCTGTGCAAGACACTTGGAAAAATACATAAATACGTAAATAAAAAAGGGCAGTTCATAAAAAAAGCTCTTTCATTTTATTTTAATTTTATTATCTTATTTATGGCTACTTCTGTGTATTCTTTCTTTAATTCCTAATTATTCGCCTTCAAACCATCCTAAAATCCTAGTCAGTATTTTCCAAAATATTTTCATGCACAGCAGTGAACATGCAAGACACATGCAAAAAACAGAGGAGCTCTTCCTTTTTACTTTATTCATTTATATTATATTTCATGTTATGTTTTATTTTATTATTTTAATGTTTATTATGTATTTGCATTCATTTATTTATGGCTACTTCTGTGTAAGTATGATTTCTTAAATGCTCCTCAAACCATCCTAAAATCCTAGTCATTATATTCCAAAAATATTTTTAGAAACGTTATTGACTCAAATGTAAGTGACCCAAATGAATACATCTCCAATCAATTTTTCCTTAAAGGGATAGTTCATCCAAAAATGAACTTTCTGTCATAAAGTACTTATGCTTATGTCATTCTAAACCTGCATGACTTACGTTCTTCTGTGGAACTCAAAAGGAGATGTCCGGAGCTCTGAAAAGATCAAAAAGTGTGATAATAACAGTAGATGGTCTATATTTCAGTCCTCCGAAGCTATTCAATAGCTTTGTTTAATAAAGACAAAAAAAAAAAAAAAAAAAATTCTAATAATCATTGCAAACAGCATAATGGTGAGTAAATGATAAAATTTTCATTTTTAGGTGAATTATCCCTTTAAGCCGTTCCACGATGGCCACATACTTACAAAACTATACAAAAATTAAATAATTACCTTCACTTAATTAATTAACTCCAGTTCAACCAACCATTAAGCAAAATCAATTCACATTAAATTGAACATCTGTATTAATTATTTTTGTGATTTATAGAATCAATATAACTGATTTCCTATGATTTCACAGGTTAACAAACCAACAGCATAATTAAGCAAATGGAAATCAATGCACTACTGAATATAAAATAATCATTTACTCACAGATGTTGACGCAGAGTCACTGACAAAATGATTCAGGCCGGACTGTTGAATAAATGAAGCAGCAGCTCCTTAATTCATCACACAAACCTCACAGCACACGAGTCGCTCTCTCTCAGGCCTGAAACCTTCCTGTGCTGGACTCCTGTTTCTCCAGCGGTGGATTAATGCATTGGTCACACACTCGTGCTCATAGCGGATGTCCAGAGGAGACAGACCCTGTGTGTGACCAAAGGGCCGTATAGAAAAGGCACACACAGCTGAAGCAGAGCTTTAGGACTTTCTTCGCTCAGTCTCAAGGCTATGGATCAGTTTCCGACACCCTCTTTGCATCGACAATGGAAGTAAGTCATTGGATCAGATGAATCTGTGCCGGAAGAACAGCACCATCAGCAGGCTCACAGGTTCTTGGCAGAGACAGAAGATGTGTGCTGTAATATTCATGTGCAGCTGTGAACATGCAGTTATTTCTTAACCGTCTAACTAATCTGCTTTATTTCTTAACTACACTCTCAGAAATAAAGGTGCAAAAGCTGTCACTGGGGTGGTACCTTTTCAAAAGGTACATGTTTGTACCTAAAGAGTCCATTTTGGTACCTTAAAGGTAAATATTAGTACTTAAAGTGTACATATTAGAACCAAATAGGTACAAAAGGTACCGCCCCAGTGACAGCTTTTGTACCTTTATTTCTGAGAGTGTACCTACTAACTACATACTAGCTTACTAGCTTTATTTCTTAACTAACTACTCCCCTTTAGCTCCTAACTAACTTTGTTTCTTAACTAATTGGTGGTGCGTTTCCCAAAAGCAACCATAGTCACAAGTTCTGTTGTTACCAGAGTTCAGTGGAACTTGCGACCATAGTTGGCTAACGATGATGCTTTTGGGAAATGCACCCCAGCTCGATTCCCTAACTAGCTAACCAGCATGCTTTATTCCTTAACCAGCTGACTAACTAGCTTATTTTCTTCCGCTTCTCATTTCCTGACGAGTTTTGCGCTCCAGCAGGTCCAGATGTGTTTCATTGTGTTGGAATGAGGAGGGTGAGGAACTCCAGTCCTCCTAACAAACACCGTTTAAGGTCAAAACACACGTGCAAGCATTTCACGGGTCACTACAACACTGCATGTCTTCCTGAAAACATTACAGCTCTGAAAATAACAGACATAAACTATATGGTATATACAAACTGATTCATGGTGATTCTAGTTTGTTTGGTAAATCAACTGTTAAAAGATTTAAGAAGAGATGTACATTGTCTAATAATAGTTGGCCATAGTACATTGATGCTAGATAGATAGTATAGTAGTAAAAATCATCAACTTGCTATATGGCCACCTAACAATATAATAGACACTGTCAAATAGTGTTTTGAGAAGAGCTGGATAGGCTCTCTCTCTCTCTCTCTCTCTCTCTCTCTCTCTCTCTCGTGTTCTGCATCTGTTTTCCCTCCCACTCCTCATCTCTTCATCAGTCTCTCATCATCTCTGGACTCATCTGAACACTACAGACTCTCTCTTCTAGTGACTAACTATCACTGCAGGTAAGAGCTTTGTTATTACTCTCCATAAACTAATGTTTTTGTAACAGTGGGAAAGACAGCACACCTGTGTTTTGACCCTTTATCCAGGTTTGATACCAGATGCAAAGTCTATATAGAGTATATAACTTTACAACAAGCTCCCATTTGTTAATGTTACTTAATACATTAGCAATACATGCTTTCTATCTTAATTTGTTAGTTAATAAAAATACAATTATTTGTTATTCGTTCATGTTAGCTCGAAGTACATTAACTAAAGTTTCCGTATTTTCCATTGAAAAACATATGTGAATGTTGAAATTGACATTAATAACTGTTTTAATTGTTAGTTCATGTTAGCTAATGTAGTTAACTAATGTTAACCAATGAAACCCTATTGTAAAGTGTTACAAAGTATCATAAATCATCCATAATTATGTGCATGTTCTTCCATGACTTACAAAAATCATCACGCAGCCATTTGATTGCACTTTTAAAACAATGGCAATGACAAATGATCTTTTATCCAGTAAAAATGTATCTTCATATAAAGAGAATTGAATTAAAACTGTGAAAATACAGAAATTGCAAAAATGATATGCAAATGCATATGCAAATGAGATAAAGCCTGATGCATTTGTGAAGCAATTCATGCATGTTTTAATGTCTGCATGCATTGATACTGTCAGGATGCCGCTGGGAGGAGGAAACAAGTGTGGCTGCTGTAAGAAGACGGTGTATTTCGCAGAGGAGGTTCAGTGTGAAGGACAAAGCTTCCACAAGTCCTGCTTTCTGTGCAGTAAGTCACACACACACACACACACACACACACACACACACACACACACACACACACAGCTGACCTGAGACCTGTCTGTTACTGATGCTCTGTACTCACATCACAATACGTGAACTAACGTGAGCGATGGGAGCAGATGTTCAAGTTCAAGCGAGGAAATCTATTAAAGACAGACACATACCGATACACATGTTCACCTGACACCTTCAGTGCTCTAATGGAGTACTTTAAGCAGAAAGGATGTGCATGTGAGCGTGAGATTCTCTGTGTGGAAATGGGTGGTGAGGGTTAGTCCTGCAGAGAGAGGGTGTTAACCGGAAAATGGAAAATTATTCATGCAGATGGTCATATATAGCATGGAAAATATAATATATTGTTTTTGGACAAAACTGTCGGCATTGAATGTGATCGCATGATGCCAATTGGAAATTCTTATTTTGTTGTATAGTTTGTTCTTCTTTGGGCACAAATCTCCACAAATACTGCCAGTGGATCTCATTTATGATTTTTTTGTCCTAAAAAAGGCTTTTTTCAAAAAAAAAAAAAAAAAAAAAAAAAAAATATATATATATATATATATATATATATATATATATATATAAAATCACATATATTTCATTTATTTAATTGCTTGCTTAACTGTACCAGTATATTTCTAGAATTACTGAGATACTAGTTTTTATTATTATTTTGAATTAGTTTTTATTTTTACATTTTTCATATTTCTTTTCAATTTTACACAAAGTTTTCTGAAAGTTCAGTAATTTTTGTTCAATTTTTTAAATAAATTTTATTTCAGCTTTAGTTTTAGTTATTGCAGTACACAAAGTTAAAAAAGAATGAAAATGAGTTAAAAATAATAAGTTTAAGTTTTGCATCTTTTATTTATTTTATTCCAAGTAACTTTTTTTGTATGATTTTAGTTTTAGTTAACTATAATAACCCTGAATTGTACACATAGATAATTAATAGTAGTTTGTGCTTATGAAAGTGTTCCGACAAAGTGTTCTTTTATTATTGAGATACTAGTTTTTATTAATATTTTGTTGTTTTTTTTGTAAATTTTCCATTTTCTTTTTTATTTTAGAGAATTTTTTTTTTTTTTTTTTTTTTGACATTTTTGATTTGCTTAAATACATTTATTGTGTTTTCATACATTTTGATTTCAGTTTTAGTTCTAGTTACTGTAGTAAATCAAGTATTAACCGTTGGATCATTAGCAGTAGTTTGTGCTTCTGAACTAATGACAAAAGTCCTCGGAGCGGAAAGCTGGCATGAGTTTGGAAATGAGACTGAACAGCGAGCAAATCTTTCCTGTTTAACAGCATATCCATATTAGGTGTTGTATAAACGAACATCTCGGTGGATTCGTCTGCCTTTTATGGCTGCACATCATCTGCATCTGACCGCAGATCTGTGGAACAAATGGATGTTTATGTGTAGATGACTCTCGCACACACACTTATATTGATGATGCACCAAATGCTCAAAGTTATTATGTCACCAAACAGTAGGGAGAGTGTATATGTTTAAAGTTTTTTTCCAGATGCTTCTCCAGAGAAAAAGCACTCAGTTGCATCCACTAGAGTTTCAGATGAGATCTTAACAGAGTCTCAAACTGTGCTCAGATTAGCAGAGACACAAATGTCTGCATTAAAATTCAGATATCTCAATATGGACTCTCCTCAAATTCACTGTTACTTATGACATGACCAAACTGAGATGTGTTATACACATCTATTTTATAGTTTGTATACTCTTACTCAACGGTAAGCTTGAATCAGTTATTGATTTTCATGGGTCATGAACTGCATTTCTATTTTTATAATGCTTCCTGAGCTGCAAATATAATCTTAGTCATAATACAGAAATAAAAGTCTATTTTACAGTTGCTGATATTAACTAACCATGAAGTGTTGATATATTAAAAGCTGGATATACAGTACATCTTACTTTACCTGCAAACATAGTACACTCATGTAAAGAAGTATACTGATCGTATATTTTTTTTATTTCATTGCAAAATGTAAGCCCAGCTCTTTATATAAATTTGGATGTGTGTGCAGTATACTCGCATAAGGTGACACTGTATAGCAAATCTCATCTGCTCGATTGTTTGTATAGTTGCAAAATGTAAACTATATTATCACCCAGCTCTAATCTGCATAATGCAACTAGAAGACATTAAAACATTATAAACATTAACATCATGATTTTTTGTAAAGCTGCTTTGAAACAATGCACATTGTGAACAATAGTGTATTTGACTTGACTTGCTCCACTGAGACATTCACAGCTGAAAATAAACAGCTACTGGAAGTACAAATGAGTCATTTTGGTAGTTTGGTTTCAATAGAAACAGTGATTTTTTTTAATGAACAAGGATGTTTTGAGTTCTGAAATGTTTTTATTGTAGAACCCATATGAAAAAGTAATAGGCTATATAACACATTATTGCCCTAAATCAAGAGTGATATGTTACTTATAAAGTGATATATAATTTTCACATATGTACATTCTCTATTTAGATGGAGATATAAGTTTATAACATATATAAAATATTATGTACATACAGTGGTGTGAAAAAGTGTTGGCCCCCTTCCTGATTTTTTTTTTTTTTTTGCATGTTTGTCACACTTTAATGTTTCAGATCATTAAACACATTTACATATTAATCAAAAATAACACAAGACAACACAACATGCAGTTTTTAAATGAAGTTTTTTATTATGAAGGGAAAACAAAATCCAAACCCACATGGCCATGTGTGAAAAAGTGCTTGCCCCCTAAACTGGTTGTGCCACCCTTTGCAGCAACAACTGCGATCAAGCGTTTGTGATAAGGAATTTTGGCCCACTCTTCTTTGCAGAATTGTATTAATTCAGCCACATTGGAGGGTTTTCGAGCATGAATGGACTGTTTAAGGTCATGCCACAGCATCTCAATTGGATTTAAGTCCAGACTTTGACTAGGCCACTCCAAAACCTTGATTTTGTTTTTCTTGAGACATTCAGAGGCGGACTTGCTGCTGTGTTTGGATCATTGTCCTGCTGCAGAACCCAAGTGCGCTTGAGCTAGAGGTCACGAACTGACGGCCGGACATTCTCCTTCAGGATTTTCTGATAAAGTGCAGAATTCATGGTTCCATCAATTATGGCAAGTCATCCAGGTTCTGAAGCTGCAAAGCAGCCTCAGACCATCACACTACCACCACCATGTTTGACTGTTGGTATGATGTTCTTTTTATGAAATACTGTGTTGGTTTTACGCCAGATGTAACGGGACACACACCTTACAAAAAGTTCAACTTTTTTCGCATCAGTCCACAGAATATTTGCCCAAAAGTCTTGGGGATAATCAAGATATTTTTTGGCAAATGTAAGACGAGCCTTTGAACTTGGAACTCTCCCATGTTTTTGCCCAGCCTCTTTCTTATTGTTGAATCATGAACACTGACCTTAATTGAGGCAAGTGAGGCCTGCAGTTCTTTAGATGTTGTTCTGGGTTCTTTTATGACCTCCTGGACGAGTTGTCTTTGTGCTCTTGGAGTAATTTTGGTAGGCCGGCCACTCCTGGGAAGGTTCACCACTGTTCCAAGTTTTCTTCATTTGTGGATAATGGTTCTGACCGTGGTTCGCTGGAGTCCCAAAGCCTTAGAAATGGCTTTATAACCCTTTCCAGACTGATACATGTAAACTATTTTGTTTCTCATCTGTTTATGAATTTCTTAAGATTGCGGAATGATGTGTTGTTCTTTAAACAAGCTTCACTTTGTCAGACAGGTTCTATTTAAGTGATTTCTTGATTCAACAGGTCTGGCAGTAATCGGGCCTGGGTTTGGCTAGTGAAATTTAACTCAGCTTTCTAAAATAATGTGGTTAATCACAGTTTTTTCATGATTTAATAGGAGGGGACAAGCACTTTTTCACACAGGGCCATGTGGGTTTGGATTTTGTTTTCCCTTCATAATAAAAAACTACATTTAAAAACTGCATGTTGTGTTTACTTGTTATCTTTGATTAATATTTAAATTTGTTTGATGATCTGAAACATTAAAGTGGGACAAACATGCAAAAAAAATAAAAAATCAGGAAGGGGGCCAACACTTTTTCACACCACTGTATGTTAATAATACCTATATGATGATTTTTTTTACATGGCATTATATGTAGCAACCATGCATGTCAACAATATATATCTTATTCTATATGCATCCTGTATGTTGCAACCTGTATGTTTACTGTATGATCTTGTAATTTAATTATTGACATGTTTTCATGTATGACATATATGTTCAAAAATGTATTACACATACATATATTTATGGGATAAAAATTTCTGTTAATTCATGAAATTGTTATCTACATAAAATGTTATCTACATAAATTACATTTGTGTATGGGAATGACCTTTATATCTAAAGGTCAGGGAGAATTAGATTTCTGAGAGAAGTAGAAGTCTGTGATGTATGAAAAAGCAAGCATTTATTTTTCTCTGAAGTGCAACATTACTACAAAGCAATAATGCGTAACAGTGTATTGGGTCCCACTTTATATTAAGTGGCCTTAACTAATGTGTACTTATATTTAAATTAATAATTTGGTATAATGCACTTATTGTGTACAGACATGTTTGTACATTGTACTTATATTTTTAAAAATACCTATATGTAATTACATCTGTAATTAATTTCTGTAATTACATTTATAATTACACTGTCGAACCATCCCTTACACCTACCCAAACCACCAAACCTGTCCCTAACCTTACCTGTATTCCACCTCAATAGCAGCAGAAGTGTTTTGCAATACAACATGAACACTATAAGTGCATTGTACTTATTTTTTGATGTAAGTACATAGTAGTTAAGGCCACCTAATATAAAGTGTGACCGTGTATTGATTATGCATGTACATCTATGTTGACTGCAGTGGTGTGCAGAAAGAATCTGGACAGCACAACAGTAGCTGTGCATCAGGACGAGATCTACTGCAAGTCCTGCTATGGCAAGAAATACGGCCCAAAAGGCTACGGCTTCGGTGGAGGAGCGGGAACCCTGAGCATGGACGCGGGCGAAGCTCTGGGAATCAAACCGGCCGGGTTAGTAGGATGTTTTATTTGTATTTTGGCTTTACCAATGTGCATTAAAGTAGCCGGTCTGTATTTGTCGCACAGAGAAACATCCCATCGTCCAACCAACAACCCCAACCCGTCAAAGTTTGCGCAGAAGCTCGGCGGTTCAGACGTTTGCCCTCGCTGTGGAAGCGCCGTGTACGCGGCAGAGAAGGTGGTTGGAGGGGGAAACGTGAGTTCGTTTTTCTTGACTAGACTTGTGGAGATACTCTCACTTTGCCCTGGGCTTATCGCCTTACAAAACTGGTTAACCCCAACTTATTAATTCACTGAACTGATTGTTTTGGCTTGGTTGCCAAAATAGTCTCATTATCGACTACTACAAACAATGCAATGCAAACATAATAACACAGTATCCTCACCTGCCCTCATATGAAAGCCAAGAAATGCCACAAACTGACAAATCGCTGCCAATCCCAACATGTCTGATGTTTTATATACTGCCAACCAGCATGACAAAGTAACTGTGACAAATGACATTTTGGAGCATCACTTTTCATCTCCTTTAGTCTTGGCATAAGAGCTGCTTCAGATGTGCAAAGTGTGGGAAGAGTCTGGAGTCCACTACTCTGGCAGATAAAGACGGAGAGATTTACTGTAAAGGTCAGTATCAAATATCATGCATACAGGTGTGTATGTTCATGTAATATTACGTTATTCACGATTTGTTCAGAAATATAAACAATAAAGAACATTTACATCTATATTCATAATAATGTTATTTATATCATTTATATTTAGAATATCATTATTTATTTATATATGCTATTTATATAATTAATATTTCTAATAACATTTCAACTTATGTTGATAATAATGTTATTTAATGTCTAACATTTTAATATTATTTAAATTTAATATTATATTTAACATTTATATTTTATAGCATTTATATTCTAAAAGAATATTTAAATTATTGATAATACTGTTATTTATTTAATCTGTATTTATATTTATAATAACACTATTTATTTTATTATTTATATTTACTATTATGCTTAATATGAATAAAATTTAGAATATTTTTATTTAATATATAAAATAATTAGTATATTATAAAATACAATTAGTATATATAATACATTTATATAATAACATTATTTATTTTTTTAATTTATACTTACAATAACATTATTTATTTTATTATTTATATTGCATATTTCTATTTATTTAGGGTGCTATGCTAAAAACTTTGGACCGAAGGGCTTTGGCTTTGGTCAGGGAGCTGGTGCTCTGGCTCACGCTCAGTAGAAATACAGCTGACGTCGGTGAACCCAGAAGGACAGATGGGTCACTTTCACAAGAAACATGTTTTATAAATGTTATTATACACACGTTAGTGCCTAATTTGGTGCTCAGTTTGTACTAAATCCAATAAACAGTTTTATTGTGAAATCCAAAATAATATTATCAACTGACATTTTTGCAATAATAAAACTGGGTTATTTTTTACATTTACTGGGATTTATTATTTTCTCTGACTGAGCTATACCATGCATTATGCTATGATAACTAACAATGCAAAAATGCAATTATAATTTGACCAAATAAGACTGAAAAACTGTTTGCAGACAGAAAGCGGCATTGAATGCGCTCTCAGATGACTGGCTTGTTTTGGCCATGACATCACACACACACATCAAGAACACAAGTGTGATGAGAACAAAGCGTGTTTATGTCCCTGAGCCTGTCACGGGCCTGATCTAATGAGACCATCACAGAGACCGTAACGCTTTCATCTAACAAACTCAGAATTAAACAATGAAAACGAATAAACAAAACTGGTCTCAGAGCAGCTGCTGGACGACACAGAAGACTATTCCCACCATCATCAGAAGCACAAACACAAGCCATGCTAAGAATACAATAGTGTACTGCGACTGCCAAGTGAATCGATACATTATGCATAAATAAACATTACATAGCAACGAACATTTCAAATAGAAGTACGTTTTTGAGTCAAGGTCACATGACCTCACTACTGTATGCTGTATGTTTAATTTAGTGAGTTTTTCATTTTTGAGCATTTAATACTACATTCATATATTATTTCATGTATAAAAAAAATAAATAAATAAATAAAAAGTCAACTTTTGGAAGTTTGATTTAATAATGAGTCAAAGAGATATGTTAAACTGAGCTGAACTGAACATTAAACACAACCATTATTTCTCACTGAAGAAGTATAAAACTACCACCAGATGGTGCCACATTTTATTCTACTTGTGAAAACACAATTTTAAACTTTGGTCTAAATATTTTTCTTTGGTCAATACAACACAAATGGGCGGATCTAAAAGTTTTTCCACTCTCTACACACAGAAAGTCTAGCCTGAGTCTGGCCTGTGTTTTTACAAGTGCTCAACAGTTTATAAAAAGCAGGTGATAATTGGCTGTATGGAGGTCTGAATTTTTTAACAGACCCAGAGTGAAAAATGATTCTGTTAACCTACAGGAGAAGAGACTGGGGCTAGTTGTCACACAGGGAAGGTCTTCATGTCTGCAAAAATGTGATTTTGAGGGAATTTTTTTTTTTGCATCAATGGTTTTTAAACATTTTGTCCTTTTATATCCTTTAAACTAATATATATATATATATATATATATATATATATATATATATATATATATATATATATATATATATATATATATATATATATATATATGTGTGTGTGTGTGTGTGTGTGTGTGTGTAGCTAGTTAGGTTACAAATGAAATACATTCATATTAAGTTTTCAAATGTCTTTTATATGATACAATTTTATCATTTAAAATTAATTTTATATTTATTATTATTTTATACATATATTATAAATATTACATATATAATATATTTTTATACAAATTCATGAAATTACTTATGTATGTCTACTTACTAATGCAAGTATGCTAAAGAGCCTATAATACACATTAAATACATGTTTTTTTTTATTTATTTCATATTTCTAAAAAGGTATTCTTCTCAAATCAACATCATTATCTTATATCTTATACCCAATATAAAGTGACAACATGCCCCACCTTTAAAAGAGGTGATCAAACGGTATCATTTTTTGTTTTTTGTTTTTGCTGGTCTCTGTTAAATGGAAATGATCGATAATTTCTGTAGCCAAAACTTTAAGGTTTTGCGTATAAAAAAACTGACTGATAAATAAACCCACCCTGGAAAAAGTGTGACAACAAGTCTTCATCACACGACAGAAAAATCCTCTATAGGCAAAACAAAATAACACGAGCACATATTAAACAATGTTAATCCTCTCACACCAACGTTCAGCATCAACAGCGGCTCTAAATACGGTCCGATCACGACCGACATGCAGCATCTACATCAGCCAAGAACCAAATCCAGCAGAGCCCATCATGAGAGTAAACAGGACAGGTGTTACCCGCAGACTGACCCTTCTAGAGCTCTCTACAGCTAGCAACGCTGCAGATGATACCGGGAAGCCCTTCTGACACAATAACAGCATCTGAGTCATGTTATACAATACCTGCAAGATGGAAGATCTTATATTATATGTCTCTCAGAAAGCAGATCCTGGAAATGATGCTCAAGTTGACATGGAGATAAGAGAAAGCAATGCCAAAATACTCATCTACACACCCACACAAACACAATACAGCCAAGAAACGGCATTTTTGAATGCTTTCCGCAACCAAAGAGAGAGTGTGGTAACATGGTTAAAGAGACAAAAACAAGCAAGAATGCAAATTCAGAGAATATTTTATCACTTATAATGGAAATCCATGTGACAAAACACTCTATTTTAAAAGTGCAGCTATAAGACTTTAACAAGGCCTGATAAAGCCGGTAATCTCTGTGACTATGATACCTGGAAGGATGTTGTATATCTGCAAAATACACCTGGAGAAAGCCAGCAAAACCTAAGCGCAGATAAAAGCATTGCATGCATGCATTTATCTCGAGACATCAAAATAGCTTTTAGTATCTCACAAACACCAGAGTGGCGTTAACAGCTGTCCAACTGCTCTATGTTTAGCTATGCCAACCTATGGGCAACTTTGCATTCCGTCATAATCTCTCACAGAGATTATTATTGTCTACAGTTAATATTTTAATCAGACGCAGGGTCAAACACAGAGCATGGTTCCACTGAGGAAACATACAGCAAATCAATGTGACAGAATAAATAAAAAATCATCTTACAAACATCTCATGCATTTCCTCTGCATATAAAATGATTATATAAATGCAAAAATGACGAAAGGCAAAAATAATACCTATGAAGTAAAGTTTACCCCTAAAGCAAACTGATAAAACAGGCTTATGAGAGATAATATTCATCTTACGCAAAACTCAAAGGAAGACTTTAATGCTCAAAGGTTGCTCTTTTATAGCTCATGAGACTTCATTTAATTCTCAGTTAATGTTTCTCATAAAATAAGTTTGAAGCTATAAAAGTAATATAGATATCAGATCATTCGATCTTAGGAGAATTATTAATTAATGAGATATGTTTCAAATAGCTGGCATTTGACTGCAAATTTTGGCCAGTTTGAGACATTGTTGAGATCTCTTCCAAAACACTTTTCTCAGGAGAAGCATCCCAGAAACAGCAGATTTAATGTGTTTAAAATGATTATATAAATGCAAAAATGATTATACAAAAGGCAAAACTCATACCCATGAAGTAAAGTTTATCCCTAAAGCAAATTGTTATTGACCAACAGATCAATAGATAAAAGATAATGTTCATCTTCTGAGAAACCCAAATGAAGATTTTAATGCTCAAAGGTTTCTATTTTATACCTCATTTATTTCTCAGTTATGCTTCATTTAAGTGTCAAGATGTTTCCTTCAGAAAAACACAAATATACATACAGTACGTTTGGAGCTATAAAAGTACATTCAATTACATAAAGTTTTTCAAAGCTGTACAATTAATAAAATAAAGATTACTGAAGAGAAATTTGAAGATTTTTTTTTACAAGAAAATACTATTTCAGTCTTTTTTATCTCAAAATTGAATGTTTAATACAATGTGGTATTTGTCAGTTATTTGTAATTATTTGTGAAATTTAATCATTTCTGAGTGAAAACTGCGTACAATTTTCACAAACAATTTTCACTTAGAAATGGCTAGTAATTTAAATTTCACAAAATACTAAATAAACAGCAAGTAACAGACTGAAGTAAAATGTGAAACTTTTAATGCAGAAACATTAAAATAGTATTTTATTGTAAAACACACTCCAATTATCTTTATTCACAACTTCAGAAATTATTTGTACAGCGTAGACTTAATGCGCTTAAAAAGATCTTACACATTCAAAAAGGAAAAAACTGATACACGTGAAGTAAAGTTGACCTAAAGCAAATTGTTACTGATAAACAGACAAGTAAAACCAAAGGAAGACTTTGTTGAGATCTCTTCCAAAACCCAAGGATTACCAGAGGCTTTCTCTCAGGAGAAGATTTGCTCTCAATGCTGTCTCAGAGAAACGAAATTAAGATACCTCATTGGGGACATGCTAAAAAGATCAATGGAAATGTCTTTAAATGAATCAGTTTTATCTTCTAGTAAGCTAAATTAGGTTGTGAGACAGGCCTGAAGCATCATGAGGAACCACAGTCCACAGCTGTCTAACGGGCTGATAAGTGCCGCACAAGGCCTATCAACAACAGCTCTCCACAAGTGCTGGATAAAGGCTTTGTGTGTGTGTGTGCGTGTGTGTGTGCGTGTGTGTGTGTGTGTGTGTGTGTGTGTGTGTGTGTGCGCGCACGCTAATAATATCATCCAGTAACATGCCGAGGATGAACAATAAGAGGGTGTCTTAAAAAAGAGAGGCATTGTTCTAGAGCATCACTTCTCTGCCCATCTGAGCACCGCTAGGTAAGTTCATTCACTTTGCATCCATGTTAAGGAAAGTTAGCTTGCATTGCATTTTTCTTCATTTCTAACAAGAATAAATCAATTTTTTGTTTTAAATCCGAATACTGCATGGACATTTCCTTCTCAATATCTGTTAATATGTGTAACCAAATATTCAATTAATATTATTATTGGTTGTTGTTGGGGTGTTGAAATAATATTATTTTGGAATGACGGATTTTTGAAGTTATCAGATGCAACGGTTAAAAGAAATTGTCACTGGAAAAACCCATATTGCTCAGCTTTTTTTGAGAGATGTCAATATCTGTGGTGAATATTACTCTTTCCTTTCATTGTATGTAAGTGCTTCATTATCTTTCTCTATGTCCCAAATCACTTTGATTTTATCTCTCAGATAATTTAAGTAAAAAATAACCCCTTAATCAAGCTGATTCAGACATTTACTTTTGGCCTTCCGATACTGAGATGCATAAAACCCTTTAAATTGCCGAAACCCAAAAGATCATAAAAGCATTACTTTGGAAACCACCTTTGGCATTCGGTTAAATAAACCTATCCAGTTCCAGATTTATGATGATACGCTCTTTCATTTTATTGCGTAATTTACCTTTTTTGTTTTTGTAAGTGCTCTAGACCGGTTTAACATCATTGAGTGGAAACTTGGGCTGGGTTAAAGCCTCTGAAGCTCTGGTACGGGTCTATTTATGGTGCATTGCAAGTGGATACGGGCTGAAGAAAGCTGGGATTGTTATCTGTGCGGCATAGTTACCATGCCAAAATCACCAAACCATGATAGGCGTCTGCCAACACCTTTTTTCCTATGGGTCCACTTCATCTGTGTGTGCAGCCACTGTCAGGACTCTCAAGTGGTTAACAGATGCAGAACAGACGCCAAATCAATCAATTAGCCGCCGTTCATTTATTTTAAAAAGCAACACCTGAATGCTTGACATACCATTACTGCAATGACTTCAAGAGTCAAATAAGTGAGGCTGCTGCTGTAAACACGAATAATGGCATCTGATTAGCACGTCTGAATCAGGAAAAGCTGTCTGATACTTGAGCCCCTTGAAGATCCTCCCAATGGTCCTGCCCTTTGGAAACAAATGCCTTTATTTTTATCTCCTAGGTTGAATCGCCATTGTAAAGATGCCCGAGTGAGTATATTGTGTCTCTGCTTTCTGTTGTTTGTCATCTTAGACGTCTTACGGCTCTCGACAAATGTGCTCTATTCTTGGATTTAGCGGCTGTGTTGTCTTTACTTAAGGCCTCAGTGTTAATGAAGGTGGATTAGGAGTCTGTGAATATAACGGAGCCCAAAAATCTGAGACCACATTGAAACACATTGAATTAAAAAAACGAGATTCTACACTATTTCTGGGTCACTTTTTAATAATCAAATTAATAATTCATTAAATAATTTGTTTTGTTTCTTGATTCTCAATGTATGCCAAATAACTTAGACAATCAGGTTTTGTTCATGTCACCTCAAGTAATTAAACAGAGGGACAAAAAAATTTAAATAAAAACAATTGGTGTAGGATTTCCAATTTTTACTCAGAAACTGCTTGTAAATTTAACAAATAATAAAGAAAACAAAGAAATGCAGTAACACGTTGAATTTAACATGACATAAGTAGAAACACTGAAATGGTAAAACACGTGTAAAACATACTTAAATTAGACAAATAATTACTTTTTTTTGTAAAACATACTCCAATAATCTTTGATTTATTTATAACTTTGAAAAAATATTTACAGTGTATCAAATTCACTCCAATTACTTTATTATAAAAATCACTATATAATATTACTATAAAAATTTATTAATTTGAGGAATGCTAAATAAAAGCATTTTCTCTTGTGGTCTTAGACTTTTGAACATCATTGTATGCCTTAAAACTAAAAGCTTTGTTATTAATAAGATCTAATTGTGTGTTTTTATTCTTCTGCAGGCAAGAGGTGAGAGTGACCATCACTGAATGGCACTTTTTCAATACTTTTTTCTGATCTACAATACCAGGAAACTAATCTACTATAACCATAACAAATCATTTTTTGATGTGAGAATGATAGTATATGATAGCATAAATAATGTCTGCTCTATATAACCAATGCTCATTTTAAATTTGACAGAAAAAGTCCAAGATCTCTGCATCTCGCAAGCTGATGCTTAAGGTACAACTGCTTTTCAAAAATTGCAAACATTTCCTTTGTAGTGTTTTGGGGGGTTGCTCAAAAAACATAATAAAGCAATATTTAGCAAGCATCACAAATTAAGAAAGTGCATTCAAACGCATATAATAATCTTAAAGTGTGCCTGTCTATGTGTTCATCAGAGTCTTATGGTAGCTAAAGCTAAGGATGATTTAGAGCAGGAGCTGGTAGATAAAGAGGCAGAGAAGGAGAGATATCTGGATGAGAAAGCTCCTCCGCTACAGACGAGTGGCTTGTCTTTCGCCGAGCTTCAGGTACGTCATCCACAACTCACAAAACACTCTCATACTACTGATATTAATATAAATAAATCTCTTACAAAAAGTACTACAATATTACCAAAAATTATAACATGGAAAACCAAGTTTTTGGAAACTAAAAACCATTCTGTATGAATATTGTAAACAAACAATAATATTCTTCTGTATCTATAAAATCACACTTTTAGAAAATTCTTTCACCATCAGCAGAAACAACTGGAGGCATGTAAATACTATATTTGTTCTCTCTATCAGGAGCTGTGTCGGGAACTACACGCTAAAATCGACGTGGTGGACGAGGAGCGCTACGATATCGAGGCTAAAGTGCTTCACAACACAAGAGAAGTAAAGAAACACTTTAGCTCTTTATACAGCTAAGTCAATGTCTGTAGAATGAACGGTCTTTTTGGCATTCAATAATCACAGCAACTTCCTGAACCATGCATGTAATAACAAGTTTCCAGTATTAATTTGTCAATACACATTAAAAGCAATAACACTATCCGATATATTTACTAAATCAGAATTGATTTAATATTTCACAGAGCACAACAGTGAGTGCCTACTTACTCAACGTTGGTTGTGGAAGCATTTTTCCCATTAATTTTCTCTGTAGAATTAAAAAAATAAATAAATAAAATACAACATTCCAAGATGAATCACAACAATAAATGATTTAATTAAAAAATATAAAAATAAACAACAGAAAATGATATGAAAAACTGAAAAAAAAAAAATGATAATTTAAAAAAAAATGAGCATTGCAAATGCAATGCAATGCAAAAAAAAAACATGGAGGGAATTGCTTTTATTGCGTCGCGCCTGTTTAGGATCTTTCAATATTACAAAATAACACTGTAATGTTAATCAGGTAGAACTGCGGTATTGTGTAAGAACATTACATCATATTCATATTAGAACCAAACTGCTCAACTAGCGAGTTATGAAACTTTTAAACAAACCTTCTGCAGATCAAGGACCTGAACATCAAAGTCCTGGACCTGAGAGGCAAATTCAAGCGACCCACCCTGAGGAGAGTCCGAGTCTCCGCTGACGCCATCCTGCGCTCTCTGCTGGGCTCCAAACACAAGGTGTCCATGGACCTGAGAGCAAACCTCAAGTCCGTCAAGAAGGAAGACACAGAGAAGGTCGGGGGTCGATGGTGTCCATCTTGGCTGAAATGAAAGATTTAAGGTTGCTCACACCTGTATTGTGACATAATTCTGTTTCCATTTGTGTTTGTAGGAGAAGACAGTGGAGGTCAGTGACTGGAGGAAAAACGTGGAGGCCATGTCTGGAATGGAAGGAAGGAAGAAAATGTTTGATGCAGCACAGTAAACAAGCGAATGCAATCAACATCTGCCAACAAGTGTGTACAAGAGAACCTAAAGTGGACATGAAGTCAAAATAGACCACTTTCCTAATACATGTCTTTTTTAACTCTTACATGCGATATTGGTTGCTGTTATTTTTACTGAACTTACAACCAAGACTTTTTATTTTATTTATTTTATTTAAATTTTTTGTCTTTCCACAGGAAATCAGGGTGGGCCGAACTACAAAGATTTAAAAAAAAACATCCCTCATTTTGTTAATGTGCTTCAAATACATATGAAATAAACTAAGAAACAGAAATGGAGACACACTTATAAAATACCAAGCGATTTGTCAGTGTTCAATAAATACGTCAAATTAAAAGCCCTGTGATAAAAATGCCAGAAAGGGCTAAAGTTCATGTGAAAAGTGTCATCAACATTGTACTGTAAATAGATTGTGTAATTTGCAGATATCAAGATTTATCATTTGATGTGAATGTTTTTAATAAACAAACATATGGTAATGACTAAAGCCGAGGAGGAAAATGACCAATAAAATGAAATGATAAGCAAATTAACTGGAAATTCGGTACTCCTTTCTGCTTTATAAAATGATTCATCCTGACTTATACGTGCATATAGCATATCTGCACAGGAAAACAGGAAGTGCTGATAAGGCCAAAGTGACTATTTCATTGGTTTAACTGCATATTTCTCAGTTTACCAGTCAAAAGTTGATACAAAGTCAATACAAAGGATCGTATGAGTCTAATTTCATCTTGAATACGAGTTAAAATGAAGTCTATCAGTAAAATCAACAGGCCTCCAAGAAACTGATGCTCCTACACTTACCAGCTGCTAGAGGGCAGTATTTACTAGGTAGAACTTATTGTATTAAAATAAACAAACAATCTATATTTGTTTACTTATACACTGTTTGATCTATATTTATTTACCTGTAGCTTAAACAGTACAGCATGGTGCCAGCAACCACAAGGTCATGGGTTTGATTCCCTGGAAAAACAAGAACTGATTAATGGTAAATGGGTACCTTGAATGCAACGCAAGTCTCTTTGGATACAAGCATCTGCCAAATGCATGTACGATAATGTACTAATCAGTGATCATTAGTAGTATAGTATATTTATTCTTATGATGGAAATTATGTATATATATATATATATATATATATATATATATATATATATATATATATATATATATATAACCCAGAAACCAAAACATTGAAGTTAAGAAGTTGAAAATGAAACATCATTCTTTTTTTATTCTCTAAAGAAGATCCATAAAACAACTTGACTATAATGGAAATCGCCCAGTTTAAAGATCCAGTGAAGAGCTTTTATTCTTAGGAGTGCATTGAAACTAAATAATTGACGGTGATCTTTAAAAAGCTTCTTAATAAGTCATACTTGAAACCCGAAAAACTGCATAAAAAGCAAGGCCAAACCCATTCATCCAAAACATGTCCAAACACATAACCAGCTGTAGAAGACCAACAAAACCAGCAGCTAAGGCCAAACACTGCTCACTAAATGTTCATGACGTGCACAAAATGTCACAGTGTCGAAAAGACGGAATGGTGAAACAATTTATTGACCAACGAGAGGAGAAAGTCGCAATGCGTTTTTGTGACATTCACCCATTCCTGCTGGTCACATGACTCACCTCTGAAATATGACAGATCTGCCTTTATGTCCCTTGCATTACCTCTGCCTTAACTAGAACATAATGAAGTTTTACTCTGTAGTGCTGGATTAACTGTCTGAATAGTGTTTCCAACCCAGTACAGTTCTGCATTCATTGTGCTGAGTTTCCTCATTCATCTTTCTTTTATCCAACGACTTAGTAAATAACATGTTTTAAGAGCAGGTCAGTTAAAGAGCGTTTCTTCTTGAATGAGCGTGTGAGGACAGGAAGACAGTCTCTCTATCAGCGTTGATATTATACTGTCGGTTCTTAAAAGTAATGTTATCTAATTTTTAATTGTACATCATTTATAATATATTGTATATACTATAATACTATTATAGTGTCTTCTTATTAGGATGTGATTGCAATTACATATATTTGAATCAAATTATTTAAAAAAAAACACTTCATAATATAAATTAAATTAAATTTTGCAGATAATTTATAACATTTATAATTATATATCTCAAATATGTTATTGTCATATTATATATTTTGATATTGAAATTAAATATGTTTTATATTATCTTTGATATTATTGTTTTATAAAAAAGGCTAACATAATTTTTTTGCCTTTATGCAGTCCAAATAATAATAATATAAATAATAGTTTTTACTCATATTTTGTATTGATGACAGTGGTGGCTTAAATCAAGTTTCAATCTTTTCATGTTAGATAAAGTTTAGTTCTTTATTTAACTAAGTATATACTGTAATTTAACAATTAATAAATAAATAAACCACAGAAAGAAAAAAAACACAAGCTAATTTACAGAATACTTTTCGTAGTAAGTGCTCTCAAAAAAATAAATAAATAATAATAATAATATTAACACGTGCAGACGTCTGGCTACATACAGTACATTCAAGTTATTGTTTAATGAGACTGAACAGCTTCTAACTTTCTGAAACTAATAAGAAACCCGGTGAGGTAATAAAGAGCAGGTCACACTTGTCACATCAGTTACTCACTGAATGAAGTAACGGAAACATGTCATTGTGTTAATATTTTCACCTGCGGGGTTTGACAACCTGTGACCCTTCAAACAGGCAGAGGAAATGAACCACAGGTCAACTCAAAGTGACTGATCGTTTAAAAGCTCTGTCTAGACAGATTTCTGCTCAATTGGTTACAATAACTACATTTACTAGACATTTTTACGATGACCAAGACAGATGCAGCTCTTCACAGATGTGAAAGACCTTGGTGCACGAATTTCAGAAATAGTATATACTGTATCAGTACATTTACAGTTGTGTAAATGTACATATATACTGTATTGCCAATTACAATGACGACTAATTAAAGGAATAGTTTGTTAAACAATAAAATTTTGTTGCACATGTACTCACTCTCAGGCCATCCAAGATGTAGATGAGTTTGTTTCTTCATCAGATTTGGAGAAATGTAGCATTACATCACTTTCTTACCAGTGGATCCTCTGCAGTGAATGGGTGCCGTCAGAATGAGAGTCCAAACAGCTGATAAAAACATCACAATAATCTACAAGTAATCCACACCCCTCCAGTCCATCAAATAACACCCTGAGAAACCAAAAGCTGTGTGTTTGTGAGAAACAAATCTATCATTAAGACATGTTAACTTAAAACTTCTGACCAAAAATACCAGTCCATAATCCATAATAACGCTGCCTCCAATGAAAAAGTCCATCTTCTGTTGTCCTCTGACATTAAAATATACCAAAATCTTTGTTTAGAACTGTTTTGATCTGTGCTTGATCTGTGCATATTTCTCTCCTATTTCCGGATGACTTTTTCACTGCATGGAGAAAACAATATTAAGGATTATGAACACATATTTTAGCCAGAAGTGAAATCTATGAGTTAAAACATCCTAATGATGGATTTGTTTCTGACAAACACACATCTTTTCACTTCACAAGACATTAATTGATGGACTAGAGTGGATTACTGTGATGTTTTTATCAGCTGTTTGGACTCTCATTCTGACGGCACCCATTCACTGCAAAGGATCCACTGGTGAGCAATTGATAGAATGCTACATTTCTCCAAATCTGTTCCTATGAGCAAACGTACTCATCTACATCTTGGATAACCTGAAGGTGAGTACATTTTCAGAAAATTTTTACATTTGAGTGAACTATTCATTTGAGTGAACTAAGTCACTGTATAAAATTATCGCTCCAAAACAGTCAGAGCTCTAAGATCATCATATGCGCACACAGTTGTCAGCCGATCTATTAATAGACACGATGCACAGACACAGAGAATGTGTCTATTGTTCTCATAGTGCATGTATTATATGTGTTCATAGGTGCATGTATGTGCGGTGGCATGTCCAGCCCACCCTCTATCAACATAAAACATCACATATATAGTCATGTGATCTTGGGACAATTTATATATCATTGGGGTTCAGCTTCAAGAACAAACTGCCTTCGATAACAAACTGGTGAGTAACCTCATCCTGACCAACCTAAAAGACAGGTAAGACCAATATCTGCACGTCTCATGCATGGTAGGGATTGATCGTTTAATACGTTGTCAGACTAGTATAATCACTGTAAAAGCTGACAAAATCTTTTGTAATCTGTATGTTAAACAGGTCTTAATCTATAAGCATGTCATACAGAGAGGACGATGAGTATGAGTAAGTGTCTTTGTGCTTCATTTAAGAGCATTTATATGCATTGCGTAGGACTTACTGTAACTAGAGAATAAATGCATGAAGTTTATTCACAGACACACGTTCAATCATTGACGCATTTATAGGGATTGCAAAAGTTAAAATAACGTTCCTGTCTCGTTTGTTTCTGTCCAGGGAGCAAGAGGGTAAGTTTTCATCTGTTTTGGTTGTCTGTAAATAATAAATCTGCACTGAGTTAGGTCTTAAACTCACAGCTTTGCCAATTAAGATTTTAAAATAAAACCCCCAAAACAACACACAAAATAAACCCTAGAAAAGTAGAAAATATATAAATATTACAATACGTAATTTTTTCACTTAAATAGTTCATTTAGATTTTTACTAAATTAAAATAATAATTTAGATTCCCTGACAAAATACCTTTTTTTAATGTAGGCAAAAAGCTAGCATATTTAAATAGCTAAAAGGATAAATTCAAATAGACAACTTTCATATAGATCTGATCTTTTATATCAGCCCATTTCTGCCACACAAGAAAAAAATCATGCTTTTTTTGTCATAATTATGAGATTTCTAAAAGATGTTGACACAAAACTTTTCACACAAAAGTCATTTCCGCCACATAATAATAAAAAAAAAAATCATACTCGAAATCATAATTATGCCAAATCGTCAAAATTCTTACATAAGACGAAATTATGAAATTAAAGTCATTATTGACATCAAAAGTCATAATTATGACCTTTTTTCTCTTAATTTCGACTTTTTGTCATGATTTGCAAGTCATTATTATGACGTTTTTCTACATGGCAGAATTGAGCTTCCAGATTTTTTGGACCGCTATAATTATGGCTGTATACTAAATCTATGCTATTGTGGGATCAAATGCATTGCGGTGATGTTTCACTCAATAGCCGATTTTATTAAACATGCATGCATGACTCAGTATAAATACAGGTGGATATAAAACAACATTATTTAGAGACACTTAACAAATGGAATTTGATGATTCTTCTGATTATTCATAATGATTAAAAAGCATGCACGATAGACTTAATCTTCTATGATTTTGCAGCTCTTTTTCCTAAAACCATAGTTAAAACATTCCATTCGGTGTTCAAGCAGAGAAAGGTTCCTGTGTTTGAGGCTGTTGAGAAGGGCTGTTGTTTGGAGTACAATGGCAATCTCAGTCTCTCCCTCTCTCGGCCGGCCCAAATGGGAATCAGGTTTCCTCCCTGTAGATGATCCGGTTTGCACATCGGCTCCTGGGCTTTTACCCTGATACCTCAGTTAAATGTTACCTTTATTGACCAGTAGAAGAGAGAGTGGGGTGTTTCTAGGTGAGATTCACAGCAAATGAGGACGCATTGAACAAAGACATGTATTTTGAATACAAACCGTCCCTTCATGTGACAGGAATGTGTGTTTAGCCCACTGAAATTAGACCCGCAGGAGAAGAATTTAGCTGGCACTTTCCAAATTTTTTGGTATCCCATGATTTTTGAAGCATTAGTGGGACAAAATACTACTCTGTGTTTCATATAGTTTTGCAAAGTAGCTAGTAAATACAATTATTGGCACCTAAAAATAGTTATTCTACAGGAATAGACAGGGTTATAATTATTAAATAAAAAATATCTATAATTATTAAATTTATTTAAAAATAATAAGAAATATTAACTAAAATAAAAAAAAACTGTTAAGACTTTAGTTTTAGTTTAATGAATTTTAATGAACTAAAACTAAATAAACTAACACTATCAAATAGAAAACTAATAAAAAATGTACAGACACACAACAAAAAAAGAAGAAAAATGACAAAAAACACAAGAAAATGACTAAACCTAAAATTGAAGTGAAAACAAAAAATATAAAATATAATTCAAAATATTAATAAAAAACATAATAGTATATTAATGACACTAAAATAAAAAAAAAATAGATAATAAATAGACAAATAATCTCAATAACTGATGTTATAAAAATACGTAAAACTATTTTTCTTAATGTGAATAATTATTTTCTTATTTATATATAATGAAAATAATTTTTTTCTTATATTTGTACATATTTTAAAAATGTATACTGTATTTAAACTGTATATTACTAAAGTAACATTTGGTCCCAAAGCAAAAATTGCTTTGACAAAATGATTGACAAAAATTTCCAACCTTGTTATTTTCAAACGTGTTATTGACTTGCAATAATTTCTCATGTAAATTGAGTACCCATTCTGGCATAAAGAAAAAATAAAACTCATGAAGCTTGTTTATATATAATACAACCTCTTAGTTTAAAAATAAATCTGATTGTTAAGCACCTCCTTTCACTGATCATTTGCTGAAAAAAAAAAGACTTCGTTTTTAAGGTCCTGTTTTGAACCGTATGTGTGAAAGTGCGAGGACATTTGGCTGTTTTGACTTGTGAACCTACCCTATATCAATTAAAGAACAGGAGAATGAGAGCGGATGAGCGCTGGGGTGTGTTTTGTGAGATCATGTTCTTTGGCAGCACAAGCTGATATCAGAGGAACTGGTGACGGGTGTGTTTATGTGTGGCTGGATTAGTTCAAGGGTGGAGTATCAGGACCAGCAGTTTCCCAAACCACATTATGTAATGGCACTACGTGACCTCATTCTCGAGTCTAAGCCTTTATTGTTTAAATGAGGCCTGATTTCCTTCATCTACCCTCAAACGCCTTCAATGCATTCAAAGAGTTAAATGAGACTGAAGTATGTGTGCATTTTTGAGTTAGTTTGGTGACAAAACTATCCCTAGTAGTGAGCTAAATCTGACAACATCCTCAAATGAATAAAATGGTTTATTATCAATAAATGGAAAATATTTTTCTTTAAAAAATAATTCTGTCAAAAAAAAAAAAAACCAATAACAATATCAATAAAAACAACATATGTCTTCATTCAGATAAGCATGTGTTTGAGAGTCTGTGTATTTTGCATGCATGCATTGGTCATTTGCAAGCATATGCATGATTATGTTCTCACGCTGTCTGCGTCTGCTTTGCACAGAGGATTTGCAGGATGAGGAAGTGCTTGAGGAGGTAGAGGAGCAGGTGGAGGAAGGTAGTGTCACTTGTGCTAATGCTATTGCTAAAGCCACTGCTAATAATGAATGAGATTTGTATGCAAGCTTTTTTCTGCCATGGGATGAAAAAAAAAAGAAGGTAGTTGTGACTTTTTAACTCACAGGTCAAATTTATTTTTCTTGCAATTATATATATATATGCAATCTTGCAATCTTTATTTTTTAAATGCAGAAACAAAAAACAAAATTGTGAGTTTACATCTCACAATTTTGTTTTTTGTTTCTGCATTTAAAAAAATAAAGATTGCAAGTTTATATCTCACATTTCTGACTTTATATCTCGGAATTCTAAAAACAGAATTGTGAGACTAACTCAGAATTGCAAGAAAGTCCTATTTGTGAGATAAAACGTCACAATTATACCTTTTTATTTGTTGTGTTGAAAAATGGTTACCATAATGGACTCACAGTGCCATAAATCTCAAGAAGTTTGTCAAGACCATGTCCCAAAATAAAACAAGGGTAAATTATATTTGCATAAACAAATACAATGTACCTTTTATTTATGAATTTAAAAGATGCTTAATTTTTATGCCATAACAAGGCAATTTTTCATGCATAATATAATTTCTTAGTTAGCCTATTTCTTTTGATTAAGGACTGAAAATTAACCCTCTTAGCTTCATTTGTGTGCTTTTATAAAACGGATAAAACATGTTAATATCAATAAAAGTAAAATATTTATCATTTTAAATAACAGCTCTTTTGCTAGATTCACTGTTTTTCTACTTTAATTCAGTGTTAATTGCCATTTCTTTGTAATTATTTGTTAAATTTACTACCAATTTCTTAGTTAAAATTGTTTCAAAGTAACTCCTACAACATTTTTATTTTTGCATATTAGTACTTCAGAATTATAATTACTTAGGGTTAATAATTACAGGATCTCACAGAAGTGAGTACACCCCTCACATTTTTGTAAATATTTTATTATACCTTTTCATGTGACAACACTGAAGAAATGACACTTTGCTACAATGTAAAGTAGTGAGTGTACAGCTTGTATAACAGTGTAAATTTGCTGTCCCCTCAAAATAACTCAACACACAGCCATTAATGTCTAAACTGCTGGCCACAAAAGTAAGTACACCCCTAAGTGAAAATGTCCAAATTGGGCCCAATTAGCCATTTTCTCTCCCTGTTGTCATGTGACTCGTTAGTGTTACAAGGTCTCAGGTGTGAATGGGGAGCAGGTGTGTTAAATTTGGTGTTATCGCTCTCCCTCTCTCATACTGGTCACTGGAAGTTCAACATGGCACCTCATGGCAAAGAACTCTCTGAGGATCTGAAAAAAAGAATTGTTGCTCTACATAAAGATGGCGAAGGCTATAAGAAGATTGCCAAGACCCTGAAACTGAGCTGCAGCATGGTTGCCAAGACCATACAGCAGTTTAACAGGACAGGTTCCACTCAGAACAGGCCTCACCATGGTCGAACAAAGAAGTTGAGTGCATGTGCTCAGCTTCAAATCCAGAGGTTGTGTTTGGGAAATAGACGTATGAGTGCTGCCAGCATTGCTGTAGAGGTTGAAGGGGTGGGGGAGTCAGCCTGTCAGTGCTCAGACCATACCCCGCACACTGCATCAAATTGGTCTGCATGGCTGTCGTCCCAGAAGGAAGCCTCTTCTAAAGATGATGCACAAGAAAGCCCGCAAACAGTTTGCTGATGACAAGCAGACTACGGACATGGATTACTGGAACCATGTCCTGTGCTCTGATGAGACCAAGATAAACTTATTTGGTTCAGATGGTGTCAAGCGTGTGTGGCAGCAACCAGGTGAGGAGTACAAAGACAAGTGTGTCTTGCCTACAGTCAAGCATGGTGGTGGGAGTGTCATGGTCTGGGGCTGCATGAGTGCTGCCGGCACTGGCGAGCTACAGTTCATTGAGGGAATCATGAATGCCAACATGTACTGTGACATACTGAAGCAGAGCATGATCCCCTCCCTTCGGAGACTGGGCCACAGGGCAGCATTCCAACATGATAACGACTCCAAACACACCTCCAAGACGACCACTGCCTTGCTAAAGAAGCTGAGGGTAAAGGTGATGGACTGGCCAAGCATGTCTCCAGACCTAAACCCTATTGAGCATCTGTGGGGCATCCTCAAACGGGAGGTGGAGGAGTGCAAGGTCTCTAACATCCACCAGCTCCGTGATGTCGTCATAGAGGAGTGGAAGAGGACTCCAGTGGCAACCTGTGAAGCTCTGGTGAACTCCATGCCCAGGAGGGTTAAGGCAGTGCTGGAAAATAATGGTGGCCACACAAAATATTGACACTTTGGGCCCAATTTGGACATTTTCACTTAGAGGTGTACTCACTTTTGTGGCCAGCGGTTTGGACATTAATGGCTGTGTGAGTTATTTTGAGGGGACAGCAAATGTACACTATTATATAAGCTGTACACTCACTACTTTACATTGTAGCAAAGTGTCATTTCTTCAGTGTTGTCACATGAAAAGACATAATAAAATATTTACAAAAATGTGAGGGGTGTACTCACTTCTGTGAGATACTGTAATTAATGTACACAAATCGTGTATAATGATACACAGGGCAAGACTTCAAATTGATCATAATGTGTTTTCAGGTAAATCCTCCTGTTTATGTATTATTTTTAGGGCTTGTAGAGGCCAGTGGGAAGCAAACACCCAATCCACATCATGCAGGTAAAATATAGGATTATTCAGCAAGTGCTTATAAACCATTCAACAACACCCAATAATTATACTTTCACAAAGTCACTGAAGAGTGACACACTTGGGATGAAGTTTAGAACAATGGCAGCTATTGTCAGCTTAATGGACTACATCCATCATATTTAAGAAGTTTCAAGCACTTCCAGATTTCTTAACCTGAAATACTGTGTTCCTGTGGCTCAGGTAGAGCATTGTGTTAGCAGCGCAAAAGATTGTGGGTTCAATTCCCAGGGGACACACATACTGATTAAAAAAAAAAAAAAATGTAAGTGTATAGCCTGAATGCACTGTAAGTCGCTTTGGATAAAAGTGTCTGCCAAATGCATAAATGTAAATGTACTGTATATACTAGAGGAAATACTCTGAAAACAATGATGATCACTCAGATTTTATTTTATTTTTTAAACGGTTTAGACAAAATACCTTTTAGTTTGTGATAACAGACGTGTCTTCAGGACTGTATCTCTTGGGTCTTGCGTCAATGCTGTGGATCTTCACATTGCTGTCATAGCTGACATGGCTGTCTTTTCTTATGTAGATACTGAGGAAACTGGGGAAGAAGGTAACGTGATAACATCAGACACACTCAAAACTGGTTTCACCCTAGAAACTGAGCACTGACGACATTTGGCCCCCTTTAAAAGAAACAACAGTAAAATCAGCAACTAAATCATACATTTACATATTTTTTCTTTACTCTCCTGCCAAATGGATTATGCAGGAGAAACAAAACCAAAGCATAAGTAAGTAAAACTTTCAAATTTATGCAAAATAAATTATAAATGAAATAGCGTACATATATAATAACAATGCATTTTCAAATGTAAGGGGTGAAAAACCACTGGGATGAAAAAAAAAAATACTAATGCATTGTTGTTGATCATTAGACCCTTTGTGCCAGCTTTGGTGCCTCCCAAAATTCCTGATGGAGAGAAAGTTGATTTTGATGTGAGTACTTTATTTTATTTTATGGTGCATCATATTTCATTATTAGTATACGCTTCCTTTATTTACATTGCATTCATTTGTTTAGTACTGCAATTTTGCTTTGCGGTGTTGTCCTTGTCAGCAGCAATGCTGCACATGCTTTCGCAATACAGATATACGTTATAACTGTCACGCCAATAAATCACTCTGAACTTTCGGTTACTAAACTAAACAGTTATGACCTGCACTGTCATGAAACATGTGCTACGAGTAGTTTTTACTGTACTGTATGTTATGATGGTATTACATAATTACCTTCAAAACCGTATCCTCAGGATATTCACCGCAAACGTATGGAAAAAGACCTGACGGAGCTACAGACGCTCATTGAGGCTCACTTTGAGAGCAGAAAGAAAGAAGAAGAGGAGCTGATCAACCTCACCCAACGGATTGTAAGACTTTTTTATAAAAATCTTATAAAAATGAAATGCATTTCTTCATAACTATTGTCATATATTACAGAATAAATAAATAAACCCTCACCACTGCAACTACGATAAAACAAGTAACCTCTTGTTGAAATCACCCTGCTAAAAAAAATGATATTGAGTAGCTAGGCTTTATTGGTAAACAGCAGGGCTATACTGGTCTACCAGCTAGACCAGCAACAAACCAGGTCTAACCAGCATGGAAACTCATGCTTGCTTTACTCTACTCTTTCCAGCAGGACTGAGACTGGTTTCACAGAGCCAAACTGTTGACTACATAAATAAATACCTTCAAATAAAAAGCATTACTCCTTGAACATCTATACAGAAAACATACAAAATAGAAAAAAACGAAGCAAAATATAGGCTACTACAATCAGTGTTTAATTTGTGTATTGTGTAAATTGTAATTATGTTAATTATGAATGTGTCATCAAACTACATGTGAGTTTTCTGAAAGTGATTGTGTTTGCAAATGATTGCAATCATGTGAGCGTACTTGATAAGATAAGATGTGATTTAAATGATAAATAGAGCCACATGGAAACTGTGATACATGACCATTGAAAACTTTGGGATCAGTATGATGTTTTAAGAAATTAGTATTTTTATTCATCAAGGATGTATTAAATTAATGTTACAAATGTTTGTTCTTTCAAATAAATGCTGTTCTTTTGAACTTTCTATACTCACCAAAAAATCCTGGAAAATAAAGTGTATCATGGTTTCCACAAAAATATGAAGCAGCACAACTATTTTCATCATTGATGATGATAATAATAATAATAATAATAATAAATATTTCTTGAGCAGCTAATCAGCATATTGATTTAATCACAGGAATAAATAACATTTTAAAATATATTCAAGTGAAAACAGTTAACAACATTACTGTTTTTACTGTATTTGTGGTCAAATAAATGCATCCTTGGTGAGCAAAAGAGACTTCTTTCAAAAGTATTACAAATCTTCTATTCCAACTGATATTGTAAGTGCCTCAAACTAAACTCTGAGTATGTTTCAAAGCTTTCAGATGTGCTAAATATGATTAGTTCATCTTCAAAGTGGGATAAATGTACCTGTCGTCTATGTTGACCATCAGGAGAACCGGAGGGCAGAACGAGCGGAGCAGCACCGGGTCCGCACAGAACGCGAGAAAGAGCGGCAAAACAAACTAGCCGTAAGTTCATTAAAGTGAGCATCGCATCGATGCTATTCAGCTTTTATTTTACAACGCGGAAATAAGCTATTTTCTTTGAATATGCGAGACTTCCAGCTTCCGAATCATTAGCAGCTACAGGTAAATAACTAGATGATTAGCTAAGCACAGTCAACATAAATCTATTTGCACTACAAACAAGTCTGTTTATGATTATGATAATAAATTAATATAATATGATAACTAATACCACTTTGCAATATCAAGCAGCATAATGGTCTGTTTATGCTAAAACAACTGGAAGCAAATGACACCGAAATTTCACACATTCAAATTACAAATGGCCGCACCCGCTTTTATAGCATTATTAAAGGGGTCATGACATGGATTTTTTTTTTTTTTAGTATTATTTTAATATATTCCTGAGGTTTACTTATAATAAAGTTTTTTTTTTTTGCACTGAAAAAACAACAACAAATAAATATGTGGAAAAATTATTATTTTCAACCCTCACTCTGACCCTCTGTAAGGGGCGTGTCCTTTAAAGGGTTACTCCACCCCAAAATGAGAATTTTGTCATTATTCACTTACCACCATGTTGTTCCAAACCTGCTTCGTTCGTCTTTGGAACACAAATTAAGATATTTTTGATGCTTTCTGACAGCTCTCTGACCATAGACAGCAATGTAATTAACATGATCAACATCCAGAAACGTAGTAAGGAGATTGGTAAAATAATCCAAGTGACATCAGGGGTTCAACTGTAATTTTACGAAGCTACTAGAATAATTTTGTACAGAAAGAAAACAAAAATAACGACTTTATTCAACAGTTTATCTCCTCAGTGTCACCGTAGCGCCATTTTGGAGAGTATCCGCTGGACGCAAACTGCGTACGCTGTTCTGTGTCAGCTGCACCACACGGATACGCTGTTTTCGTTCAAATCAAAGCGTAAGCAGCGTAGAAAACGTATCCGTGTGAACACTTTGTTTTGAATGAAAACATTGGATTATTTTACCGATCTCCTTGCTACGTTTCTGGAAGTTGATGGTGTTAATTACATTGCTGTCTATGGGAGGGTCAGAGAGCTGTCAGAAAGCATCAAAAATATCTTAATTTGTGTTCCAAAAACAAACGAAGTTTTTACGGGTTTGGAACGACACGGGGGTAAAGTGATTAATGACTAAATTTTCATTTTGGGGTGGAGTAACCCTTTAAGGCTTTTCAGTGATCGGCCGCTGTTATGATTGGCTAACGTAATTGCATAGGAAACAGTATCAGTGCCCCCTTGCTATTGCATGTGAGTGTTTTGACAACATAATCAAAATAAAATTGTAATTTCCAAACAAAGCATTATGAAATCATTTACTTACGGTTTGTGATGCAGCTGCAGTCAGATCTAATACCGCTTCATCTTTTGACAAATGTTTCTGTCTGAAAGCAAACGCGCATCTGTATACTGTATCCAGTGCAGACAAGATAGCAACAGGGATTGTAATTTGTGTTTGCTTTTGACGCGACTCGTCACTCGCATTCAGCGTGATCAAGTGTCAGCCATTAGCAGCTGAACGCCAGTGGGCGGGGCCTATGATGAGAAGAATACTATTCGTCGATATCTTGCTCTGGAGGCAGTATTTATGCAAATGTTTGTGCCCCTGTGATGTCATCATGCACCTCAGATCCAAACGAGCCGTTTTTGGAGCTTGATTAAATAAATGCTTTGTTTATAATGAGGAGATCGTTTTAAGCTATGAAACTTGCAAGATGTTTTAATGGTACAAAGACCTCTTATATGCCAAAAGATCAAGGCAAATTTGATTTCTCATGTCATGACCCTTTAATGAATTGATATTTCTTTCAGGAGGAAAAGGCACGAAAAGAGGAGGAAGAGGCCAAGAGGAAGGCTGATGATGACGCTAAGAAGAAGAAGGTTCTTGCGAGCTTCCAGTACACAGGATACATGCAAAGGGTAATGAGCTCAGAGGTCAAAGGTCACAGTGCACAGTCACTACATATGCTTATTTTCTGTTTTGTTTTGATTGACAGACAGACAAGAGGGGTGGGCCTAAGAAGCAAACCGAGAGGGAAAAGAAAAAAGCCATTCTTAGCGAACGTCGTAAGGAACTGAATATTGGAAACCTGAGTGCCGATAAACTGAGGTGAAGGTGTTATCAAAACACTGCCAACATGAAATATAGTCAAGTAGCATTACATGCATCATGACATGAAGCCACAGGCTGTTGCTTCACATTCATGTATCGGTTAGTCATGTTCCTCACGTGCTTTTATGCAGAGAAACCGCGAACGAACTCTGGAAGTGGATGCGCCAACTTGAAGCCGAGAAGTTCGAGCTGCAATACAGATACATGTGCCAGAAATATGAGGTGAGGCTTCACATCCATAAAGTCTGACATGATGTTAGAAGAGTCACAATATTAGGAGAGGATGAGTTTATAAGATGTAAAGAACAGTACAACTATCAATTACACACATATGCGGTCACACCCTGCACAGACTTGGCAGAACAATCATCCGGGCCGGTTCCCAGAGATGCCGTTTGATTGACATGAGAAGGAAGTTGTGCAGCAATGATTCACCGAGACTGATTCATACGTGTGATTTTCTGTCTCATAGATCACCGTCCTTAGGAATCGTGTCAGCGACCATCAGAAAAAGTAAGTTGCTGTGAAACGGAGCTGATTTATTGATGCATTATCAAAATCTGCATTCATACATCTAACCAAAGTGACGGAATTTAGATTTTCTCCTTTATTTTTGTGAGGTTGTTCACGTGACCTATTGATTTGGCCCACATTTTAGGCACTAATCATCATAGTTTTGTCATTAGGGCCTATATGAAATTAGAAAAATATACACTAGGATTTAAAAGTTGGGGATTCTAATGTTTTTGAACATTAGACATCTCCTATTCTCGCCAAGGCTGCATCCATTTGTTTAAAAATACAGTAAAAACAGTAATATTGTGAAATATTATTATGATTTAAAATGTCTGTTTTCTATTTGAATATATTCTAAAATATAATTTATTCCCATGATGCAAAGCTGAATTTTCAGCATCATTACTCCAGTCTTCAGTGTCACATGATCCTTCAGAAATCATTCTAATATGCTGATTTGATACTCAAGGAACATTTGTGTTTATTAATGTTGAAAACAGTACTGCTGCATGTTGCAAAAAATGTATGAAGGCAGCTCAAATCGAATTCAATGTGATATTGTCATTATATGAGGGTGAAAAAAAAGAAAACAGATTTGGCCTCATTCAACTACATGAACCCTATAGGTGTTAAATATCAAATATCAAGCAACGGTTGAACAATAAAACATGTTACCTTCAGCTCAGATATGAATAGTGATGAGCAATAGTCCTGAAATAACATACAGTATTCACCTCAGTGTGTGACAGACCTTGGTAAAGACCAAGCTAAGACGCGTTATGCCGCTAGGCTAATCTAGTATAGCATCATGTTTCCAGAACTTCCTGTGAGGAATAACAGTTGCTGCTTTGTTCTAGCACGACCTTTATTCGGATAGTGAACCTCAGTCTATTCAAAAGGAAATAAACAGATAGCTGACGGATTTTGTGCATGCAATGTACATTGCAATAAAACAGAAAAAAAAGTCGGCGCCAATAGCCTCTTGGTTACTGCACCAACATCCAATAAAGGCATAAAAGCCCATAAATATAACTTAAAAAATAAATAAATAAAAAAAAAAAACAGAAAAAGAAGCATGGTTTAGTGTCAGTAGCACATGGTAATACCCTGGAATTTTTATATATACCAAGGTATTGAATAATCAAGTTAATATACCATATGGTCTTTAAAGGCACTGTAAGATACTTTAAAGAATGCTATTGTGCTGCCATCATGCTGTCCAAAAATCATCATGTTTATATTTATTATATTTCTATGCAAAATTAAAAATACACACTATCTGTTGTCAACTTAAAATATATAAATCTAAGTTAACAGGTGTACTTTGAGTCAAAATGTTTATTTAATATCTACAATGAACTTGCATGAAAAATACCATCATGCTAGTGTCCAATAACATGGTATTATCATGTTTTTATATAATATATTTTATGCAATATATAAAAATATACACTGTAAAAATGTTTTGTCAGGTAACTTAAAAATATATATTCTAAAATATAAATATATCTATCTATATATGTATATATAAATATCAAATCTAAAATAACTGGTTTAATTTAAGTAAGAAATACAACTTTAAATAAAATAAAAGAAATACAAAAAGAAATAAAATTACTGAACCAATCTGACGCAATTTGGCTAATGCAACAATATAAACAAAATAAAAATATAAAGCAGACATTTTTGGTGAGGTAACAAAAATATATTAATATAAAACAATATATATATACAGTGGTGTGAAAAAGTGTTGGCCCTCTTCCTGAATTTTTAATTTTTTGCATATTTGTCACACTTAAAAGATTCAGATCATCAAACAAATTTTAATATTACACTAAGATAATGCAAGTAAATACAAAATGATTTCATTTATTAAGGGAAAAAAGCTGTCCAAACCTACCTGGCCCTACGTGAAAATTTAAATGTCCCCTCCTATTAAATCACGAAAGAACTGTGATTAACCACATTAGTTTAGAAAGCTGAGTTAAATTTCACTAGCCAAACCCAGGCCTGATTACTGCCAGACCTGTTGAATCAAGAAATCACTTAAATAAACCTGTCTGACAAAGTGAAGCTTGTTTAAAGAACAACACATCATTCCGCGATCTTAAGAAATTCATAAACAGATGAGAAACAAAATAGTTTACATGTATCAGTCTGGAAAGGGTTATAAAGCCATTTCTAAGGCTTTGGAACTCCAGTGAACCACGGTCAGAACCATTATCCACAAATGGAGAAAACTTGGAACAGTGGTGAACCTTCCCAGGAGTGGCCGACCTACCAAAATTACTCCAAGAGCACAAAGACAACTCGTCCAGGAGGTCATAAAAAAACCCAGAACAACATCTAAAGAACTCCAGGCCTCACTTGCCTATATTAAGGTCAGTGTTCATGATTCAACAATAAGAAAGAGACTGGGCAAAAACAGCATCCATGGGAGAGTTCCCAGGCAAAAGCCATCGCTGACCAAAAAGAACACAAAGGCTCGTCTCACGTTTGCCAAAAAATATCTTGATTATCCCCAAGACTTTTGGGCAAATATTCTGTGGACTGATGCAACAAAAGTTGAACTTTTTGGAAGGTGCGTGTCCCGTTACATCTGGCGTAAAACCAACACAGCATTTCATAAAAAGAACATCATACCAACAGTCAAACATGGTGGTGGTAGTGTGATGGTCTGAGGCTGCTTTGCAGCTTCAGAATCTGGATGACTTGCCATAATTGATGGAACCATGAACTCTGCTCTCTATCAGAAAATCCTGAAGGAGAATGTCCGGCCGTCAGTTCGTGACCTCAAGCTGAAGCGCACTTGGGTTCTGCAGCAGGACAATGATCCAAAACACAGCAGCAAGTTCACCTCTGAATGGCTGAAGAAAAACAAAATGAAGACTTTGGAGTGGCCTAGTCAAAGTCCTGACCTGAATCCTATTGAGATGCTGTGGCATGACCTTAAAAAGGCGGTTCATGCTCAAAAACCCTCCAATGTGGCTGAATTACAACAATTCTGCAAAGAAGAGTGGGCCAAAATTCCTCCACAGCCCTGTAACAGACTCATTGCAAGTTATCGCAAACGCTTGATTGCAGTTGTTGCTGCTAAGGGTGGCATAACCAGTTATTAAACCATGTGGGTTTGGATTTTGTTTTCCCTTCATAATAAAAAACTTCATTTAAAAACTGCATGTTGTGTTTACTTGTGTTATCTTTGATTAATATTTAAATTTGTTTGATGATCTGAAACACTTTTTCACACCACTGTATATAGCATATACTGTATATATACAGTATATGCGTGTGTGTGTATGTGTGTGTGTGTGTGTGTGTGTGTGTGTGTATATATATATTACTGAATCAATCTGGTGATATTAAGTAAATGCATCAAAATAATTTAATAATCAGTAAAATAAGGAATTATTCAAAGTAAACTGATTTAACAGAAATCTGACACATTTAAGTTAATGCAACAGGAATGATTTAATTTAATGCACAATTTTTACTTTTTACAATGCATATGGGACTAATTTAGTTGCAAAATATATCTAATAAACATGGCACTTTTTTAAGCATGCGGCCATCTGCTCGACACTAAGCCATGTGGAAGTCAGGTAGTTTAATAATAGACCACAACCACCATAAAATAACAAACAACTGCTATTCCAAAGTTCAGCGATGATCCCGTCATTCAACGGACTTAACAAATCCCTGTAGTCAAACCCAGTGTGTCGGATAGGTGATATATCTCACACCAAACGCATGACATCTGCCTGACTCATGCCAAATCTGTTCGGACTTGCCGAGCTGTTATGGCTAATGCGACCGACCGGTACTGAACTGAGCCGAAATACAGCTGGGATGTGCCATCAGGCTCGTCTGTGGGAATAAGTGGTGTCTAACAAAGGATTTTTGTAGATAACTATAGTTATGATACTGCAGATTCTGTTCCAAGATGATTTATCGAAGCATTTCCCCGAAGGGATCCGCATTCACAGACTCTCCTGCGCATTTAATGGCTCTGTTATGAAGGGCACACAGAGAATGAGAACAGATCCGGCAGCTGTTCAGGGGTTAAAGAGGAAGTTAAAGGGGATCAGACAGACCCGGGGCTCCTGGAAGATCTCGTTTTAAGCGCTAGAAGAATGGGAGATTTGATCTGGTCTGACCTCGCTACTGCCAGAGATTAAGACAACAAATGCAGAAAATCCAGCTGTACAAAAGAAGTCTAATCTGAGGCCGGTAAATAAAGGAAGATGGATTTTGTTAACACCTACTGTGTACTGGTGTATAAGTCTAGGTCATGCTATATTCTTAAAAATAAACAATATAAACAGATCTAAAAAGACTGAGGCTAAAGCCGTTGAAGAACCAAACAACAAACTAATGTACTCTTCGTGACCTTGTGGGTTATGACCCAAAAATATCTCACAGGTCTGTTCTGATAAAACAAAAAAGCAACCATATAATGCTACATTGATCATTTACATAATTAACTTTTTTAAAAATAATGTTATTTTTTTCCTTTTAGTACCAAAGGTTCGAGGAGTAAGAGAGGACTACGAAAATAAAGCAGTTTCACGGAGACACCAGCAACTTCATAAATAATATGCTTTAATATAATCATCTACATTCTGGTCCTCATGCAATATTTTTTGTAGCACTGCAAAGAATAAAAATAGCCATCTGATTGAAATATAAATAACTTGTAATTTGAAATTAATGACTCTTTTCAGTGTTAATTATATGCGAAGTGCCACGATGTGTATAGCTGTCATTTATGATTGCATTATCTTGTTGATTTAACATTAATGAATCATAATACGTGAAGTGAAAGTAGACATAATTGAAATATAAAAGCGTTGCATGCATTTTCAGAGAATTCCAAGCATGATTGTAAATGTTTACGAAACAGTATATATGTTAGAATAAATTAGTTTTTAGACTAAAGCATATGCTTTAGCATGCCCCAGTGTTTTTCTCTTCTTTTTTTTTTTTGCATGCATAATACAGTGATTTTGAAAATGTTATGAATATTTAACAATAAAGTGTGACACAGACTAGTGCTGTTGAAAACTTTATTGAAACTTTGCTTGAAGCCGCTGTGAGCTGAAACATACAAATTGATCCACACCCTTAACACAACAGCTAAAATATTTGTAATGATGGAAAAAATAAGTCAAAATGAGCCAAAGAAACTTCCTAGAATTATTCCTATTACTCGTTGACTGACTGACATACATACATATTTATATTGTCAGATATATATCATACAGTATAATATATAATATCTTAAACTTGCACAAACAACCTGTAATACTCTCATAAAATCATTTGCATTTGGGAACATATTATAAAGACAAACAAAGGAATATAAAATCATCTTAACTGAATGAAAATACTATGGTCTCAAGTCATAGAAAAAAAAATTGTGTTTTTGTTATTGCATTTGTTATGCATTGTTACAAAAAGCGTCTACTGCCCCAAAAGAAATAAAAGCTCATTCTTACCATTTCTTTTGCAATACTTAACCAAAATTAAAATGCAACGCAATTAAAATGCAGTTTGTTTGTAAAGTGCTTCTTAGTCGACCACCTGAAAAGATTTGAAAGCTGCTGACGTTATGTCATTCACAAAGGACTTCTTATTCATGCCTTGCTGCAAGATGAACACAGAAACACACAGGTTAGTGAATATTATAACACAAATCAATACTAAACATGACCTCACACCTGAATTTACCGATGTATGTTTATATAAAGACTGACTTTATGGCTAGAATGACATTATCTGAGTCTGATCACTGAGTGAAACCAGTGAGGCTGGATTCTTCAGGATATCTAGACACACAAACAAAGCTGCGACGGCAGGATCGGTGTGGTGAGGTGTGGTTGGTTTTCACCCGTAAACACTCACACACACCCCTGACAGCTAGCTGTCCGCACCACACCCAAAATCCTCAACCGCCCGACACACACACACACACACACACACTAAACTACACACAATAATTTCCCACAAGCAGTCTCAGGAATGAGACATCTGATACTCAGATATTTACACTGACTTTGTGTTAAATCACCAGCTGTTTTGGAGGGAAAACTATTGTTTTTATATATCCACACCTAAAATAAAGATTGAAAGAAGTCCGACATTGCGACTGTTGCCTTTGGCTTGCTCAGCTGGAGTTTAAAAGACAATTCATATTCAGTAAGATTTGTTTACTTATTTTTTACTGACTTTGCAACAGCTATTAAACTGAATTGAATCAACATTAAATGACTGGAGCTGAATAACGTCACATGCTGTTAATGAAAATAAAAATATTGCTCATAATAATTATAAACTAAATTATAATTATATCCTATTTTTAATTTTTATTTATGGAGAACAAAATTTGAACCATATTAAAGTGGATCAAGAGACTAACTAATCAACATTAACACTATTATTAAACTGAACTATTACACTATTATCTTCTGCAGAGCTGCTTAAAGCTGAACAAATAAAATTTGTAATTGAAACAGATATAATATCGCTCAGTAAGTGTACAATAAATTTTTATTTAATTATTTAAAAATAAAACTGCTGACTTGCAGTCTTTTCAAAAATAACGCACTTTGCAGCATCGACACTGTTATTGAACTGAACTGAATAATATCACTTATTTTCTGTAAGTTGCTTATAGCCAAAATTGGGTTTATGTTTCATAACTGAGGAATTTTACATCATTTACACTGTTGTTTTGCTTTTTATTAATGTGAAGCTGCTTAAAACAAACTGTATTGTATAAAGCACTATATAAATCCAGATCCTATACTGAAGCATCAATAACCTTTAACATTTCCAAAAAATCATATAGCAGCTCACGAAACATATATAGTGAAAAATTGTTCTTGATTTGGATTCTCTGCTGCAAAGAACCAGTATTTTGATTTCTATTAGCAAAAACTTTCTAGGAAATATTGTTTATGTTTGCAATCTTACCCTTTTAAGGAAACTTTGAATATTCTTCTCCGACCACAGACTGTGAAGAAGAACTCCCGCTGCAGTGCTGGACTTTGGCATACCCCTGATATATTACAAAAAAAATTACATTTGGCATTTTAAAAAATGCATATAAAAGAGAATCAAAATTAAATATTTTTAAAATTAGAATAGATTAAAATATTGCTCATAATAATTCTTAAAAAAAAAAAAATTCTTTTTATTCTTTATTTTTCTTTGGAACAATGTGCATAGTAAAAAGTGCAACAAAAATACAAAACAAGGGGAAATATGTGTATGTCTATTTTCTTTTGCCTTCAAGTAGCCTGATTCATATATCAAGAATAACCCGGTTCACTAAGCTGAATGAACACTAGGAAGTGCGCACTCACAGATTGAGACTCATGTTGTTGAGGGAGTTGATCAGGCTGTTGTTCAGCAGACCCTTGCCGATCTCGGGGTCGGCCTTCATCAGAGCGTGTGCGCTGTGAAGAGCTGTGGCCATGGTGCTGTCGTGTTCGGGCGAGGACTCGCCCTTCGTGAGCCCTGAGTTCAGGAAGCCGACCAGCTGCGGGAGAGTCTGCCGAGCTTCACCAACAAAAACAATCATCAGAACGACCGCAAAACACACGCTACATCAAAAACACCAGATAACAGCACAACACTGGGTCAAAAACAGTGCTAAACCAGACACGGCTGCAGAACACAACATCGGGCAATAATCACTCATAGAGACAAACACAGAAACATTTAATCCAATGCAATCAAAACACAGAACCTCACAACTCCTTCCAACAATAACACGTCAACCTTAAGCTGTTTTATGCTTGAGTGATGACACACATTCGCTTACCCATATTTTTGTTAGTACGTGTGGATCTGGACAGGTTCCCGAGCAGAGCGATTGCGCTGTTCTGTAGAGCAGGATTGGGCGACTGCAACAACGGACTGATGTATTTAAGACCGTTGAGCTTCTGGACGATTGTATCACTCAACACATTCGATACCTATAAAATAAGACATGGGACATATAGATTTATCTGGAAGTTCCCCAACAAAATTAAATGATGGTTAATATATAAAATAATAATGTCATAATGAAATTAAATCAAATGTTTGAATCCAACCCATTAAAAGACACAAATTATACTTTTATACATGCCATGAACAGGTGCACTCTAAAATAAAAAAATAAATTTTTTAATTTTTTTAAATTATTATAAATATGTAAAACATATATAAACTACAATACAATAAAATAATATACTTGGTTTTTCTTTGAGATCAACCCATGAACAGGTGCATGCAAAAAAATAAAAAATGAATATATAAAACATTATTTCATCAAAATAATTATCATAATAAAATAAAATCCTTGCTTTTCTTTGAGTCCAACCCATGAACAGATGCATGCAAAAAATATAAATAAATAAATTAAGCGTAAGTTAACCATTATAATTTGAAATTTAAATTCTATAAAAAAATAAATAAAATAAAACAGTTCTTAATACATAAAACATTATTATTTAAATAAATACCACAAAACAATAAAATAAAATCCTTGATTTTACGTCCAACCCATGAACAGGTGCAAGCTATAAATAAAATAAACAATGCTTATAATATAAAGCATTTTTATTTAAAATATAGTCGAATCCTTGATTTTCTCTGCATCCAACCTATGAACAGGTGCATGCTAAAACAGACGGATCGATGCCTTACTATGCCATCAGTGGCTGTGAGGTTCTGCAGCGCTCCACAGCTGGCCTCAAGCGTGGCGTCTCTTTCACTGGAGCTCAACAGATTGAGGTACATCTGCAGGGCTTTGGAGTGGAAGAGCCAGCCGGCACCTTTAGGATTGTTGTCCTCCATCACTGGATAGTCAAAGCCGCTCTGCAACACAACCAAACACGACAACATGAAAGATGATGCTTAATAAAAACTAGCATCTATAGTACTGCAATGCTTTTGGCACATTTACAACGGTAATATCTCAGTATTATTTGAAGTACCTTACAGTTTCACTGAAATATTAAGATGCAAGCTTTAATGAGGTGTAAAAGCACAAACCTCCTGCTGCAGTTTTTGGCTCTGGGAGCTGAAGCAGCCGATCGGACCGGCGTCTGAAGGGCTGGAGCGATTGCGAGTGTAACTGGCCAGCGCATTTACTTTAGTGAAGAGAGATGGCATCTCCGTCTCCAGCTGGTAGGTGAGGTTGTGCAGAATGCAGACGCAGTTCTCCAAAGACTAGAAAACAAGAACACAAATAACCAACATTATGACAAAATGTACATTTTAAAAATGAGCAGCAACAGTAGCGTCCTGTGGTTTTATTTTAATCAAAATTTCTCTTGCTGTTGTATAGTTATTATGCATTAATTGGGGGAATATTTGTTTTTAAAATTCTGTTTGTCACACCACAGGACTATTTAAGTAAGCAGCAAAAAGCGATATTTAAAATGGGGAACAGCAATTAAAATAAACACATTAAAGCAAAATTATCAGTTTAATTTTTTATTGAGATGGTGGTTATATAATATACAAATTGTAAATATTTACATTTATTTATAATATATAATTTATTTATTTATTTTTACATAAATTGTGATTTAAAAATTGAAAGTCTCAGGTCTCAGCGATATATTTTTATTTTATATATACATATGCAAAAAATAGATGGTTTATATATTATATATATATATATATATATATATATATATATATATATATATTTATTGATATATAAAAATCACTGTTCTAAGTGGCCGTGTAACAATGCGTGATTAGAAAATTGACATGCACTGATTATTTGCATATCGAGTGAAACAAAGCAGATGTTGAAACATGCTCATGAGGTTCTGATCAAATCTAGCCGTCAATTAAATGTGAGTAATGCAGCATTTTTTTATAACCACAACAATAGAGTTCGACTGCATGAGATTAGCTGGTGAAAACGCCTTGTGTTCATACATGCTTTCCTTCAGGGAGTTTTAACGGTTCGGGCATCACTACATCATAACTTATTAGAAACACAATTAAATCATCAATGCCACACCAACATTCCCCACCCAGGCTGTAAAGATGCTTGCTTAGAAAAAACGCTTGACATCTCGTGCCATCTTAAAAAGTCTTTTACTGCACGATTACAGAGAAAATATTGACACAAGGTTCCCACACTTTCTGCCTTTTCCTATTTTAATTACACGCTTTTAAAGATCTTTTGATTCAGAATGACTCATAAGAGTAATTCAGACCACAATGTTTCAGTTTAAGCAAGGCAACAGATGGATTTGATCACAAATGAGCAAATTTGACTCATTTGAATTTTCCAAGCCTGTAAAACAATTTCTTAACATTGCCAGGTTTTTCATGATCTGTTGTGCTCAGTAGCACATATAATCACCAGACGTTTACCTGGCTGTCAGGCGTCCCGGAATTTATGCAGTTCTCCATGTAGCGCATGAGCGAGTCGATGAGGCCTTTGCAGTTGCGCATGGTTTGTCGGTTCGCAAGTTTGGAGGCGCTTAGGTTGCTGTTGACAAACAGGAGAAACAGTCATGTTGTGTTTTTGCCTTCAACCTGATCTCAGAATTCACAAAAAGAACAAACAATCTGAAGACAGATTGTTACAATGTTTAAACGCTAATTTAATAATCTGAGCCTTTAAAAATTGTGTCCATTTACTTGCATGCAATCATGCAATGCAAATACGCTTTATGTCAATATTGCACATCTAGTTCAACACTGCAGCTCATTCTGGCCAAGAACCTCCCACTTACACAGGAAATAACTTATGATTGACACGTGAAATGATCAACCAAATGATGGTCCAAAAACTTAAGAGAGACAGTTCACTAAAAAATTATTTGAAAATGACGAATTCATTATTTCCACCCTCAAGTTGTTCCAAACCTGAATGAGGTTCTTTCTTCTGCACCAAAAATAATGTTTTGAAAAAGTTGACAGTAGCCATTGACTTCCATAGTATGGAGAAATTATTATGGAAGTTAATGGCTACCATCAAATGTTTGGTTACCAACATTCTTTAAAAATATCTTCTTTTGTGTTCAACAGAAGAAAGAAACTTGTGGAAAAGGTGGATGGCGAGTAAACGATGATAGAATTTTCAAAAATTTTATGTATATCACTATACTTGATTAATCACAATTAAATCACACAAATGTTTTGTATTAATATACATTATTAATATACAATTGCTGAAATGTTAAGTTTAAATATAAATATGGGGCATTCTCTAATTAAATATACACTTATTTGCATACATTTCCACAAAACACTAAAACCAGTTAAAATGTTGGCATATTAGAGTTAAAGGTGTTTATAGATGGGATTTTGGATATGGGGTATGTTCCTCATTAAATCAGAAAATATTGTCAACAGCCCAAATTAAAATAAAATAACAGGTGAATTATACATTAACAAAATGTAAAAATCTGCAGAATATAAACAGGACTGTAAAGTTGTTTCTAAGACAAGTGCTGCTGAAGTGGACATTAAGACAGCCTTTAAAGAGGTGCTATAACTTAAATCTATACACAAAGATAGGTAAAGTGTGAAAAATTGATGTGTTCTTTCAACTTTTCTGAAAGAAGACATGTTATAGAAATAAAAACTGACCGATGGTTTGCTTGTAGTGTCTTGCCTTAATATCAATAACCTGGCAAACTTTATCATCCTCAGAAGAGCTTGTAGAAAAGTGCACCTAAAAGGTACTGTACATAATGCAAGGCAAACAATTTAGAGCTTGCCAATTCCAGAAAGTGATTTACAGTTTTGTTTCCAACAGCTTTCGAACTCTAGGTGGTCTGTAGGTGTGCCAAAGTCAATACGAATCCAGATCAAATATTTGGACAGCTTACTGGTGAAAATATAACCAGCATCAGATACGTGCTCCAGCAACAATAGTCTATTATACATGGAGTCAGTGCTGACGTTTGCCTTGTTTACGTCTCATACAGCAGTGAGAACAGAATGCAGTGTGTGTGTGATGTTACCGAAGGCATGCCGTGGCGCTGTAGAAGACCTCTGGTGCCAGGCTGGTGTTGGAGTTGTCGTTTGTACTTGCTGAAAACGGCTCAATGACTTTCTCGGTGAGAGCGGGCAGGGCTGTGCGGAGCAGATCCGGCTTAAGGTTATCCGCAGAGGAGAGGTTCCACAGCAGACCTACAACCACAGAAAACCAACACAGATCAGACCGATGCAAATACAGTCCAACAGAGAGCTTGAGAGGCAAAAAACTACTGTTTAATAGTTTAGGGTTTTACCGTTTTTGAAATATGTCTCTTATGTTCATCAAGGCTGCATTTATTTGATTAAAAATATAGTAAAAACTGTAACTTTGTGAAATATTATTACAATTTTCAACAAGGCAACTTTAAATTACAGACACAACTTATGTCCTATTAAAACTGACTAAAAACAAACCTAAAAATAATCCTACAAAAATACATAAAAATTCAAACTTGACAAATTTGATTAAAAAATTAAAAAATACATCTGCTGTTAGTTTATTTCAGGTTCAAAACAAGTTTGTTAATGTTGACACTTTACAATAAAGTTCAATTTAGCAATCTTAGCTAATGCATTAGATATCATAAACTAACAATGAACAATATTATTAGCATTTTTATTGAATAAGTTAAGCTAGGTTATAGTAATCTAATCAGCTAGTGTTTTTGGTTATAATATAGCTAGATAATCTAGTTTTCTACATATATATCAATGCATTTTTAGCATTTCAAAGTGTATAAATTAACATTAGTTCAGGTCTTCTGGACATTTTTACACACATTAATACGTTTTTAGCATTTTAAGTTACATAAATGAACATTAGCTAATCTTTTCTGAACAAACATTAATTAACAATGAATAATACTTTTTTTATGAATTACACTAAACAGCTGTTCAGAAGCTTGGGATCTGTAAGATTATTAATGTTTGTGGCAGTCTCTTGTGGTCACTGTGGCTGCACTTATTTAATCAAAAATACAGTAAATACAGTAATTTTGTGAAATAATATATTTCCTATTTAAATATAGCCTACTTTAAAATGTAATTCCTGTAATGCAACACAAAATCTTCAGCAGGAGAATATTAAATTGCAAACAAAAGCTAAATAAAAACTACTTATGCACCATTAAAACTGACCTAAAAACCATCATATAATTAACCGCCATGCTTTAAGTGAAGGACATGCATAAAGTATATTGTGGTCTAGTATCCTGTCATGTGCTTTGAATGGTTGTGTTGACGTATTCCTCCTATCAGCGTGTGTGTGTGACATGAATGTGATGCAAACATAGACGGTCGGCCACCTGTCAGGTGTTTCTGTGTCTCAGAGTTGGCATCGCCGAGCAGCTGCACAGCCTGTGTGATTCCTCCGCAGCGCTGCACTTCCTCTTTGTTGGCCTGGTTTTTGAAGACCACGTTCCTCAGAGCAGCGGCCACCGTCTCCTGGACCTGAGGACTGGGGCTGCTCAGCAGGCCGACCAGCGGAGGAATGCCCTTCAGGGTCAGCACCTGTGACGCAGCACACACTCACTGAGATGATGTGAGAAACTGACAAAATGACTAACACTAAAAATGAAATTATAAAAATAAAAGCTCACTTAAAAAATATCAAATCATTGAAAAAAAAAGTTTTCAATAAGATGGAATGGTATAAACATGGTACCTGTCTATTTAACTTGATATTACCATTACACTACCACAGGAGTACCACGGTATTCTTGGACGTACCATGGAATATTACATGGAAACCATGGCATATTTCAAAGTACCATAGTTTTACTTTGGTATTTTCATAGAAATATACTATGGCAACAACCAACAGATGGTAGTGTGATGGTACTTTGCTCAAACATTCATTCAGTAAAAGGTATACAATTCGAAATGTAAAAGAATACCATGGTAAATGTCCAAAAAACATGACTTCTATAATACATGCCTGAAAATATGGCAATACCAGGGTACCTTTTGGAAATTTTATAATAACATGGCTACTTTTTTGGCAATCCATAGAAACTGTAACATCATAAAAATATACTATGGAGACACCATGATAATACTTTGACCAGTCATTCATTCAGTACTATGGTATATAATTCAAACACTACAGTATTTATACCGTATTCTAATATATTTAAAGGAATACCATAGCAAATGTCCAAAAAAAGCATTATTTCAATGTCTAAAAAATATGGTAGTAAAACTTAGTACTTTTTTGTCAACCCAAAGATACTGTACCATAGTATTCTCATAAAAATATACTATAGAAATACCATGATGTTATTAGATGGTACTTTGGTATATACTGTAATACAAATACTATTGTGTTGACGTGGTAATCAAATATATTTAAAGGAATACCGTATCAACACCATGATAAATGTCCAAAAAACAGATCATTTCTATATATGCGTCTAAAAAAACATGGTAAAACCATGGTAGTTTATGGTCCAGACCTCTTGCTTGGCCTTGTCATCGGTGAAGGTGCTGTGCTGGATGTAAGCGGCTCCACACAGCTGGAAGCTCTCATCCGTGCTGAACAGATAGTCGACCGCATCTTGCATCGTCATATCGGCCATAAGCCTCTCTGCGTTCATCCTATCGACAAACGAGTGAGTGAGAGACCGGTCACAGATCATCACATCATAATCGTAACACTACAAAACTCACCCAGAGATGTCCTTGGCCTGTCCGGTCCTGATCATGGACAGCCTGGACTCTCCGTTGGACTGCAGGGAAGACGGGCGTCTGACGGACCGTTGCATGCTGCTGGCCTGATTGCTGTTAGGCATTCTGGGCACAATGCCGTTCCCGTAAGCCTGGGCAGGTTGAGTGTTTGGCACCCTGGTGAGGGTCTGTCGGCTGGTTTGGGTGCGTAGAGTGGTGGCGCCGCCGACGTTGCCGGTGGTCTGGAAGCCCAGGTCTGGAGCGCTGCGGGTGGCGTTGTAGCTGTACAGTTGGTTATTGGTCCGGGTTTGGGCAGGGAGGGTGCCGGAAGCGCTGTAGAAGGGCCGATCGAACTTGCCGGAGCCACTGGTCACCCGCTGACCGCTGGAGCTGCGGGAGTTGGCGGACTGGCGCATAAAGCCTTGCCTTTGCATAGTCTGGACACAGAAACAAGTTAACCTTTCCACTTATGCTGATATCATAATTTGGCATTAAAAAATCTAAATGCAAAAAAAAAAAATTAAATGGAAAACAGTGCTATCAGACTGTGTATACTTTAGTCTTGATCCTGCAATTATAAACTTATAGGCCTGAATTTATACACTTAGAGAACCTAAACATTTTATTGTTTGGACAAAGAAACAAGTACATTTTTCACGCTGATGATATAATTTGTCATTTTAAAAAAATCTAAATGGAAATAAATAAATAATGCAAAATTTTAATTTAAAATGAAATGCAAAATAAAGTATTTTAGCTAGTGTTATGAGGCTGTGTATACTTTAGTCCTAATCTTATAATTATACCCAGAAAACATCATAGTCTGGTCACAGAGACAAGTAAATTTTACACTCAAATTTTCATTTTGATATTACAATTTCTAATAAAAAATTCTGAATGCAAAAAAGGCTAATTTAAATGTATAATTAAAAGCAATATGGAACATTTAACTAGTGCTATCAGACAGTAGGCCTAATCTCACAATTATACACTGAAAACATCATAGACAACTCTGAATCCAACATTTTCATTTGTATAGTCTGCATAGTCTGGACGCAGAAACAAGTCCATGTTAATGCTGAGATCATAATTTGTAACTAAAAAAAAATCTTAATGCAAAAATAAATAAATGCAAATTTGAATTTAAAATTAAATGCACAATAGAGCAGTTTAACTAGTGCTATCATACTTTAGTTATAATTAAATTACTCTGGAGATAGAAAGTTTGATTTTTCACTATCATTTTCATGCTGATTTCAAAATGTAATGGAAAGAAATGCAACGCAAATGTTAATTTATAATGCAAAATAAAGTAGTAGTGTCCTACTGTACACTGAAAACGACTGTGAAACCCATCATTTTACAATCCTGAACAAGAGTTTTAGCCGAAAGTATAATTATGGGCACGTTCATGAATTAAAATGTAAGCAAAGTAGCTCTACGTCTAGTCAAACTATGAAGCAACAGTGTGCCGTTTGTGAGAAAATAACTGAATGATTTGTATACAAGTACGTCTGTGAAAAATTCAATAACAAATCTGTTTTTGCAGAATGTCAAAGCGGGGTTTTATGCACTTAAAAACAACGTAAATTAAAGGGATAGTTCCATAGTATTTGTTTTTCCTACTATGGAAGTCAATGGTGCCCTAAAACAGTCTGGTTACAAACTTTCTTCAAAATATCTTCCTTTGTGTTCAGCAGAACAAAGACATGCATACAGGTTTGGAACTACTCGAGGGTGAGTAAATGATTGAATTTTCATTTTTGGGTGAACTATACGTTTAAGTAACACAATGCTGCTGGATTAGACATTCCACTGAAGCCAAACAAGCCATTTAAAACACAGACGGCGTTAAGAATCCAGCGGATACACCCAAATGTAAAGAAGGGTTGGCAGAATCCCTAGAAACCAGGCCGTTTGGTAATACAACACTGGGATGAGTCATAAAAAGTGAGGAGTGGCTTCATTTTGCCTTTTTCCTTTATTTCTTGCATCTAGAAAAAGCGAACAAGTCGGAAATTAAAGTTTTTTTTAATGCAAGTAGTATAATAGTGAACATATAGGACTATATGGACACACTACAGTCTAACTATGTAAAAATTCGGTGAAGGTGCCACTGATGTCTTTGATGGATTGTTTTTCCGCTCTCATGTCGTAGTAACTATTGTTGTTTTTATAAGAATAGCATTTTGAATTCAGAAAAATATACGTTTATCCAGGCTATTAGTTACAAGCTAAAGACGGTTTGACATTTCACATGTTTCTATTGTTATCCTGAAAGATGACTCAGTGAGAAGTGTTCGACTGAGTGAATGATGAAAAAATGTGCTTTACCCACCCAACCGTGGGAAACTGAGACGCAGAATTAGTTTACACACACCTGATGATGTACAAAGACATGTGTGCGAACACATGCAGAGTGCATATGGAACAAATAAATGTTTATATATATATATATATATATATATATATATATATATATATATATATATTTGATGACATTTACCCCATTTGTCATGGTTCCTCCTCTGCTGAACGAGGGTCCGCTGAGAGACGCGCCGGGAGAAAACTTGAAGTCGTAAAACACGTTTTCACTTTCAGGGCCTGCAATTGAATTACGACAAACGACAAATAAATTATGCATTCAGGGACATTTTGAATTATGAAAATAAAAATATAAAGCTTGCAACTACCCTCAAGTAATACAGTAAGGTACGCATTTTACAGAGTTTAACACTTCATTGGTACTTCGGCGGTCTATAACAAAATGAGAGGTCTCGGTCCTCTGAAAACAGCTTTTACTGAAAAAATACTTTATTATGGTTTTATCCAAGTCAAAGAAATTATTTAATATGACTGAATGAAACCAAATACCTTGGTTTACAACAAAAGTCATTTTTTTAGAAAAAGAAAGTGCACATTTTCACTTTTTACAGTATTTAATTGGCTAGTGTTTTATCCATTAACAATTAGAGTTTATGTTAGAAATCATGGACTATTTATTACATGTAATGTACTTCTAAATTAACTAATTAAGGCAAAGACAATATTTAACATGACTGAATGAAACCAAATACCTTGGTTTAAAATAAAAGTGATTTTTAGAAAAAGAAATCGCTCATTTTCACTTTTCACAGTATTGAATTGCTTCCATATAGTGATTTATCCATAAATAATAATAAGAGTTTATAGAATCAATGTATCATTTACTTCTAAATTCACTGGTTTTATTCAAGTCAAAGAAATGATTAAATATGACTGACTTGTTTTATTACATAACATAACTGAGTGAAACCAAATACCTTGAAATGAAAGTGATTTTTTAGAAACAGAAATTGCTGACTTTCACTTTAAAATTTTACACTGTTAAATTTCCTCTTTATTGTGGTTGATTATTAACAATAAGGGTTTATATTAGAAATCAACTCCATCAAACAATTCCACATTTCTCGTCTCAATTCTTTTGTTCTCTTGGGAAAAAAAAAAAAATAATAATAATAATCAGGAGACCGGATTTTAACTTTGAATATGCATATATACTACCTGTAAACAAATAATGAGGAGCTGTTTATCAAGAGTAAAACAGCTACAAAAACACTAAAATTATGCAGATTTTACTTGAAAGACCCGAAAATATGACTTTATATATTATACTATGGTTAGGTATGAGCATATGCATAAATCAGGACATCTCTATGGCACCCAAGCTAAAACTAAAAACACCTTTCAGCAGTTTTGCATGTAGCCTACATACTACGTACTTACTATAGTAATTGCAAAAACCGAGTCAAAAATTCCGCTAAGAGTTCCATGGTGTTACCTTGTGAGTGTAAACTGTAAAAAGTACAACGGTTTCAGCGTAAAGCACCACAGAAGAAAAACTATGGTAATACCATGGAACGCTTTTGAAAATGAAGTCCAAGGAAGATAAATAGGCCTACCATTTAATCCCATATCAAAAGTTAAAAAAGCATGCCGATTCCGTTTAAAAGACGTGTGTTATCAGCTGAAGTGCACTCACTGGTGGGGGAAGTGAGTCCAGACACGCTTTTGCTGCTGTATTTGGACTTGCTCCTCTTGATGGTGTGAACCTGCTCCAGAACTCGCTGCTGCGCGGATCTCAGCTCGCGATCAGACGGCAGCGCGAGAGACGTGTCCTCAACATCGATGGACAGAGCCGATTTTAAAGGTTCGGGCATCATTTTGGCTTTTGTCTCCACTCCAGAGACAGGTGAGGTCCAATTCGTAAAGCTCCAACTATCTGCTCCGTCTGGCTGCTCTGCGTTTGATTCAGGGTTTGACTCACAGAGAGATTCACCTGGTCCTGCCCTCCTTCACGCCCATATGACGCCCTTTCAACACCTGTTCTTCTGCTCCTCTCACTCCTCATTACACCAGAGCAGCTCGTTAATGATACAAACAAAGCGTCACTTTTAATAAGGATAATAGATATACTTTAAAAGGGTCCGATTTTTAATTTAATATTATGGAAAGGGCGTTGCAGGTGTATTTATGCATGCACAAAACAGAGCATATTAAAGAGCCCTTTTGCTTTTACACATTTAAGAAAAGAGGTGCTCTACCAACGAGAGAGGTGCAACCAAAAACCAAAAAGCCATGTCAGTTGAAAAAGGTGCAGAATTCACTCTTGAAGAGGTCGAAAAAAAATAACAACAAAAAATCTAAATAATGAAATCAGATTAATGCAACAAATTAATGCAAGTATAGTATTTAAGATAAATATAATAATGAAGCACATACATGCTTAATGATATACTCCAGAGTACAAAAGAACTGTATATTGTTAGATTAAAAACAAGTTTACATAATTAAAATGCTAAAATACTAAGTTATACAATTAAAATAAATATTAATTTATATTAAAATTATTAATATCCACACGACTAGTTTTTAACATTTTTGTTGTGTGTCATTCTCATTTATAATAGTTTAAGAAATGATGCATGCATATAATACTGCACATAAGCAAAATCAAGGTAAAACATTGATTTATCTCAATTTATTGTGCAGTAAATATGACCATAAGCATGTGGCAACAACTATACTCTACAACCATATTCTACAAATTAAATGACTATAATTTCGTACATTTTTCTCAGTATCAAAAAAAATTACGTTTATTTGAAAAAATAAAAAAGCTGCTTTGCATCAAAATTTAAATTGTTAATATATTTTTTCAATTTTTATTTTATACCAACATAATTAATACACATTTACAACATTTCGTTTAACAGTAGGCCTGTAATCGTATGCATTTTTGTTCTATCCCTCTAATATTCCCTCAGCAATCCCTCGGATGAGTTATAGGGGAAAAGCTGCCGATCCAGTTGTTGCAGGAGAACTGCCCATCAGAAAGGGTGTCTACAGAGGGGTGAAGCAATCTGAGCAACCCTAAATGAACTCAAGTACCAATTCACTTTTAGTGTTTCACTTGCACTGCAGATAGTATAAAACATGTTTTTCTTCCTATTCATTTAAGACATTGTTTTCTTCTGAACAAAGACCTCTTAAATGCAGCCCTGAGGCCACGCATGAGCACAACTGCTGAGAACCTCCATGACTAAGGTGAGGACTCACCAGCAGAGCAGACTGCATTTGTAAAAGCACATGTGCAGACAGCAGATCCTGCCACACCCATGACAAAACTGCACCCGAGTCATCTGCATGGGCAGGTCCCGCTCCACAATGTGTCATCACTAATGTTAGAACACGTCAACAGTAAATGACAGCGTATACCCTTTAAGACGGCGAATGGGAAGGTCTTTGGGTTTGCCTTATTCTGAAGCAACAAAGAGGAGAGGTCGCTTTCTCTTCTTGTACTTTTTAAGTCTGAATAAATAACCACACAATTAAAAACAAATTTACTGGGAGTACTTAAGTTATATATATATATATATATATACACAAATATCTGTATCAAATATCGCTAGTTTACCATGTTCATAGATGTCAATTTTGAGAAGGACGTCAAACAATATTTCATAAAACTGAACTAGTTCTAATATCTACTAAATGTAGCAACTGACAGAATACTCTACATTTGTGTAATAACAGCTACCATGAACAATTTTTTTTTTAAAGTTACTAAAGATTCTCATAATACTTGACCAACACTGCACCCTTGTGGCAAGCAGATCACATTAAAAACCAAATAAAAACTCTAGATTGGTGAAAATTGATTGTTTATTCTTTTTATAAAAGAGTACATGAGGTTGTTGACAGGTTAAACAAAAGGAAAATACACAGTTATGGAGTGGTTTGACCAAACAATCTAATAGTAGTTACAGTACATTGTATGGTGTTATTCTTCTCTGCTTGACTTTCTCAAACATTAGCTGAAAATAACTGAAGATTTCTTCTGGTTTCCCAAAATGGTCTTATCGTGGACATAACCTTAACCGTTAGCCATCCAGTTCACAATAAATGCACAAAACATCACAAACTCATGATTGGAAACATTTAACAAATAAAGGACAGAAACACCTGCCCAGCAGGTCTCCATTTACAAACGTTAGCAAAGAAAAGAACATTCAATTAGCAAGTGATTATAAGATGTCTCATGCCATTCATACTGGTCCATTCTTCTAAAGCGGTGGGATTTTGATATTTGATATTTGAAGGCCCCTATTATATAACACTATATTATATTAGTTGTATATTTGTGTGTGATTGTGTGTTAACTGTATGCTCTTCAAATAAGGGAAAAAAATATGATTTCAGTTTACATCCTGAGATTATGTATTGTTAGCATTTTCATTTAGATAACTAAATAAGTTTTAATTATTTTAAATTAATAATTATTAATATTAATAATAACAATGTTAATGTGTATATTAACCATATTTACTGTGTATGTATATATATATATACATATATATATATACACATATATATATATATATATATATATATATGTGTGTGTGTGTGTGTGTGTGTGTGTGTGTGTGTGTGTGTGTGTGTGCGCGTGTGTGTGCGCGTGTATGCATGTATGTGTGTGATATATATATATATATATATATATATATTTATTAATTTTATATAATTTTAAGTCAGTCTGTGACCCTGGTTGAGAACCATTATGAAATAATTAAGTAAAGTGAAGTGGATTTGTCATGCAAGTAATAATTTTACTAACTTATTGTCTAATTTTCTGGTTTCTTTGCTCTCAGGTATAAGTATCCTCAATATCGATGTGAAAAAGCTGCATAATAAGTAAAACCAGGTAAGTGTTCAGTTAAGACATGATAAAACAGTAATTCCATAAAAAGTTCGGTCACACTTTATATTAGCTGGCCTTAACTACTATGTACTTACATAAAAAAAATAAGTACAGTGTACTTATTTTGTTAATACTGTATTGCAAAACACTATTGCTGCTATTGAGGGGGGATATGGGTAAGCTTAGGGACAGGTTTGGTGGTCTGGGTAGGTTTAATGGTGGGTTGAGGTGTAAGTGATGGGTCAACAGTGTAATTATAAATGTAATTACAGAAATTAATTACAGATGTAATTACATATAGGTATTTTTAAAAATATAAGTACAATGTAAAAATATGTATGTACACAATAAGTGCATTGTACCAAATGATTAATTCAAATGTAAGTACATAGTAGTTAAGGCCACTTAATATAAAGTGGGACCAAAAGTTCTATTTCCATTCAAACGACACATTTGGTTTACTATCTGACTACAAATGAACGGAATCCTTGCTATCTAGTGGATTTCGCAAATGGTCCGAGGACAAAACCTTGGGGTACTCCTTAAGCTGTTCTTGAAAGCTACTTAGTGCCAGTCTCATCTGGTCCTCAGAGCCTTGCAGTGCCTTCACCTCCATGCTGTAGAAGACGTACAGCATCAGTGTGGAGAGGAGGATGGCAAAGCACAGCGCCCCCAGCAGGTAGAAAGAGGCTTTGGGAAAAGGCTGTTCGGTTCCCAGAGCAAACAACGGGACAGCGGCGATTGCTAGCTCAAGCACTAACAGGACAAGGCCCATAATACCTGTACGTGCTGCAGTGTAGCGCATGCGCTCAGCACAGTGAAGACCCACCTTTACTTCAGTACGAGCTTCATTGACTGTGTTGACCAGCTCAGGAAGCTTATCTGAGAAAGAAACAAAGTGACAGAATGGAGAACCATAAACTAACATTTAAACGTTTGAGTTCAATGCGATTTTTTTTTTTTTTTTTTAAGAAATCAATACTTTTATTCATTAAAATGAATTAAATTGATCAAAAGTGTCAAAGACATAATGTTACAAAATCTCAAGTGTTCTTTTAAACTTTCTATTCAGCTTTCTTTCTGTATTACGGTGTTAACTGTTTTGAACTTTGATAATAATAAATGTTTCTTGAGCAGCAAATCAGCATATTAGAATGATTTCTGAAGGATCAAGTGACACTGAAAACTGGAGTAATGATGCTGAAAAATGAAAATTGTAACAATGTTACCCAATATTATTGTTTTTGCTGTATTTTGAATCAAATAAATGAATTCTTTAAAAAAAAGCATAATTTACTCACCCTTGAGTTGTTTCAAACTGAAAAGATGTTATTTTTTTTTTTATTTATGAATTAATTTATTCATGTATGTATGTATGTATGTATGTATGTATGTATGTATGTATGTATGCATGTATGTATTTAAAAGTTTTGAGCAATATGAGATTGAGTAATTAATATTTTTTGGGTGCACTGTTCCTTAAAAGCACATTGCATATCCAAAAACAGGTAAGCAAACCCAAGCAGTCTACTTTCAAACTTTATTAAAGCGCATCAAAATAGAGAGCCCTGGTTTATTGGCAAGACTGAAAACCTTTGTTTGTTTTTGAAGCAAAAATGTGTTAATAATAAAATTAATATTCTAAGACCCCCAAAAGTGAACAGCAAATACCTGAAACACAGCCAGATTGTCTCTCTGAGCACCCATTTCCCTTTGTAGTCGGTGTAAACAGGAACTCGGCCGTGAGAGCCTCGTGGTCAGAGTAAGGGAACGGATGTCCAGGAACAGGACCCTTAGTGGTAGACAAAGACTCACAGCTCACATCCACTTCCCCTGATCCCTGCCAGAAAAACAGCGCCGTTTCATTCATGAGCATACAGGTAAAGAAAGCTGTTTTAAAGACAAGTAGATCTGACACGGAAGCAATCATTTTGTTCATTTCTTTAAATTTCCTTGTCATTCTTGTCTGTAGGATGAGTTACATTTGTTTAAATGACTAAACCAGAGCATAAGCAACAGTATGAGCATAAGAAAAACACCACTTAATAATAAATACTAGTAGAAAACCCAACAAGTATCTAATATTTACCTTGAACAGGATGTAGTCTATCCGGACTCCTCCTCCAAATGGAACAAGCCCATCTGTGTTTGTGAATGGGTTTTCAGATATATGAGTGTGTCCCTCCTCACATCCCTGAAATAAATGACAGGATGGCTGTCATAAATCATAATTTAGAAAGCAAGGTGACTTTATTGCACACACTCAGTCATTACGAGAATCCAGGCAGCATCACGCTGCAGTACTAACATCAAAGTTAGCGGTCTCACTGAAGCTGTCCTGAAGTCCTGTGTAGTTTCTCAGCAGTCTGGTGCCGAGATCGTCCGGGTGCATGTTCAGATCTCCACCCAGAATCACCACGTCCGCTCCAGCGCTAGTGTGCCTTTATCGAAAAAGACAGCCAGTCGTTAGCATTATATATGTAAGCCAGTTCTGAAAAAAAAAAAGTGTCATAATTGTGAGATATGTGACCCTGGACCACAAAACCAGTCTTAAGTCGCTGGGGTATATTTGTAGCAATAACCAAAAATACATTGTATGGGTCAAAATTATACATTTTTCCTTTTATGCCAAAAATCATTAGGATATTAAGTAAAGATCATGTTCCATGAAGATATTTTGTAAATTTCTTACTGTAAATGTATCAAAAATTAAGTTTTGATTAGTAATATGCATTGCTAAGAACTTCATTTGGACAACTTTAAAGGCGATTTTCTCAATATTTAGATTTTTTTTGCTCCCTCAGATTCCAGATTTTCGAAAAATTGACACTTAAGACTGGTTTTGTGGTCCAGGGTCACATATAAACTCAATATTACAAGAAAAAAAGTCTTTATGAACCTGTTGCAATTTGATGCAGTTTTGCAAAGAGGCTATTATTGAAGAACTGAGCAATTAAAACCTATATGACGCTCAAAATAAACCTGCAGCCATGGCTAAATATAGAAGAAGTTTAGCACCTTATGAACTGTTGCAGCTCCCAGGCTTGAACCACTCGGTGCGGGAGATACGAGTCTTTCTCTCTGCAATACTCTGCATGCAGCTGCAAAGAGAAGAAACTGCTCTAACACAGAGTAGAAGCTTAAAAGACTAATTAAATAATACGAAAAATAATAAAAATGCTCAAAAGAAAATAACAAAATTAAAACAAAACTAATTTAAACAATATTAATAAATACTACAATAAATTAAAATATAATACTATATAAATAACACTGATTTATGCATTTTGCATGAACTTACATGAGTGACAAATACGTGAACCTTCAGCCCACTGATGTTGAGCAAGACCTTCCCGACGGCTTTACCACCAAACCAGTCGCCATGCTGAGCCTGATATAAGAATTGATCATTAACAAGCCATCAGAACAACCCCCCCCCCCCTTCTCTGACACTGAAAGAGGAAACTGAGGCCACATAAATGCTGCATAAAAATGTATTTATTTACAACAGCTAGTGAGTCTGTGTCTATAATGGGTGTACTGTTTACTTTTCACAGGGTCAGGGTTTGGCTGGTTAAGATGAGAGAATAGTGGATCTGCATAATAAAAATACTGTTTAAAAAAACATAATATTTTTATCATGCATAGTTGTATTTTATAAAAGCAATATGGTATTCAAGAGTGTGCTGTGTTTTAAATATATATGTATACATACGAGTACAGGAAACAATCATGGCTTGTGTTAAATCACACTATTGAATTAAATGCTATTCTTCCTGTCTTTATTTTTATATTTAAGTAGAAGAGCATGATGTTTGTGCGTGTAATTGATCAGACTCACCATGTATGGATATCCATTTAATGAGTATCTGTACAGAAAGGCATCATGGATTCGATGTCTGGAAAACACGGCCAGTCCGCTCCCAATAAATCCACTGAAGATGAGAAATGCATCTTTATCTGTGTCCTTATTCATATCGGTTTGTGCATTTCAAGAACCTTTAGTAAAAACGTTGTCGTGTGTCATTTTCATGCGTTATAGATCATGACTGACCTTTTAAAATAATGGGAGTACGGATAGACGCTGCTAAGCTTCTTCTTTAAAAACAGAAAGTCTTTTTCACACCAGACCTGGAATAAACCAGCCCAGAAACACATGACAATATTACAGTACAAACCTGTATTTACAAAAAAATATTTTTAATCATATTTGCATTTTATTGTTCAAACAGTTATTCAATGATTCTCAACCGTTTAAACTGAGAGAAGAGGCTTCTCTCAATGTGTGGAATATCTGTGACAGTAAAGATAATACGAATAGCCATATTTTATGAATGTAGAATATATTTAAACATCTGTACGTGGAAGTTTTACCTCCTGTAGTAACGCTATATCAAGCTGTTCCTGACTCAGCAGGTCTCCGATCAAAACAAACCGCTCTTTGCAGTTCTTACTGAGGTATCGGATCCCCCTAAAACAATCACAACAAACTACATTGGTTTATACGCCCCTTTATACTATTATCTTGCATTCATGGACAATTCGTAGTAGATTATTAGTTAATACTTCATTGCAAAGATTTTCACTAGAAATTAAGAGAAAATAAAAGGATTTTGCAAAATGCATTTTAACAGTAAGGAAACGAAAACCAAATCTCCATATGCAAATCTGTAATTCCTGCAGCATACAGTAAATGTTCAAATACAATAGTTAATAGTTCAAACAAAAGTAATTGTTTGCTTTATGTTTTTTTATTAGATGAAAAACATTTATTATGAATAATATAAGTATAATAGTGTCCAATGTTATTTCAGTTTCATTGAGATACTGTCTTTTTCTGATTTTATTTTAAGTAGTGCTGTCAAATGATTAATCGCATACAGAATAAAAGTTTTTGTTTGCATATATATATATATATATATATATATATATATATATACACACACACACACACACACACACACATATATTATACATGTATTTACATGTTTATATTGATATAATTTATATTATAAATAAATATATTTAAAACAAACATAACATTTTTCTGAAATATGTACATGCATGTGTGTGTATTTATATATACAGTGGGGCAAAAAAAGTATTTAGTCAGCCACCAATTGTGCAAGTTCTCCCACTTAAAAAGATGAGAGAGGCCTGTAATTTTCATCATAGGTATACCTCAACTATGAGAGACAAAATGAGAAGAAAAAAAAAATCCAGAAAATCACATTGTAGGATTTTTAAAGAATTAATTGGTAAATTCCTCGGTAAAATAAGTATTTGGTCACCTACAAACAAGCAAGATTTCTGGCTTTCACAGACCTGTAACAACTTCTTTAAGAGGCTCCTCTGTCCTCCACTCGTTACCTGTATTAATGGCATCTGTTTGAACTCGTTATCAGTACAAAAGACACCTGTCCACAACCTCAAACAGTCCAACTCCAAACTCCACCATGGCCAAGACCAAAGAGCTGTCAAAAGACACCAGAAACAGAATTGTAGACCTGCACCAGGCTGGGAAGACTGAATCTGCAATAGGTAAGCAGCTTGGTGTGAAGAAATCAACTGTGGGAGCAATTATTAGAAAATGGAAGACATACAAGACCACTGATAATCTCCCTCGATCTGGGGCTCCACGCAAGATCTCACCCCGTGGGGTCAAAATGATCACAAGAACTGTGAGCAAAAATCCCAGAACCACACGGGGGGACCTAGTGAATGACCTGCAGAGAGCTGGGACCAAAGTAACAAAGACTAAAATCAGTAGCACACTGTGCCGCCAGGGACTCAAATCCTGCAGCGCCAGACGTGTCCCCCTGCTTAAGCCAGTACATGTCCGGACCCGTCTGAAGTTTGCTAGAGAGCATTTGGATGATCCAGAAGAGGATTGGGAGAATGTCATATGGTCAGATGAAACCAAAATAGAACTTTTTGGTAAAAACTCAACTTGTCGTGTTTGGAGGAGAAAGAATGCTGAGTTTCATCCAAAGAACACCATACCTACTGTGAAGCATGGGAGTGGAAACATCATGCTTTGGGGCTGTTTTTCTGCAAAGGGACCAGGATGACTGGTCCGTGTAAATGAAAGAATGAATGGGGCCATGTATCGTGAGATTTTGAGTGAAAACCTCCTTCCGTCAGCAAGGGCATTGAAGATGAAACGTGGCTGGGTCTTTCAGCATGACCATGATCCCAAACACACCGCCCGGGCAATGAAGGAGTGGCTTCATAAGAAGCATTTCAAGGTCCTGGAGTGGCCTAGCCAGTCTCCAGATCTCAACCCCATCGAAAATCTTTGGAGTCCGTGTTGCCCAGCGACAGCCCCAAAACATTACTGCTCTAGAGGAGATCTGCATGGAGGAATGGGCCAAAATACCAGCAACAGTGTGTGAAAACCTTGTGAAGACTTACAGAAAACGTTTGACCTCTATCATTGCCAACAAAGGGTATATAACAAAGTATTGAGATGAAATTTTGTTATTGACCAAATACTTACTTTCCACCATAATTTGCAAATAAATTCTTTAAAAATCCTACAATGTGATTTTTCTGGAGTTTTCTCATTTTGTCTCTCATAGTTGAGGTATATCTATGATGAAAATTACAGGCCTCTCTCATCTTTTTAAGTCGGAGAACTTGCACAATTGGTGGCTGACTAAATACTTTTTTTGCCCCACTGTACATAATAAATATACAAAGCATACATATGTATATTATGTAAACAAATGTATTTTGGATGCGATTAATTGTTTGACAACACTAATTTTAAGTAATAAAGATGCTTTTTATGGTTTTAGTTAACTATAATAACCCTGGAAATATCAACAATGTTTAGAAAAAGCATGCTGTTAACTAAGAAAATATTTAAAGTGTTTTTCTGACAATATTTTAAACATTTTTCTTGTCTTTAGTACAATATCACACAAAAGAAGAATTAAAAATAAAGTATGATATGATCGTTATATAGTCCTACTGGATATTGTGTAATCAACTGAAACTTCGTACAGGGACATCTTTTATCCAGTGGAGTAGCATAATGTGTTCTTAAGGATTGAGCTTTTGTTTTGTGTTTTGTTGAAATGCTATAAAACATTCCCAGTAAGATCAGTTAAATATAATTTAGGAATATGAGAATTCTGTATTTCTTCAGCTAAAGGAAACTCACCAACAGTTGAGAGAGAAGACACGGAATCTGATTGGTGCTGAGGTTGTCATGGCGATGGGTCTTATGGGATGTTTACAGCTAGTCTATCAAGGAGAATCCAGTTTAAGCTTAAACTAGTTCTGACACACAAAACAAAACGGTTTGAATCAGTTGTGAATTTCTCAGAACGAGCGTCACTGTACATTTGAAACTGTTTACACAAAATACTGCACAAAAAAAAAACATTTTTTTTAGTGCATTGAAACGTTTTTTGGGTTAGTGAGACTACAAGTATACTGTGAAAATGTAAAATACTATAAAAGATGTATTATTAATAATCGAATACATTCAGCTTACAAACATGACATAGATTTCATAAATACATACACTTTAGCTCCCACCTCATCAACACAAAACCACCACTTCACCAATCTAAAATAAAACATATTTCATATTTACCTGACCTGCCTAAAACATAAGCAAGACTGGTGCTTGTTAGTCCACAGCTTTACAAAAGAAAGTAGTTCACAACAAGCCACACAAGTAACTCAAACACCTTTGAGCCAGAGTAAAAGCACAGACAGAGTCCCTGATACACAAACGCTCATAAATCATACAGCCCGGCGCCCAGCAGTGCTGCTGGATATCATTATGGCTCCACCTCAATCCCGAGGGTCAAAGGTCCACTCACTGTGTCGCCATGGTGACACTTACTGTACACAACACAACCAGCAGGGTGACTGCGAAGATAATCTTGTGTGTGTGTGTGTGTGTGTGTGTGTGTGTGTGGATAAAAACACACACATATATACACAACAGTTTATATTTATTAAAAAATATAAATTGTATGGGTCAAAGACGAGACACCATTTTGGTGTCTGCATCAAATTAATTGTACAATTATATATATATTTTTAAAATAAATAACTAAATAAATAGTATTGTGGCGGTACCATCCCTTACAACAACAAAAAAAAATAAAATAAAATAAAAAATAAAAAGGTACTATGGTACTACAATGTTTTTTGGCACATGTACCATGGCATATATCAAAATAACATGGTATTGTCATCACTACAGTAATTTTATGGGACATCATATACTAAAATAATGTACCATGGTATTTTTATGATACCAAATTCTTGCAAATCCCTTTGCAAGATCCTTCTAACATAAACTCCCAGCAGCTTTACATACTTCCTAAGCTGAATCTTAATGGCAGCGTGTGCTTGTGATGACAGTAAATCAGTCTGAATTCATTTTACATCAGTAAGCAACAGCATTTGCTCCAGCGTTATGATCATCCAGGGACAGTAAACACAGACACAGCTGCTGCACACAAACACTGAACGGCGCCGGGACAATCTGTGTTTACTGCTGATACCAGACAGACCACACCAGTGATTGGGCCAATGTTACCACGTTATGAGTGTTTTACAGAATCCCATTTCCATCATAGGAAAAAAATGAGAAAAAAGTAAGAATTGTGAGATATATAAACTGAGAACTGCATGAAACCGTAAGAAACGAGAGATATAAACTCAGAATTCTAACTTTTTGTTCTCGCAATTCCGAGATTTTATCTCGAAATTCAAGAATTCTTTTTTTTCCAGAGAATTCCGAGTTTAAAATCAAATATTTAAAAATCTCAGAATTCTGACTGCTCCTCCCATTCTGATTATTTTTATATCTTTTTTTTTTTTCTATCTTCCATAGATTTGACCAGGAAACCTTGAATAACAAAAAGTACTATGAGTGTGTGCCTGTATATAATTTAATATAATGATAATATAATACAATATAGTTTGTATAATTTATAAATGCACTGCAAAAAATCCTTTTCTTACTTAGATTTTTAGTCTTGTTTCCAGCCAAAAATCTAAAAAATTCTTAAATCAAGAAGGATTTTCTAGAGAAGTAAAAATGATTGTCTTGTTTTCAGAAAAAAACATGTCAAAATTAAGTGAGTTTTTGCTTGAAACAAGCAAAATAATCTGCCAATGGGGTAAGAAAAATAATCTTATGTCAAACAGAAAACGAGATTATTTTTCTTACCCCATTGGCAGATTATTTTGCTTGTTTCAAGCAAAAACTCCCTTGATTTTTAGATATTTTGGCTGGAAACAAGACTAAAAATCTAAGTAAGAAAAGCAGTGTGCAGTGTGCATATCTATAATGCTCGTGTGTGCAAATATATACACACACACTGTAATGTGCAAAACAAATGAATAGGTAACTTGTTGCAGGTGCATAGGTTTCTAACATTAAAGTGGACTGTGGTATTTTCATGAAATGGTGAATTAGGTAGATTACTGAAAGTGACTAGTGCAAGCATATAACAAAACATCAAAGCATGCATGTATCATCTGCGCTCAAATGCTGCAGAATGCATTAAATCAAACGCTGTTAAATGTAATCGAATCATATGTGCTGGAGATCTTACCTTTGTGCTTGACACTATTTCGCTCTATCAATCCAAATGTGTTCTCGGGGTTATAAACAAACTTTCATGAGCTCTGTGTTTCATATCCTGTCCATCTACAGTCAGACCGCTACTTCCTCATCTGCCACTGACCTGGATGTCGTCTGTAGAAAAGTCATTCAGCTTTATCAGACGCGTCTGATGGACATTTTACATTAACTTTTAACTTTTAATTTGTAAAATGAGCAAACGTGTTCATCTCTCAACTGCTGAGCGTAAAATAAAGCGTCTTCCCGTGACTGACACACGACGTTGTATCGCGCATGGTTTTTCAAACTGTATTGAGTTTTTGCAATAAAGAAGACTACTTTTTGTTTGTTTGTTTTCATACAAGAGCTACTTTGCAACATTAAAGTTGTTCCACGAGACTACGCCGACTCGCAGACGTCACGGTTTCATTATTACACTGGAATTCTGGGAAATTGAGTTTTTCTTAGGGAAGCGCCGCTCACTTAGCGCTGTTTGGTAAAGTACAATGTCTCAGAATATTAATTGGATTATTTTAAATATTCACTGTCTAATTTCAATTAAATAGCTGTTAAATCACTATTCGGTGGGGTAAGTTATTTTCCAGACCGTTGCTTAATTAAGTAGCTGACGTTGTCATGGGTTTCCTGTTATTTTTCTCAGCGCTTGTAAAGATGGACCAATCAGAGGCGTTGTGAATACTTGCGATGACATTCTGAAGCTTATTTTAAAAGTATTTAGGTGGAGCGCTTCTAATCGTGCGGACTTGATACACGATTTAAGCAAAAGTACTTTCTAGAGTTAAAAAAAAGAAGAGGAAAAAGACAAAAATCCTGAATTTTAAATGCAACTCAACGTGGGATTTCTGAAGCACCCTCTGAAGGAAGAACTTCTGCAACTCGTGTGAAAGTTTTTAGACATTTACCATAGTATTCCTTGAATTACCAAGGTATTTTTAATGTTGCATTTTCCTCTACAACCAGAAAAGCAGCAGTTGGTGATAATTCAATACAAAATACTAGTCATGTTCATTCTGCCTCTCACAATTTTCATATATTTTAAATATTGCAATGTCAGACATTTAAATATACTTGCTCCTTTTTTGTTTTCAAGAATATTTTCTGCCAGCCTCATTTATTTGAAAGAGAATAAGACACTTTTACAAAGTTGTAAGTGTGTTTTAAGAAATATGGTCCAAGGAGACCCATGCCATTTTATTGGTATTGCTATACATCGTTTTGATTATATTGTACAAACCCCTAACATTGAAGATATACATAACTGCAATGCACAACTGGTAACCAAGGCCACAATGAACTGTTAAAAACAAGGGGAAAGCTTTTGCCAACACCGCTTAGATTATGGCATAAAATAACAGTAACACACAAAATTTTCAATGTATGCATATAGCATCAATCGAAAGTCGAAGAGCAAACATAAAATTAATAATTATAATAACAATAATTATAAAAAGGAAACAAAAAAGCCTGTAAGAAAAAATACAATTGAGGAAACTGTCGTCACTGAAGTTCAAACACACACACACACAAAAAAAAAAGTAGGTTAAGGCTGTACCAATATACATTACATTTCTGTTTTTAAGGTGTACCCAAGAATTAGCAGTACCATCAGAACGCATCTAGACATACAACTGCTATCAGCGAGCACCAACTCATGTCTAACAACCATCCCAAGAACATTACCCATACCAACGGTGCCGTCTTTCAATTTTAGGGGCCAGTGGAACAAAAACGCTACATGGCTTCAACAAAAAAAGACATTTGAAACATTGAATCTGGTCGAAAATTCAAGTTTTTAGTTCTCTAATGGGAAAACAAACATTACATTTTCAGTAGTAGCAAAACATGATTCAGTTCAGCACTGTTAAAATGGCATATTTCTGTAATTCCACGTCGAACACCTGGTGCATTCTTGTTATAAAAAAAGTTTTATATTTTTACATTTTACAAGATTCCCGACTTGAGGATTCGGAGAGATGCACAAACTATAAGAACACACATCTGTGCTGATGTATACAGGGTGACATTAATGACTATCCCTTTTACACTGGAACACCAGGAATACAAGAAAAACTGATGCTTCAACCCAAAACTAAAGGGTTCAAAATCTGACATGTAATTCAGAGAAAGAAAAAAAAAAAAAAGTGTACTTGATGCAAAAAACAAAAACAAAAAAAAAAGTACACAGTGCAGATACATTGTGATGGTGAAAAACAAAAAGAAAGACATGAGTAAGAAACAGCTTGGAAATGCAAACATTCTCTTCAAGGGTTTAAAAAGCACCAGATACGACAGCAATGCAACGTCCTCCGATTTAAAAAGACATAAAACAAACTCTATCGAGGTATTGTTCCAGGATTAAATGTTTAAAATCTCGATGGGCAGCACTTTGTTTGTATCAGAGTGACATTCAGGCTTGACTTTTAAACAATCCGACCTTTCCTCAGTTCATGCATCTCGTGAAAGCTTCGATGAACAGCAGAGTTAAATACTTTGTCACCTTGTAGCATAAAGAAATTGATCGCTTTTTCTAATCCTACTATTTTACGTCAAGAGGTAGTCAAAAGGCACTTCAGAGTATCAATTGATTTGTGTTCTTTGAAGAAAGGCACTCACATTTGGGTCAACTACTCAAAATCCTTTAGTACCTGCAAAACGGTTTCTGACGCCTTTTCTCTTGTTCAAAGGACAGCCGATGAAACGGGTAACATCTGCAGTTATTCGGTTAAATAAAGTCCAGGCATCGTTTCCTGAACGTTAACTGCATTGTGTTTGCAGTACGTCTGTCCTTTATAAAGATGAACGTAAACCCTCCGCTGGCTGACCTGGTCCTCGTTTACAAATTCAGTAAATCTCACAAAACCTAGCAAGACCCCAAAATCAAACGAAAAAATATAATAGCATTTTTCTTTATGAAAATGCATAAAGAAAACAAGCTTATTTTTAGGACTTTTGTTTTGCATTATGACATTATATTGCATTATGAAAATTAATGGCATTGCTTTCCAAATCTTTTTAGTGTAATGCAAAAAAACAGCACTGCCTTTATGCTAATTTTTCTGTTTTAGGAGAAATGACAATAGAATTTTGTCTTGCATTATAATAAGAATTTTGGGAGAAAAAGTGTGGTTCATGAAAATAACATGCAAAAGTAGTCCTAAAAATAGCCTTCATTTATTTTTCCTTCTGATTTTAGGGTTAAAATGAGACATTTCTTTGTGAGATTCACCCTTATATCACTGTAAAATGCTGTATGTACCGCTTATAAACAGCACACGTTGTCTTTCATGACATTCTTTCCCATCAAAACACATTCACATTCCCTCTGTGGAGACACAACAAAGCTTAAAAGACATCTATGATCTGTATATGCGACAAAACCAACGTGACCCATTTTGTATTTAAGGCATTTAAAAACAAATACAAAAGTTTTTTTTTTTAACAGAGTAATACTATATTTTTTATGTTCTCAAAGACTCAAATTCTGTACCAGGTTTAGAACAAAAGCAAAACATTTGGTTTTTTGTAACATTTTGGCGTATTCCTCTGATGTTTGGACAATTTGGCATATTCCTCCATACGTGTGACGGAGGGACTGTGCAAAGCAACAGAAGTCTGTTGTCAGAACAGCTGGCGGCGGTGCTAGTCTTTAATGAGCCTATAGACGTGGTATTGTGCCCCGTGTTCACTCGTCGACACTTCAAATACAAACGCTATACACAGTAGAGTCTCCTGGGTTTCCCTGTTGGTCACCACCTGCAGCAGGACAAACAAGAAAAACACTAAACATCTCTGAAGAGAGCAGTTCTATTACAGGGAAGAAAAAAAAAAGTAAAAGTTCAATTTTCACTTTATTATTTCCAAGCAATAAACATAAATATAAAATGAGATATTACTACAATATCGTTACAGGATAATGAAAAACATTACTTTTAATTTTGTAAACTTTATTTTATAAAATATTTATCATTTTATATATCGTTTCCAATAAAGTCAACCATTTATTCTGATAATAAATTATATATTACTATGAATATCAATATAAATGTCAACATGATTGTGATTATTATTTTCAAGCAATATATAATAACAATAAATTGTGGACCTATAAAACAATACGGATAATTATGAACATGACAGGGTGTTAAAGTCTTTACTTCTCTGTGAAATACTGGTGTTTTACCTGTAAGATGGTGAAGTTTTCTAAAACGCTGTTCATCATGTATTTCTCAGGCAGGTGCTTGAGCTTGTGGATGAAGTTGATCATATATTCGCACATGGGAGAACGATGGATCCGATACAAGCACTTCCCTCCCTCGACACGAGCGTACTCTGTCTGCAAGTCCAATAAAGCACGGTCAGATACGAGAAACACTAGCGCTTTTCAGTCAATTAATTAAAGGCTGACCTCCACTTTTTCCACCACTTGCTTCCCGAAAGAGCAGACTTTGGTTGAGACGGTGATGGTCATGTTCTCCGAGCTGCTGTACTGACTGCTGACTCCGTAGAAGGAGCCCGGTCCATCCTGAAGGCCGCTGTTGTTCAGATCCGCCTGAGAGAGAAAAACAAACTCAGTACCGTGGTGCAAGTGATGCAACAAGCAGCTAGATTAAAGGTGCACATTTAAGGAATCATTCATATTTGTAGCAGTAACAATATATTCACATAAATGACATGCACACACCCAAAATTTGACGAGGAAGAAGGCGTTTTGAGGGCCCTTCTCGTACAGCTCCTTGAGTCCTCCTGTCTTCTCGGGGAACTTGTCGTAGATCTGTCGGATGTCCACCGCCTCCAGCAGAGGGTCGCTGTAGGAGGGGTTGGTCTGGCCAATGTGCACAAACAGGTGTTTGCTGTACTGTAAAAGGACATGTCAAATATATCGTGAGCCGTCTGCATTTCTGTTTGCAACTTAAGGCTCACTAATGCAGTTAACCTATGCTATATCTGTCTTATTTTGAAAGAAGAAATATGAATATGTAAAACCAAGTGGATTAATTCAAATGTATCCAAGTCAGCAACAATGTAATTAGAGCTAAAAGGAGACAAACCAAATACTTGAGTATTCATCATTTAAACTTTTCACTCAGTTATGCTGATAACACACTTAAGACAAGAGCAATATCTAACTGATTATTAATTTAATTAATGTGTAGCAGAGGATAGCTAGAAAAATGTATATTCATTACAGAAATGGTCATGATTTATGTATACATAACATATACTCATAACATATACTAATGAAAATATTTTCATTAGTTATGTCAGATTGTATGTGATATTTTTTTACATTTAAAATGAGTCACTAATTATTATTTATTATTAATAAAAAAAAAAGTGTTTATTTTAACACATTTATTTATTTTAATTCTCCAGGCTTGCTCTGCTTATTTGAAGGGCTGCAACTTTGGCCAGAAATGTTGTAATTATATATTAATATGACTAAAATATTATGTTGTTGGATTATTATTATTTTATTGTTTTTTTATTATTATTACTATGTAATGAGAAAAAAAAGTACTTTTTTTATTATATATATATATATATATATATATATATATATATATATATATATATATATATATATATATATATATATATATATATATATATATATATATATATATATATATATATATATATATATATATATATATATATAAATAAATTATAATTTTAAAATATTTTATTTTATAATTCAGTCATACAATTACAATACTAATATTTATATTTAATATTTGTGTCTTAATCTGAACATTTTCAAACATTAAACCATCTGGTTTATTTTGGTTGGAAAACTGCAATGAGCTCTTTTTTTGTTGGCAACAGCCGTTTTTTTTTTTACTCTCATGCCAAGTTTGGGAAGCTAGTTGGCGCATGAGTTCATTGAAGTGGAGATGGATTTCATGTGAAGCAGCATTTACTGTGAACCAAGCCACTCTGAGATGCTGCAAACAGATCACGAGCTTCTCGCGTGTAAAATAACAGAGTGCCACGCTTTACTCTGAAACATGCAGCATATTTATTTAATTAGCTGACACACTAATCCATATCACTCCTTTCTCAACTCTCTAGATAAGCATATTTGTGGAGCGCTCCTGTCCACTCACAGAGTCCTGGTCCTGCGGGACCTCCATGAACGCGGAGTACTCCAGAAGACGCAGTTTGGAGGAGGCGATGGTGCGATCCTGCCACACAGGCACTGCGGTGGCAACCGGCGGGAGAGGAGGGGCCAGAGACTCATATGCTGCACAAACACAAGGGGGCGCCAGTTAAGACTCAACCATGCACATAAACAGAAGAAACTGAAGCGGGGTGGGTTGTGCTCTAAATGAACTACTAGTGCACTAGTATACTTACCTAAGGGTGGTTGAACAGGTCCAGGTATGTTTGAGTAAGGAGTTTGTGCAAATGGCTTGATGCTGAAAAAGTGTTCAGGATTTGTTAGAATCAGAGTTACTTGCAAAACTTGTACTTGTCACAAAAGATCATTTACTTGGGTTAAACGTCGCCTTATCAGGGTTCCCACACTTTTTGACCATTTCCAATCATTTGTGATTACTGGATAAGGATTGTTAAAAATCATGTTGAATGAATCATTTAGAATCAACCAGTTCAACTGAATCGAATGGAAAGAACCGAGTCAAAAAATGATTCACTCACAAATCAAACATCAGTTTGACTTGTAAACAAGCCTAATGCTAGACAAGAGCAATATCCAGCTGATTATTAATTTAATACTAGATATCAGCTAGGATAACTAGAAAAATGTATATTTCAATAATATCAATATTTCTTGTCCACATATTTATTAATTCAGTATATAGTTGCGAAGTACACGGTACATTGGACAATAAGCCAGTCATTATCGCCAAAATCAAGACTGCTTTGCTTCACATCAGGGTTCTGATCACCCTGTCTGTGGTTTATTTTGTGATAATGACTAGCTGACCGTATAATGTATCATATGTCACCGACTGTTTTTTAAACAATCGGCCAATATCGGCTAATTGTTTTTATCGGATGATACCAATTATTGGCCGATACATTGTTGCATCATTGTTTTGAACACAAAAGAATAAATTTTGAAGAATGTTAGAAACCAAACAGTTGACGTAACCACTGACTTCCAAATAATTTTATTTCCATGGAAGTCAATGGCTACCGTCGCCTGTTTGATTATAAACATTCTTCAAAATACCTTCTTTGTTGCAGAAGAAGGGAACTCATTCAGGTTTGGAACAACACGAGGGTGAGTGAATGATGACGGATTTGCAGTTTTGGGTAAACTGTTCCTTTAATTTCCAGTCTTGCAAAACACAAATTTCCTGATATCTTCCAGTTGTCTATGCCCGTGGGAACCCTTTGTTATTGTTTTTGCTTTAAAGGTGAGATATTTCACACCTTGACACTTCACTTATCCCACAGCTGTTTGTTTTGGCCATATCAGCTAAGCGTAAGTTCACCTACTTCAGAGTGGGAGTGTAATATGACAGAAGTCATGTGCGCTAGGTCACGTCTGATAACACACCAGGCTGCCAGTGAATAATGTTGGGAATAAAAACCAGAACCCAGACAGAGCAGCATACTAAAATCTGTCTCTAATGGCATTTCCTGAACCCCTACTGAATCTACAGTAAATCCAACCACGTTTTAGCCAAACTGTGAGCGTGAAATCTGAAACGAATATGATGAAAAAAAAAGTGGCCGCTACAAAATAATAAGAGTTCCCTACATTTAACCACCAATGAATTTCCATGACTTTCTCAGTTGTTTGTGATTACTAAGCAATGCACAGAGAAACTCCTAGCCAATTAAATAAATTTAGAGCTATGCATCTAGAACAGTTTATATTATAGATATATTATTTATATTATAGATATGGATGACTTATTCATAACTTCATGACTTCATTAATTTCCATGACTTTTTCAGGCACAGGAAGTTTCCTGAAATTATTGCAATATTATTTATTAGTATATTATCATTATATTATATATAAATATTTCTATATTTTCCATGTGCATATTAATCTTGTGCACAAACAATAAACAGATGCACCATTTTCACCAGCCGTCCACAAAAAACTGATTTACAAACAAATGACTAAGACGGTTTTTGTTCCCTATTCAAACCAGTGTTGTTATTGTTAAACTATTAAAAATACTTTTTTATAATATAATATAATAATATAAAAACTAGATGAAAGACTTAAACATAACAAAAATTTTAAATGTTGCTTTGGCAAGTATCTAAAATAAGTTTGTTTTAAAAAGTAAAACTGAGATTACAATAAAAGCTAATAAAAAACTGAAAGTATAAAAATAAATGTTCATTCAAAATAATCAATGAAATCTATAATAGTATATAAATAATATTAAACTAACACTCTCTTAAACTCAAGAGATACTAGTTTGAGTCTGTCAAATAACTCCTATTATAACGAGCTTCCCATCCCTAGCAGTGAATCAAGCTAACGAAAGATCAGTTCAAGCTCTGTGGAGGGAACTTACGCATAGCTGTTGCGGCCAAGCCCAGGACTTCTTCCTGGATTGTGCTTAAGAACCAGCCTGATACATAAAAACGTGATCCATTAAACGTGCCAAATACACAAACACACAGATAAACACGTATGAATTCATGAGTTACTCACTCCTCAGAGGGTCCGGGTTGACCTGGGATAGGGGTCGGCCAGAACTGGAAAAACAGCAATGAAAATAAATATCAAATCGCTCCATAATTTGTGTACAAGGTTATCTATTATCTAAATCGTACCCGTGCAGATGGAGGGTAAGGGGACTGTGGAAGAGGCGGAAGAGGTGTTTTGATTAGACTTGGAGACACGATCTGAGCGGAGGAAAGTGCTGCCATGTTCTGGAGAGCCTTGTCTTTGGACGCTTGATCCTGAGGAGACGGAGACACGGGTCAGCAGAATAATCCAGAAGAAGATACAGACAAAATCATTGTTAATTTTAATTAATGCAAAGCAGCCTGCTGATTTATGATAAAGTAAGACCAAGAGCATCAGAACAAGGGGAAACAATAGGAGATCAGAGAGCACCAAATGAAACACAAGGAGAATTAGATTCACATTTACAGTGTTTGCAAGACAGCAATGGAAAAGTGTTAAAGTTTCAGGTAAGTTGATGTTTTAGGCTTCACGTGTCTTGTTTTTTTTCAGATGTGCATGAAAATCAGCTCCTAGAGCTTCAAAACCATCTCTGCAGCACAAAGGCGGCTTTAGATGGTTAAAATAAATGGATGCATGAATAAGAATTAAAAAAAAAAAAAAAAATATCACAATACAATATACAGAGTCAGAAAGAAGACTAATCACAAATCAGTATGCAAATATGACGATGTCATTGCTATTAGATTTTAGAATGCTGAACTTTCTTAAAGAAAAAGAAATGAAGATTTGGAGAAATATAGCATTGCATCACTCGCTCACCAAAGGATGCTCTGCAGTGAATGGGTGCCGTCAGAATGAGAGTCCAAACAGCTGATAAAAACATCACAATAATCCACACCACTCGAGTCCATCAATTGTGAAGCCAAAAAGTTGCATGTTTGTAAGAAACAAATTTGTCATTAAGACGTTTTAACTTTAAACCATTGCTCTTGGCTGAAACATGAGTCCTCTATTCATAATATTGCTTTCTCCAGTCAAAAAGTCATCTCATCTGAATCAGGAGAGAAATATGCAGAGATCAAGAACCATTTACAACCAAAAACAGCTCTAAGCAAATGTGTTGATATTGTATATTTTGATGTGAGAGGACAACAGGGGATGGACTTTTTCAATGGATGAAGCGTTATTATAGACTTCTGGCCAGAAAGAACACTTTTAAGTTAAAATGCCTTAATGATGGATTTCCTTCTTACAAACATACAGCTTTTCACTTCACAAGATGTTAGCTGATGGACTGGAGTGGTGTGGATTGTGATGTTTTTATCAGCTGTTTAGACTCTCATTCTGACGGCACCCATTCACTGCAGAGGATCCATTGGTGAGACAGTGATGAAATGCAAAATTTTTCCAAATCTGTTCTGATGAAGAAACAAACTGGCCTGACGGTGAGGACATTTTCAAAAATTTTCAGGTGAACTATTCCGCTGCCTTGCGAACACTATAATTACATAGTTGTTTCGATAATTAGTTACTGAACATGCAAACTGTCTTTAAGCCTTTCAAAATCAGTCTTTGGATTTCAGTTCTAATAAGAAGAGGAAAAAGGCAAAAGCAGTACAGGTATCTGACAGATATCAATTACTGTGCAGCCAGCAAAGCAAAAGCAACATACTGGCCCGGGATGTCAAAAACACATTTTGAACCACTTTCCAGTCTTGTCTTGTCATTCACCAAATCTGGTCAGGCTCCTTTTTCATGGATATTAAATTATACCCCATGGAAAACATGCCCCTCAAAATGAAAGCTATTTAACTATACGTTTGGCATGACATTCCAGTTTTCCAGAGGCTGAGCGTGTAGCACGTCACTTTACATCACAATAAATGAACTCTGATAATAAAAAGACTTGCAGCTCACTCGGAAGCACAACCACATTAAGTGATGTTTCACAATTACGTTTCTTGAATTTATAGAGCCTGTATGATCTGCAGTACATCATAAAACAGAGGAACGACATGGAAACTTCAGAGAGCAAAACGGCCGGGCATATTATTGACAAGAATTATGAGCGATCTATGCACACCGCAGGGCCAGAGAAGAGGACTTTATAATGGCAGTGTTGGATGTAAGCTGAACCTGTGCAGGACAGCCAAGCAAAGCGAAGCAAAAATAAAAAATCAACAATAATTTGCACAATTCAAATCCACACTTACCAAGTTCATGGCCTGAATCAAAAGAAAGAAAGACCATTAGTACAATATTTTGAGAGCAATTTTACTAAACCTATTGTCTCTGACAACAAAGTTTAGGATGCATGCTAACTACATGAAAGTCAGTCTATTCTAAATCTTTTTCAATTCTATTCTAGAACTATTTTCTTGATCTAAAAAAGGCTTGCAAGTGTGAAAAAGTTTCAGAACATTTCAGGCAGGAATTGCCATACTTTGTGCAAAAAATGTGGCACATACTGTACGTCCATTTGTTCTATGTTTTTATAACCTACCTAAAAAAATAAATAAAATCTAATAAGCACTAAAAAAAAAAAAAAAAATGCATCTCTGCAAATAATTTACTTGCGTTGTAGTTCATGAATATACTAGCAGGGGGCGCCAAACACTACAATCTAAAATAAATCAAAAATACAATGCAAATACTATAAATTAATGTTTAGAATTCACTGCTTATGTAAATCATATTTATGTAATTTTGCAATCTCACCCACTTATCCTCAATGTAAGGCAAAAAATAAATAAAAACAAAAAAAGTCCAGTATTTTATTCTAACTTTGTGCAATCCTGATTAAAATCACTTACTACACAATTTAAATGTACACATTCTAAAAATGTAAAGTTCTTTAAACAAAGGACTTTTTACAAATTCTCTCCCTCTCTCTCTCTGTACACACATACACACACACAGATAATAATAATAATAATAATAATAATATTTAATTTAATTCACGGCCAGACTCGGCATAACATAATCAATCAGCATCTGAAAAACCCATATCAGTCGCCCGCATTACAGTATTGTGTCATCCAGCAGTTTCTCAGACAGATTTTACAAGTGAAAACTGAGTATTGGTGACAGACACATGGAGTCTGGATGCAAGGAAAGGAAGGTTGAAGAAACAGTGAGCTTCAGGAAAGCCAACGGGGCAAAGATCTCAGCCATTCATGCACCTTCAGCCTCTACGACAACCAGCAGCGCCAAACGCAAAGCACTACACCGCATGACACAGTTTTCCGCACTTCCAACTATGTTTTTGCGCCAAATACTGACGCAAGCACTCACTGCTCAAGATTTTATTCAGCCAATAGATAACTGGAACTTATAGCGATATCTCATTGGTTTGTGCAAAGGCAATTGCCGTTAAGCCCCGCCCCACCCGCAGGAAAGCGCATACCTTCAGCTTTGACTGTATCTCACGAGATTTTCTCCGGGCAAGAACCTGCAAATGGCTAGAAACCTGCAGAACAGAAAAGCCAAAGAGGACGAAAAGAAAAAGAGGAGGAAGAGGAGGAGAAAGAGAGAGAAGCCGTAACCAAGGAGGGTAAGGATGTGCGTTTCCAACCTACCTTTATACCTGCTTGATACTCGCGAACTTTCTTCCGTGCTAACACCTGTATGTGACTAGATACCTGAAGAATTTCCAGATGGTTTAACAAAAACATACATGAACAGTCACAACACACTATTTGCTTTAAGGAATATTTCAACTACAGAACTGAAAACTCATTAAATTTTATTTGTTGTTATGTAAACAAATATTTAGTGCAATCGATAGTATATGAAGAGTTCTGTTTTTAACAATTCTCAAAAATCATGTTTTTTCATTGTGCATCCCAATTAATCTCAATGAAATGTTTTTTTGTTTAGGTTAAAAAAAATCTAACACAAAAACATGACATAATAAAAAACATGATTTTTGAAAATTAAAAAAAATGGAGTTACCCGTTTTTGCAAATTAACTCTTCATATATAGAGTGCATACCTGTTTTCTTGTGCGGGTTTTGCCTGTTCTCAGCTTGATGTATCTGGCAATAAGCTCATTGCGACCTGAGAGGAAAAGAACATTTTCTGTAAGTTTCACAGTGACCAAAAGGTGGCAACAAAAGCAATGAAAGAGAAGCACGCGTCTCTCAACAACACCGGCAGACTTCATTAGTTTTCTGCTCGTGGTTTTGGTCTCATCATGAAGTAAAGCTTTTGGCTTTATATATATATCTATATTTGCCTTTAAATGATGGGGGGGAAAACATGCTTCACATATGACCATTTTTAAAACAGCTGCAACCAGTCATCTGGTAATAAAAGGGGTATCTGTAAAAACCTTTAAAGGGCCATGAAACCCCCCTCTTTCAGCACTGGTCTTTCACACCTTAGATCTGAAAAAGACTCCAGAAATGGGCGTGTAAAACTGTGGAAAAGTGGGAGTGTAGAGGGTGGGAAGAGGGGAGAAAACAACCAATACAGACAGATGAATATTAAAATATATTTAAAACAGAAAGAATAAAAGGCATATAGTTACTTTTTGTTTACGCTTCTTTGGATTTTCGGTCTATATCATTTTTTGCAGTTTATTACAATAATCCGTCGTGTCATCGCGTTCATAATCAGACGTACCGCTGTATCAGCGCCCTTATTCACGCATATTTAAGAAGACATATGTGCGAAATGAAGAGAGATTTGAATTCTTCGCTGTAAGACGACCTCGTGCATAATACAGCGCAGTGATTGGATGGTAAGAGTTCATTCTCATGAATAATACTGAGAATAGCTCTGAAAACTCATGACGTAGGCGCGTACTCATTAGCTACGGCAGCCAATCACAACTTCAAATTAATGCATATACGTCAAGTGACGCAGGCTCAACTTTTCTTTTTGAACCGTAAGAACGAATTGCTCCAAAAAATGAAAAAATAACCACTTTTTCCTTAATAATAGACAAAATGAGTGCTATTGTTGTTTTCACTGATGTGAAACCTGTTCATATATTTTAACATCTCAAAAAAGGTGTTTTAGGGTTTCATGACCCTTTAAAGGATAAATAATAGCCATTATGCAATGCATTATGTAATATGCATCACCAAATATATAATCAAGTGAATATGCATCATATTCAATTCAATGCCAACTAGATTTCAATTCAATCATAGACTTCTTAGGCTTCATTTCTTCTAAAGTAAATTTATTGTTTTAAGGATGTTTAGATTTTGTTTACTAGAAAAAAAATACTAATTAAGAAAAAGAAAAAAAAAAAAAAAGTGTGTGAATGTCTCATGCTTTATATGTGCCATTTTTTGTAACATAATAGATTAATTTAAGTAGTTTTAATTTACCGTGAAGCTCCAGAGTGAACCTCTGGCTTAAAAATACTAACTGCTATTAACTATTTATTTAATTACTGACCATTTTCCTACACCTACTAGAAAAAAAAAAAGGTTTTAAATATCTACTGTATTAAAGGATATACATGTCATTGTATTATATATTAATATTTTAAAAACATATCTACATTTTTATCAAATAAAAAATGCTATATAATAATATTCTTATTTAAAATTTTTATATTAACATTTTATTATGAAAAAAAAAAAAAAAAAAAAATCAACACTTTCTACTATTCAAATATTCTTACTAAAGGCAAAAACTGTCCTAAAATTTTAATGCATGGGGCATTCGGCGCCCTCTTGAGGAAGACAACTTAGCTTTTTATATCCTCAAATTTTAACTAGCAACATTCGCCGCCCATTGATTAGCAGCCATTAAAGTGTTTGCAATGTTGAGTTTCCCAAGAATGCACATTTCCGCCTCAGAGTAGAAAATTGTGATATAAAGTTTAAAATATAATTAGCAAGCTATAAAAGGCACATTATGAAAAATCTAAACATCTGAATTTTTCGGAGAAATAAAGCTGCAATTAAGAGCATCAAAATGAAGGGTTACAATTAGGTTTTTTTTACTCTAGAGGCGGAAATGGTCTTCCACAGCAGAGAGACCACTGCACTGATTTGAGTTTTGTTTCTGCACACCCTTCCCCAGACACACCCTCTCTCTCTCGCTCTCTCTCTGAGCCTCCGCATTCCTCACATTCCACTGCGCCTGTGACATCTGCCCCACACAACTTGATTTGATGAGGGCAACAGCCTGGAGCATACGTTCAGAGAGTGAGAGAATGGCCCGAAAAAGCGCGAGGGAGTGAAAGAAAGAAACAAAGAGCTTTGCTGTTTCTGCCAGCAACTGGCAGCTGAAGATCATCCCATCCTACCAAACGGACACCCACACCTGCCACGAACCGTCCCAGCAGGAGGCAAAGAATAACACGGACCCCCTGTGTCCCATATTCCCACCTCCCAGCTCCCAGCTCTGATTCCCTCATCAGGTTTCTTCAGCCTTAAGAGCGTGTCTGGAGAGGAAGTTCAAGCAGGAGTGTTTCGGTTCAGGAATAACACCTGAAAACTTTTTGGCATGGTTAAACCTCCTAGCGGGTCACTGGAAGGTTCCTGTTCAATCCCTGTAAAGAACGGCACTAACCAAACCACAGTCCACACAAACTTATCTTGTCCTTCAAATGCCTTTCATGCTCTGCTGAGACGGTTTACCAGAACGTGCTGTTGTGCAGAAATGAGACTCAAGGTGGGTCAGAAGGGTGGACGGTGCTTGGCTCCATCCTCAGGGTGCAGGGCATTTTTGCAAGCTTCTGTTTCTGATGAAGCACAGGTGGAAAAAAGATCTCACAGGTGGAAAATATCTTGAAGCTGTAACAACTACGAAACCAGACAGACGGCATTTCTGCCATTCAACTGGGCTGTAAATCAACCGGGCAAAGCCAAGAAACGGAGATGAGGAAATGCCTGGTAGCATCAGAAGTTGTACAAAAATTGTGTAAATTTCAGTTTTGGCTTGACATTTGGTGCACAGGATGTGCATGTTCTCCAATGGCTACGTTCACTTATCAGCTTTATTTCTCGTAAATGCAACTCTCACAGATGTGTCCTTACGTCTTCATTTAATTCTGGAGACATAAACAGGCTTTCATAATATCGCAATGTCTCATTGTGAGATCCAAAAAATACAATTCTGCAATACGGTCAGCATTACAAGAAACACTCACTTTTACGAGAAACAAGTCACTATTGGAAGATGTAATGTCTCAAATACAACTGCAAAACGAAAGTTAGTGCTCTCGGAAGCATTTCCTAATGGAAGCATAAAAAAAAAGAAAGAAACCTCATTCAAAGCATAAAAACTAATAAAAGTTGTCCAAGTGCAACACACTTATTTCCACCCATCAGTGTTGGTGTAATAAAAAGAGGCAGCTCTGCACTTCACATTACACTGCTGGCTTTTTAGGCCCGATCCAGGCGGTGTTAACAGGGCCGGAGCAGACGGCGTTCCCGAGGCCTCACGTCAGCGGCGGTATTATGAGCGCTGTCGTCATTCTCCTCGTGAGTGAGCTTCTTCGGTGGCAGATGACTACATGTAAATGGATAAGGTGTTTATAGTCACAGGAGAGAGCAGGCTCTCCATGAGCACGGCATTCGCTTTCCTGGAGATGGCGAGAGCAATGAGTGTCAACGACATGCTGGGATTTGTTTACAACTTGATTTATCAATAAATCCAATTTGTGGAATTTCCCTTTATTGGCACAGTAACTGCGGCTAGGTGCACTGAATTGCTTAACATGTCAAATCAACTCACAAACCCACTTTCACTTGAAATAAATCATTAAACTTGTGGCGTATGAGTCAAACATACCATGAATGACTACAGAACCAAGGATACCAACATAAGGCCGCATGGTTTCAAGGGAATCCCTCAATAAAGATATACTACAGATATCAGGCATCAGCTTTCAGAAAATGCCAACAATGTTCTATTAACAATGTCAATACTCCAGCATTTTCTTATCAGCCAGTCGTGGCATCTGAAACACCACATAGCGCATTTGAAGCGTCCTTCTGACTTCATAGTGAGTCAGTAAATATGTTTGGATTTACGGCAAGAGGAGGACAAAGCCTGGATGATGTAATCCCAGACTTCAGAAGAGGCTTGCTTGCAAGATCTAGTGTGTTGCCTTGTCGTCTACAGCCAACACAGGCAGCTCCGCACCTTCTAAGGCAGGATGAAACGGATTGAATTGCTCTATAAATGCCAGCTGCTTTGTTGACGCATGCTACATAAAAGTAAGTCCTTGCATAAAGTCTACAAGAGTTGCAACTAACACTCAATTCTAATGGAATGGGTTTTGCATGTTGCAAACAAACAAAACTATTAAAGTGTATAAAAAAAAAATAAAAAAAAAATACACAGGTCACACAAATATCGAATGCAATCAATCATTTCAAATTAGATAGAGTGGTTTTACTATTTATACTTCTACGGCGAATAAAACATAGCTATACTTAAACTTGACATTTCCCTCAACCCAGACCCGGTCTCAAATGCCACGTTCGAGATTACCAATCCACTCTGGCACTGACTTAGCAAGAGTCCACCCTTAGCCAAAAGCAAAACCCTTAAGAATAATAAAATGATAAATGGGCGACCCGAAAGCGATGGTGTCCAATCCTGGTCCTTATAGCCAATATCGTGCAGAGCTTTAACACGTACCAACAGACTAGCCAAGAAGTTTCCAGTATTTATTAAGACTAGTCATTAGTTGGTTCAGGTGTGTTTAATTAGAACTGGAGCTAAACTCTGCAGGATAGTGGCCCTCCAGAAGTAGAAATGGCACCTCTGCTCTTCAGAATTGGACAAGTCTATAGTTATGTTTCCATCCAAAGTTGCGAATTTAGCTTGGAATAGCACATAAAACGTGTGAATAAAGCACCATTTCCATCCAACGAGTCAAAGAGAACAAAATTGTCACTTCCCGATAATCTAGCACCAAATATCACTAAGAAAAGTGGGAAAAGCCACTGCACATAATAATTTTCATATATGATGAATTACTTGTGCCTCAGAGTGAGCAGATGAAACAAATGCGGTCATTGCTTACAGAGGTGGATGCCTGCTGTTTGGGAACACAGTCGTGTAAGACAGTTCTGGGAGGCAATTATAAAGAAATACTTTGACGACAGACTTTGGCTCAGGCATTGCAGAACGACCAAAACAACATTTGAGAGGCTGTGCAACGAGATCGGTTAGTCAAGTTATCCCGTCCCATTTTGCAAAGTCACATGACTTTTTTTGATGCACATGGAGGAATTTATTCTACCATTATTTGCATTAACTCTTGTTCGCACAAGTCAAAAACCACCACCAGGTCAAAATGTGCATAAAAACAGGTTGATGGAAACATAGCTTATGAATGGTTTGTCAAAATGCATTCTGGGACTATCTTTGAATATTGCCAAATCAATGCATGTTACATGGTTGCATTCTTTTGTTTGTTACTGCTAGATACTTTTGCACTGGGAGCTGCCTATGACACCTACAAATTCTGTCTAGGTAGGAAGCTCACTATAATAAGTAGCAGCCAGGGGACTTTGGCTGATTTATAATCAGTCCCTCAGCAGTGACTCAAACCTCATGCAGGTGCAAACAGCACTTAAATCAGTATTTCCAGATTGGTTTCTGCAAATGAATTTCCTGAGTAGTCTGTATAAAAGTAAGGAACGTATCAAGTCTTTGAAATTAGTCTAGCCTAAATTAAACATGTTGAAATAATTTTTTTTTTTTTAAATTTTTTAAAGAGCAATGCACAAGAAAGAAGACCGCATATGAACACAACAGTTGCGTTTAGCATTGGGTTCTTCAAGAAAAAGACAACTGCAACCCTAAAAGAACCTCAATGTTTCTTCACCAACACTGGGCTGTGTTCAGGACGCTTTCTGTCAGTTTGCCTTGCTTTCTCCCAGTCTGGTTTGTATCTCGAGGCTTGGCTTGCTAATTCAAACCAGCACTTGGGTTTTGTCTTGTCTGTTTCTCTGAGGAGAATAAAGGCTAGCAGACAGTTTGAGGAGGAGGGGACCAACTCCAAACACCTGGACCCTCCCAATCCAGCCAAACTGTCCATCTGCAAATTATGAATACACAACTGAAAGAGAGACATATCGCACAAGCCAAGAGTTAAACCGGATTTGCTTATTTTTCCTATTTTTGCAAAATATTTGCTGGTTGTGTCCCACTAACTTTTGGATACAGCTGTTTTATAGTCCATGAATCAATAAATGTGAGTGAGCTAACATGGCAAAATAAGTCAGAATGTGCACAGACTATTTATGAGCTACAGGCAAAACAAGTGGGAAAAAAAAATACAGTTTTCACAAAAATGGAGTTCATTAAGCCCTTGTCTAGCGATCCTAATGCTCGAAATAGTTATCAAACATAAAATTATCTTTACTTGAACATTTTCTGAGAGGACTACCTTTTTTCAAAAAGCTGCGTTTGGCCATCAGAAGCAAAAGCACTTGCATCTTGCATTTTGGTTTCCGTTTGAAAGGAAAATGCATGAATGAGAACATATAATTTTGAAGGTTTTAATTGAGAATGAAAATTTGCCTCATTTTGCCAGCACGGGTCACAAATTCTAATTAGCAGTTTTAGAATAGAATAAAACAGAAATATATTTGACAGAGTCTGCACAAGTGCATGGTCCCACTTTACACGCTAAACGTGTTTTCTTGTTACTGGTCCCCAATGGGGGCGATAAAGTTACCTTCAAAAGGTCTGAGTCCACAAGCGTCAGGGGAGGGTGATTTTGAATGCAGCTTCCAAAAGACATAATATAGCCGATTAATTTTTTTTTTTTATATATTTGATACAAATCACACCGGTGTGATTAGATCGTTCAGTGCGGCACAGCATCAGCTGCTAAATTCAAATCTGCGTTTGCTGGCTGGCGCAGAGCCAGAGACAGACGCGTTTGTACAGCGCTGCATTATAACCAATCACACACGATTCTGTTGAGCTTATAATGCAATGACCAATCAGAGACGTTCAGATGAGTCATCGCTGAAACGTGGTGATTTGTTCACTTGCTCGCTGACTGAATTATCTGGCGAATTCTCTTATCAGAAACAACAAAGTGCAGATGTGCGTACGAATGTAAGTAAGATATTAATTTTAATGGGAGTTTTTGAGAGTGCCTGAACTCTGGCTAGACTGAATGAAAATCTTCTTTGATAATGTAGCCTAAATGTTCTTTGCTCTCTGTAAAATGAAAGTTTTATAATTAGTAACTTTCAATATTGTTATTAAATACAAAGTCAGTCATATTAAAAATATTTTATGGCATGACACCCATATCTGGCATTTAAGTAAAAAGTCGGGTTTTTATGTGTAGTTAATAGATTACACTATTAGTCTATTGCCCATCACCATTTGTTGATTAAAAAACAAACAAACAATCTATAAAAGGTGCAAAACGCATTTACTTACACATATTTGAGAATCAAGATATTTCCTATTTTGAATAAAAATAAAATAAAACATAAGCCTATATCAGTCATACACTGCTATCATGACTGTGTGCGACACATGACAAGCATGACCCCCCCACCCAAAATCATGAGTCCATGACGCCCCTGACTGAGTCATTCAGGTAGCTATCTATAGTTTAATCAACTTTCTAAGAAAGATTATTTTTGAACTGTTGTTTCAAAGACAGAAAACTGACAGCTGAAATAGAACATTTACTCAAATGGCCTCATAAGTGCAACATTGAGAATGCGTCACATTGTGCCGCTAAAAATGTTTGCATTCACAAATTCTTATCCTCATGTTGTTCAGTCTAATGAGAGTTTAACACTGGAAATACTACTTTGCACCTGGAGTCATTAAAGTGCTGTGCCTCGGGGGCAGACCTACCTTGTTTAAGTGGAAGAACTAGTGAGAAAAAAAAAAGAGAAGTACAAGAAAATGGAGGCAGGAGGGTGAGTGAGATCTTGTGGGGGAACTTTGTCTTGATTGAGCAAGACAAACAGAGCTGGTTCTGCCACTTTTTCAACTGGGTGAGAGGGAGGCAGAAGGAAAATAAACGACAACTCTCTCACAGGGCTGGGGAAAAAAAAAAGCTGCTAATTATCGGAGATGATAAATACAACCAGTTTGAGGGTAAATGAAAAAAAGTGGAGGGGGCAGTAAGCAAGCAGGAACAGAGAAGTGACAGAAAGAGTGATATGTTCTTGAGAAACCTGTCTTCTGTCGGGTCTGTAGTCCACAGAGTTGCTCCGGGACAAGTATAGGCCTGTTTTATGTGCTCTGAAAAAACACAACTGCTGGCTAAAACATGCACGTATGTGTGTTTGTAAGGTACGCGGGAGTATTAGTGAACGAGAACCTCTGTTTAATCGAACAAAACCGAACACCTACATCATAATATGAAGCCATTGACGGCTGCTAGTGAATGGCTATTGGAGCATGAATAAATACGAGATTACGTAAGAGAGCAGATGGCGTATAAGCATGAGACATTTTATGATGTTTCACAAATGCATGAATTTATTCAATGGTATGCACAAAGGGATCCTCGAGTGGAACGTGTACGTGGATGAAAGTGTGTCGGATATAACAACAACCCGGCTCTATCAGCCCATTATCTCCCGCCCTCTTATCTTTTCTCTAGTTTCCATCCCTCCTTTCGCCACCCCTCCCATAAGCCATTCTATCTAGAAACACTTGTCTTGCAACCATCAAATGCACAAAAAAAACCTCCATCACAAAAACTGCACTGCAGCGATACGATCTTGGCAGTTGAACCGTGTGCGTTTTTAAGACTCTCTTCCATTGATGAATACAATACGAAGTTCCTGCAAAATTCAGTTTGGGCAGCAGAAGTTTTAAAGCCAATAATTACTTCCTTCATATCAAATATATCAATTTGTTAGCTAAAAACTACCCAGTACAACAAAAACACAATTCATACTGGCAGTGATTCTTTTTAAATGGGCATTTACAATTTTGAGGCAATATAAACAGGGCTGCAACAACCAATCAGTACACTCGGTATGCCCTCACACTTTTTAAAATTCAGATTCAATTTGCCTGTTGTTTGAATGACAATGTTGGGCCAGATGTGGAATAACATGCTATCATCAATAACAACACGAAAGGAAATAAAACTTGTGAAATCATATTAACCAGTTAAAGCAAAATGACCCCTTTCTTAAATCAAGCTGTACTCAGATTCTTGGCTGTGTGACATCACACAGGGAAAGGCCACTCCCACAACTGTTGACTGACACTAGCGTTTTACCTTAGACCCGCCCTGAGTGAGCTGTCATCAGTCCGCCATTTACAAGCGTATGTATTTAACCGTTCTAGGCCTATAAAGTGGCAAAAATAACTATTTCTATGAGCACCGCCTTCTCTGACAGCGTGCGCATATAGCGAAACGAGTTCTTTCACTGCTGATTGCACTTCAACAGCTTAAAATCACTCATTTTTAAACCGCAATGCTTAAATACACAAATTATGCATTTTCGTGACCACGTAGCACATTAACGTCACGTGAGTGGGTTGAAGACGGACGCAAAGAGGAGAAAATACTATAGCAGGCAGAACATGATTACTGTTCAGTATGCACGATATATAGGAAGAAAATCCAAATAAAATTTTATTTGAATGTGTTTCTGAGGGGAACTGGCTGTTTTCAGAAAAGTTTGTGTGGCATTTTCTTTTTCATCTTGCCTCCGTATAATACATTTAAACCAGTGTTAATACGCGCAGCGCTGCTGTGTTTACAGTGGTTACCAATGAAATGCTGTATTGCTGTACAGTGTAGCACCACCTTCTGGCACAGAGTGAAATTGCGCCTCATTCAGCTCGTCTGCTGTTTCATGCAGATGCTTTATGTAGCAAAATTTCACAAAGCTAAAGTCAGGCCATTCTGTTTTTGCTTCAGATTTTGAAATTTTAATCTAATATGAATCTTTTTTTTTTTTGATCGATTCATGATTAAAATGCAGTGGTTGCCTCTAATTTCAAACGACTGAAAAAAATCAAGGTGCAACACAGAGTGAAGAATATGAAAATGTTATTTTACGTGATTTTTCCATTTCCACCTAAAGCATCATTTTATTTATTTCTTTGTGCTATATTTTTAATTCATTTGTTCTTATTTACTGTTTGATAATGTTTGACCTTTATATTTATTTTTGGTAAGTGGTATCTAAAATATTGGTGTCATATAAGCTTATTTATTAGAATACAAGAGAACACAGATCAAAAACAATGATAACAGCAACTATTTTATTTTTTGTGGCAGGGCCAGTGAAAATTTGAACCACTGGCCCGACTGGGCCAGTATAAAAATTCCTTGGCGTTGAGCCCTGGACTTGACGAATGTTGATGTAAAAGTGGAAAAGGATTTTGTGCATCGCAACTTCCCCTTCAAATGCATTGCAAGCTCACTTACCGTACATCTTTCCCTCGTCCGACAGGATGATCTTGCGCCGGCCACAGGGCGGATATATAGCCAGTGCCTCCTGAAAGCTCTGCTCAATGTCAGGGCTCCACACGCCCTCGGCGTCTCCATCTAGGGCCTTGTCCAGCTCATCACCCCCATCCTCCAGCCCCTGCTCCGGGCTGCCGTTGGCACTCCACTTGTTGGACGCAATGGTGCCGGCTCCTACCGGGCCCTGGCACGAGCCCCCACACTACAAAAGTACTGCGAGAAAGAAACAAGGAAAGAGAGGCAGAGAGAAAGAGAAACGTTACTTTATTGTGGACATAAAGATTAAGCTAATAAATCCTCTTTCAAAACCGCTCCCTTTAGTCGTGTGCACCCACAGTTTTGGGCACTGGCTGATGAAGACAGCAGCAACTGTGACTCTTATTACCATTTCCTCTTCTCAAACGCTTCCAAAACGACAAATGAATTTTAGACATTATATAAAGCTCCATTTAAAAGGATTAGATAATTAGGACTAGCCTGCAAAAATGCTTGTGGTCGGGATCGCGCGGTCCAATGTGGCCGTCTAAATGTCTGAAAATGGTTAAGGGATCTTAAGCGTTTTTCAGGCTGCCTCTTTTTCGCATGGTATTGTTCATGAGGATCGAGTCCCGGGAGTCACTGGTGTGCCCACATATTTCATTCTTTTATTTCACTTTCTGCTGATGTTGACGAAAAAACGCAGCTTGGGTAAATACGGCCGACTCCGATTGAGACCTTCCTTTGGGGATATTCAAACGCTCTGGTTACACGCACACTGAAAGAATAAGCTTGACTTGGCAGCCCAAAGACACAGAATGAGCAAAACAACGGCCGGGAGAGCGTTGGAATATGTGAGTGTCCTAATTACTTTGACATTGCAGGCCTCAGACCTCAGCGCAATCTAACGCTGCGGGGAGGACAATTAGCGATGCATTTCCAAATTGCATTTGCCTGTCAGGTGACACGCAACACTGTTCATCCCATGCTATCAGGACGGTCACAGTCACTGGATGTTCCAGAGAAGTTACAAAATTTCTAATCCTGCGGTAGAACCAACATTTGAAACAATTACCCATTAGTTTCTTAAATATAAACTTAACATCCTGTACAGACTTTTAATCAGTCACACACTGCAAACATTTAACCTCAAGCCGAGCTACACTACATTAGGCCTTTAATACAAAACAGTCAAAATTGAGTTATAAAAGACTATGATCTAGAATTAAAGCAAAATAAGTGTAGAAAAATTAGTGCCACAATGCTTGGGTGTTGTAGGCGATTCACAGTGATTTCAGTAGCGCGCACTTATGGAATTAACATTCATTTTGTATTTGGATTGTATCTGTATATTATTTATCTTGTGTAAATTTCCAGTGTGGTTGGAAAAACGTGTAAAATGCAAATCACTACTTATTACATGAAAGATTGCATTAAACATTTCAGTCATTTCCCTTTTTTTTTTTTTTTTTTTTTTTTTTTAAACAAAACCCTCAGGAAAGCAAAAAAGGCGAGAAGGTCTCTGAGAAGAAACATGAGAAATTAATTGCAAATGCAATTAAAAGAAATAATTTGATAAATAATGAGATATCGTTGATCAAAACTGTTGAGCAGCTGTTATTTTATTATCATTTATAAACCACTATACCATTTATTAATATTTTGAGTTAAGTTTTATTTTTAATATTTTCAGTGTTCATTTTAATTTTAGCTTAAGCTTTAATAACTTTGTTACATCCTTTAATAATTTTATTAGTTGTTTTAATTTATAGCTTTATATTTAGCTAAGCTTTAGTTTGCTATTTTAGTTTTAGTAATTTTAGCACATATGACTTCAACTTATTTCAGTTAGTTGCCAAGGCAAGTTTATTTTGGGATTTTCATCCAATATTTATATTTTATTTGAACTTTTTCAATAGATGAAAATGATTTCTCATTAATATTGGCAGCACAAATAGTGTTATCAAAGAAACCACCAGCTGAATTCATGCACACGTCCAATAAACTTTGATTGCTGCTCATCAAAACTATTTTATACTCTACAGATCTATACGCATTTCTGCCATGCAATCTACACGATTTTTGCCATGTCACCAAATAAAATCACATTATGTGAGGTAACACAAACGAGCAAACTTTGAGTAAAAAAGACATGACTGCATGCTTTGAAAAAGCTCTCCATTTAGTGTGTGTGCGCACTGGGGGAGAGGGTGAGAGACGAGTGTGTACACGGGGAGCGCAGAGAAGCCATTCTATTGGAGAGTTGGGCTTAAATTCCAGACATGTCCTTATTAAGGAAGTGCGGCGTTAGTTCTCCCTTTCTCTCTCTCTCTCTCTCTCCCTTATGTCAACCGAGCCCCCTCTCGCTCTACCCTCTTCCCCACCCTGCGCTCCCAAGCACTCTGCCCAAATAAGGAGAGGCGAGCAAAGGATGAGGGGAGGGGGAGGCGGAGGAGGGAGGAGTGCTGGAGTCAAAGGGTGTCGGGGGGGGGACAAAGCAGGAGGGAGGGGAGGGGAGGACTGACCAATTTAGACATCCATTCGGAGTCTGAAAAACAGTGGGATTGTTTTGGACAAAATGCAACATCAGCACGCCCAGGGACTTGAGCGTTCTCGGCCCTCCTGATAAAGAAAGAGCTAGTAGTACCGCTAGCAGCGGGAAAGTGGCCTGGGTGTGACTTATCAATGCAAAAATTTTAAATAATACCAAATTCATATACCATGGCACTTTGAAAAACTTTACTGTGGGGTACTTCAAAGACACGTGTTATCGAAATATTATTAACATTAACATCATGATTTTTTTGTAAAGCTGCTTTGACGTAACCTTGAAAAGCACTACACAAATAAATTTGACTTGCCTTGGTATTAACGTCATGGTAGAATAAAATCACCATGGCTTATTTTTATGCAAAAACCATGGTACTAATTTTTTTAAGTGTGGTAATGAATAATAAACTGGGGGGAAAAAGATTAAAAGTAAGGAGACAAACCAGGAGCTGTAAAACAAGTTTCAGGGAAATTTCAAACTATAAATTAATAAGATAAAAAGTAAAAAAATAAAATAAAATAAAAGTTTTAAAAAAATAATTAAAAATTACTAGTAAATATTAAAATATTAAAAATAGCAATAGTAATATTTAAAAAAAAAAAAAAACATACATACACACATATATACATTATATATATATATATATATATGTATGTATGTATGCATGTATGTATGCGTGGGCGTGTGGGCGTGCGTGCGTGCGTTTATTAAAAGTAAATGACATATAAACATTCATAAATAAATGTGTGTGTGATAATATTTGGTACTTTGGTAATTGTGTGTGTGTGTGTGTGTGTGTGTGTGTGTATAGAGACAACACTTTTTAATGCTAATCCCACAGTGATAGCAAATAATAATTGCCTAAAAAGTTATGAATTCAAATTCCCAAAACTGTGTCCTGAAGGAACAAAAACAAAAACCAGCAGTTACAAAACAGACTGATGCAATGTCTTGCCAACAAAGAACAAAGAAAAAGGTTTATTTTTAATACTAATTGCAAGTAACATCTGGCAGTGCGTTCTGTCTCTATCTCACCCTTTCATCTTAAAGCAACATCGCGAACATGAACTTTCAGTTTCTTTCAAAAAAGAGACATGGCAAGTGAGCAAGAATAAGGCCAGACAGACACAACTGCAAAACATCTGTTGCAAAACAAACACGCTCATCCTGCAACGGCTGAAGGCCATTCAGCTCCATGCGATGCAGCCGATGCAAACACACAAACTTCATTTTCCCATAAGGCAGCTGGGACTTAACTTTGAATGACACGGCACACAACCGACACAGGCGCATAACCTCCTCTTTCCCGCCTCCTCTCTCTCCCTCCCGAACCAAACAGAGCTCTCAGTCAGTATATAATGCTGAAGAATTTCCATGTGGTCCAGGAATGTAAATAATGCAGTGAAAGCCATGCAGCGCACACATTCATTCAGACGCCCATTGAATGAACACAAGCCCTCCCTGCCCACTATCTCACAGAGCTCCAACACAGTACGTATTGTTGTCGGCTGAAGTACTGAGTTGGCTCCAGCAATGATTCTCTGGGTTCACCGGATTCCTCACGATCTCTGTAGGAGAAAGCCCAGGGAAACTTACTTCAGTATGATCTAATATCAATTACAAAACATGGACTTACAGCCAGTTTTTCCCCAAGCTGACACTTCCATCCATGGAATCTGGCATGGACTCATGGAGGAGTTTGGGGGGGACAGAAGTTGCCAGACTATTCTTACCAGAATCATAAAGACTTAGTCATGAGGCCGTTCCAGGAAAGGGGCACTGATTGAGGTTTACTTGGTGGCCTTTTCGGATTTTCCTCTCAGAGAGGTTGTTTATGACTCAAAGTCAGACATTGTGGTCACACACAAGACGCACATGTACAAGAAACAGAGGACTGATCAAGAAGTGAATGGTGAATTCGTGACTAAGCACATCAAATTACACTGCTGATATATACATGTTTTCACTGTAGGTTAATTGTGGCTAATTATCATAATAAACTGTAGTTTGAAGCTGCTGATGAAGAATAGCAACAAAGCTTGGTTTATTAAGAAACATGCAAGCCACCAAACTACAACATCTCTGTGACAGAACGAGAGGGATAAAATACACAGATAAAACATCAATCATTATCAACTATATTGCATTAACGCTAAAAAGGCTTCCTGTATTTGCCAGGAAGCGAAAAAGAATGAGAAATATGAAATCGCCCAGCAAGTCATTTTTCATTTTAACCAAAACTACTTAAAATAATCAATTATAAATTGTTTTATTTTGAAGCCTGTATTGGTTATCAGATAACCAAAACTTTTGAATTGGATATCTATAATAAATCAAACAAATAGCAATCTGAAATCAAAAATAATGTAGGCCTACTATGAACTAAATATAGTTTTAAGAAGTATTTCATTGGACTTTTTCTAATTAAACTAGAAATAGAATAAATACGATCACAACTGGAAATGTGACCACATTTATCAGTTTAAACATCACCCTATTTTACCAAGAAATGTAGTATTCTCAGGAGATATCAGGTTAATCCGACAGATTCATGACTCAACCGTAGGATTTAATCCAAATCTGGACTTTCCATTATCTCAAAACAATTTTACGAGAAGTAAGGCTGTCACAATCTCAATCCCATTCGCGTAAATGTGCTAGGTTTCTCAAAGAAGCTCTCAACAGAACTCATCCTGCATCTCCACATCTTGGGCTTTTTAAAAAGTCTCTTCCAGTCTCAATAAGTCATCTTATATCATTTCAGGGTCTCTGCTAACTGACAGAGGAGCGGAGGGACTTTCCAGCGCATGGAGCGCGCACTGGAGTCCATCTGCGCGTTAGTCATCCCAGGCAGACATTTTTGGCGGGAAACAAGCGAGTGGCGGATCCTGTCCAGGAGGGAGGTCTTCACGCTGTCCTGCCAGCAAAATAAGGGATGCGGGGGAAGTTAATGGGAGCCAACCCTAACGACCAGAACCCACCTTTGTTTTTCCTTCTGTTGGACACTCCTGTCAGATATGAAACCTAAACATAGAGATGTAGAAGACCTGGCGGAACTGAGCTAAGGTGTCACGACTAGCCTGCACTCTTAAGTCATAAGTCATAAGTCACCTTTATTTATATAGCGCTTTTACCAATACAGATTGTGTCAAAGCACAAGGACAGAGGACAGAGTGTCAGTAATATATAATAAGATTAAACATTCAATTTTCAGTCAAAGGCATTTCATTATTGAATTCAGAGATGTCATTGTCTAGCTCAGTTTAGTTTAAATAGTATATGAGCAATCAAATCTGCGATAATCGCTAGAAATTAGGTGTCCCCAACTGAGCACTCTTAAAAATAAAAGGTTCTTTAGAGCATCAACAGTTCCATAAAGAACCTTCAACATCTATGGAACCCTTCGAAAAAGGTTCTTTAGATTATTTAAAATGTTCTTCACTCTTAAAAATAAAGTTGCCAAAAGGGGGTTTTCTGAGCAATGTCATAGAAGAACCATTTATGGTTCCCCAAAGGACATTTCAGTGAACAGTTCTGAAAAGAGACCATTTTTTTCTTAGTCTAAAGAACATTTTATCCTTTTTCAACTTTAAAAGAACCTTGGAAAGGTTGCATGGATGTTAAAGGTTCTTCATGGAACCATCAATGGCAATAAAGAACCTTTATTTATTTTTAGCCTACACTCTTAAAAATAAAATAACTTTTAGTGGAATTAATAATTCTATGAAGAACCTCCAGCATCCATGGAACCTTAAGTTTCTTTATAGTGGAAAAAGGCTCTTTAGATTTTTAAAATGTTCCTAACACTAAGAAAAAAAAAAAAGGTTATTTTAAAAATTGTTCAATTAAAGGTTCTTTGAGGAACCCAAAATGGATATTCTGTGGCTTAGAAACAAAAACCTCCTTTTGGAATCATTATTTTTAAGAGTGTATGAAGACCCTTTTGTGGAATGGAAAGATTCCACGGATGTTAAAGGTTCTTCATGGAACCATCAATTCCAAAAAAGAACCTTTATTTTTAAGAGTGTGGCCTGTACTCTTAAAAATAAAGGTTCTTTTATTGGCACCAATGATTCCATGAAGAACCTTCAGCATCCACTGAACCCCTCCAAGGTTCTTTTTTTTTTGAAAAAAGGGTTCGGTAACACTTTAGAATAGGGAACACTTATTCACTATTAACTACGACTTTTCCCTCAATAAATTCCTAATCTTCTGCTTATTAATAATTAGTAAGTTAGTTGTTAAGTTTAGGTATTGGGTAGGATTAGGAATGTAGAATAAGGTTATGTAGAATAAGGCATTAATATGTGCTTAATTACTACTAATAAATGGCCAATATTCTAGTAATATGCATGCTAATAAGCAATAGGGGTGGCACGGTACACAGATGTCACGGTGCGGTAAGTACCTCAGTTCGGGGTCACGGTTCGATACGATTTCGGTACAACAGGGGGAAAAAAACAAACCTACTATGCTTGGTTTCTTTTCATTTATTCTGAACAGACAGTAGCACAAATTACTATTTTTTCCACCTAGATGTGAAAATACTAAATATTATTACGTTATATATATAAAATCTGCAGTTCATACTGTATATATATACACATACATACATACATACATACATGGAATACATTCTTGAAATATATTTGATTTAGTTAACAAGGGGGAAAAACAGTGCAACACGTAACAGCCTATATATGCCGAGTTTCAGTTCATTTTTGTGAAACGCTTAATTTGTTCACAGAAAGGATCTCAAATGGCAGAAAGCAACATCCTATTTGTTCTCTTTTTTTTTGGTTTTCATTGTGAGTGTAAACAAATAAATGCAGACCTTTATGAAGTGATGCATTATTAATAAGACAACAAGTGTTTAAAGTTGATTCTGCTGGTATAAGGAAACAGTTGAAGTGATCGCGCAGGAACAAACACACACACACACACACATATCAGTTCCAGCATTGCTAACTTGACAGCGCAGTTGGTACTTTATCAAAATAAAATACAGTGAGCCAAACATCAGCGCAGATTCAGATATGTTACATCGCAAATATGGAAATATTACGGAATATTTGGAATTGTGCCGAATAAGAGAGGTAGGATACACGAGCACAAAGCTCCATTTCGCAAACACTTGAGTGCGCAAGCTTCTAAAGTATACTGCCTTGTCAGTGAGAGATTAGTCTCGCGTAGCGAATAGATGGCAGGTTTCATTGGCCAAGGCCCGCCCATGATACCGTTTGGCCAACATGTCAAAAAACCAATCACAGTTCGTTTCATTCAGCATCAAGTTTCAGGGATGTATCTTAAAGATTTTATGCCGCAAATTCTAAATATATTTCACATACTTTTGAAAATCCAGAGTTTATTTGATCCAGAGTTTGTTTCTTCTTTCATGAGGGGGTTTGGCGCCACGGCATCTTTGTTTCCAGGAGGAACGTTAAAGAACGTGACGCACACATCTCCCGGAAATCCTGTATAATTCAACTAATCCGACGACGACTTCGAAACTCCTGAAGTGTTTCCAGATAAGTGTGCCATATGCATCAGATGATTAGCCAACGGTCCGTGGGCGTGACGTCTGAAGCTGAGACTAGTGAGAAACGCGTACAGAATCAGCACATGATCACTGTCTAGGGGGCTTTGTTTTTAAGTGCGCAACTCTGCATTCGCTGTTCTTCTGCTGGCGGTTATCAAACAGCGTTGCGTTGCTGCGAGCGCCCCCTTCTGGATTGGGGGTGAATTGCCTGTATTCGTTGTAAGGCCTCATGCACCGAACCGAGATGTCCGTACCGTGACGATTCGGTACGAATACATGTATCGTGCCACCCCTAATAAGCAACTAGTTAAGAGACCCTAAAATAAAGTGACTTATTGACTTTAGATTTTTAAATGCTCTTCACACTAAGAAAAAAATGGTCCTTTTAAGCAGGTTCTCTTAGGAACCCAAAGTGGATCTTCTATGGCATAGATGCAAAAACCTCCTTTTGGAGCCTTATTTGTTTTTAAGAGATAGGGCAAAATGACTTAGAATTAAAGTATTTATAAGAGCAAGAATTCCCTTTTTTAGTATTTGAACTAATGCACAAAGCTCTTTCAACAAATGTCCTCCAACTGTTTTTCCTGCCGAACGAAACTCAGAATGTGAGATTTGTTAGGAAACTGTTGCAGCTGGAACACTTGTTGGCAATAGTCGCCCCCAGGGAGCGTATCCCTCCGGGCAGCCTCCACAACACACCCGCCCTTCACTCACGCAAGAGCGTACACACCGAATACTCTTCAGTGTATTCAGCTCCTTCTCAAAAACACACACACAGTCAGCAGTGAGAGAACAACAGGGCTGGACAAGTGTAGCAGCAGCTGCTGGTTGGGTTCAGATTACAGATAAAGACGTTTAGAGCGTCTCCCCTCTTCTTATTGTCCGGCACTGATTTCCAGCTACAGCCAGAAGATCATGAATCGCTCTTCCTAGTAGAGAGGAAACTCATGTCATCCCTTACTAGTATGATTCATCAAAGCAGAAGATAACCTCTTAAACTAGGCTGAGAGAAGTATGACTCAGGCTATTCTTGGGAAGCTGCATCTTCCCAGCATCACTTTTGCCTTTTGTGGCTGGAAAATGAGGATTAGAAAAGGATAGAAAGCACTTAGTTGTTAAAAAAAAAAACACTGATTTATATGCAAAGCATACAGTATATGCAAATATGATGGGTGGGTTAATCAAAATCTGAGAATGTGATTGGTTCAAACTTTTTTTTTTTTTTTTTTTTTCCACACTTCAGTGTCTGTTCACATGATCGTCGTGGCAGCCCAAGTCTGAACATGTCTGAAGGAACGGATATACGTGGGCCCAAGAGTGACAAACATAGGCAAACCTGCCATTCGCTATAGTCAGTTTCTCTTTTTTAGCTCGTTGGCTTTGATGGTCTACACACCGTTTATGGCCTTTAGACCCAAGGCCACACACCAGGAACTGACCATCATAAAACCTATGGGTGGCCAACATTAGATGGTCAACTTAGTTTGACTAGAACTACATATACTCAACACTTTGTTAACATTCTATTTGTTTTACTACCTAAAAAGCCTAAAATTTAATAATTGTTTAGAAATCAGCATTCAGCTAATGTACAAAGATATATGACAGTCCAAAATGTGACTATGAGTCTGGGCTGGACGTTCTTATAAGTTAAAATTGCATTTGTTGGAGGTTAAAATAAAGCAACAAAGAAAAAAAAAAAAGGGATGCACCAATATTAAAATTATGGAAATTAATTATAGTCATGTTATGGACATTAATCAATAAATAGCCAATATTAAATACTGTTTCTATACTATTCAGTTTATTCTAAATAAATAAAAATACAAAACTAAAATCAACCATTTAAAATGCAAACATTCTTGCTTGCTTAAACAGTTAAACATTGCTTAGTAGTAAAAAAAAAAAAAACACATTAAAAAATAAAAAATATTTACCATATTAAACTAATGAGCAGTAAAGCAATATCATTTACATTTGGACACGTCAGAACAATGCATGAAGTAGTTTGTTTAGCTAGTAATATCTGCTTACACGTAATTGCTTAGATATGTTCAGAGCCTCAGATGTGATCTTAATCATGTTTGATACCATTTAATCAAGTCCTGCGGGTCAGAACCCTGACTTCCAAGAAATAAGAGTGAGTTTTTGTTTAAAAGTCAGGCAAAAGTCAGTGGCGAGACATCACCTCAACACCCTTGCAGGACTATTAGCTTGTCTGAGAGACTAAACCCGTTTGGTCTCAGCACATCTCTCTTGCATATTATCTCTTTCTACCATTCTCCAACTCCCCAATCACTTTCATTCACCCGCTCGCTTTCTTTCCCTCTCCCTGTTTAGCTCTAATAAATTCTACCCTTCTCCTCCAATAACTTCCTCTTACTTCCTCTCTGGCTCGGCACTCAGGAAACAATCAGAGCGGTTGAAGAGGCTGTGAGAGAGAGCTGCTCGACAGACGAAAAAAAAATGTAAAATTACCAAGACAGAAAGTGAATTTAGGGATAAAAGGTTCTTACTCAACTAAGAGCACTAAAATGACTCTTTACATGAACAGAAGCACCTCGTGGAAATAACCCTTGATGCATACGAGACAGCTAAACATGAATCTCTGCGATATTAACAACTCCTGATTCCTGACTTTCGACATTATCCACCGGGGTGACTTTCCAGGACGGCCGTCTGCTCTCAGATCTCTCCATATGGTTTACTCTAGTCCTGATTCAGTCAGCAGAGGAAAGACTGACACAAAGAGCGCCGCGTGTGCCAGAGGACTCGCTCGAACGTCTGATTCAGCACTTTCCGCGGAAAATCGTCAAGCGAATTTGTGAAGGAGTGCTCTTGCCTGACTTGGTCATTTAGTGGCTGAGGCAGGGGCTCGAGCCAAACCCCACAAAAACCGAAAAGACATGCATAAAGAGACGAATGCTCACAGGACTCTTGGGATGGCAGAGAGAAAGAGGCCCCATGTGCTGATCTCTGAGTCACACTTCTATGCCAAAAACAGAGGAAGACATAGATACAACCTACTCAAGCTCATAAACCAACAAAGATTTGGTGTAGAAGCCATTTTCACTCAGAAATTTCAATTAACTACAAAGAAACGGCAATTAAACATGAAATTTTAAAGACTGAAATAGTATTTTCTTGTAAAATGTACTCCAAAAATCTTTGTTTTATTTACTTTGAAAATCTTTTTTTTTTCCTTTTTTCTTTATATTTGCAATCTGAATTCTTGATTATTAAGTTTACATCAAAACTTATCTTAGAGATTTCCAAATCAAATATGGCAAAAAAGACAAAACGCTAAAATCAATTAAATGCATCTAAATCTTAAACATTTGTTTTTTTTAAAACTCCAAAACTAGAGTAGATGCATTTGATAATACAATCAAAATAATACCAGATTTTACAAAGAAAAATAAGTGGTTCTTGCAAAATGCAATGGTAGGGTGTTTTGGGTGATTGCTAGGTGGATATGTACTGGTCCAAGTCAAAGAGTCCCTCCTTCAAGGTAAATTTAGGGGAATTTTTGATGCCAGGTGAAAATCATCAAGTCCGTTCCCTGACAGTAATACCACACATTTCTTTAATACGCCGCATTTTATGAAACATCCTCAATCTTCGCAGCACAAATGGTGCGAGACAAGTTACACGTCAAAATCAAAAATACTGGACCCCATTGACTTTCATTTATCAAAATATCTCTACTACAAGTCATACAGGTTTGGAACAACACGTGTGTCTAAATTCCAATATAATACTTAGGTTTTGTTTGAATTACTAATCCTAAGTATGAGCACTATGTATAAATCCATTCAAAATATATTACTTTTGTGATATGACATCACAAAAATGGCAACAATGTTCACTGTAATGATTGTCACACTCTGATAACCATCACGTGGAAGAGCTTCTTAATAAAGAATGACAAATAAATGCAACCACTAGACAGAAGGCCAAAATAATCAACTTGCCTTCCTTTTTCAATTCAGATTATTAGATTAGATGCAACTCAGGTGCAAGTTTGCACGGAGCGTAGCTGACTGTCGCGTGAACCCCGGTGCACTGCCACAAACAGTTGGTTTCAAGAACAACTGGAAAGTTTAGCAACTTCAGACAGACAGAAACAAAGGCTATACTGTTCTAGCCCACAGCTCGCCCCTCCCTCGAGTCAAAAACGGCCACGGACAAGCCAAAAAAATCTTATCTGCCAATGCCTCGCGCAGGAAATGTATGTAAACAAGTGTCCCGAGAGCAGGCATTAATTTTCAGCGCAATGTAAACACGCTCTCATGGGCCGTCTCTCCATCATAATTAATAAAGCATAGCGACACATTGTGTGTGCTTTGGCTCGCGTCTCGCCGCAGGCTCCTTCGACCGCGACGTGGAAAAGGACTTTAATTTGAAAGGGAAAAATTAAATTTTGGGGAACTGAAGACCGTATAAAATGTTTCCTTCTGCAAACATGGGGCGGTGAGGTGGCCAAACGGCAGCGCATCACGAAAGATGTTCTCTTTCTCCCAAATGCTTGAAAACACACACAGACACACACACACACACACACACACACACACACACACACACACACACAGCTAGATATTTGTTCAGAGCTCTGTTGACAGACAGGTAAGTGGTCACCATTTGGAGAGCCACTTCTGCGGCGGGTGCTAAAAGGCCGCTTCAGTCCGCACAAATGGAAAGAGGCTCATTACGCACTCAGCTGGGCCCTTAACACAAACCAGCTAAAGGAACTGTCAACTGGCCAGCAACATAAACACATATGGCACAAACAATCTGCTCCGATCGCACACTCTCGATCTTTTAAGGAGAATACGCTCTGGACTTTCTGCATCGAGAACTGCTAGAAATGCCGTGGAGATGATTGCAAACTTCAGGACTGGTTTGGGGACTGGATTGAGAGCTCAGCACAAGAACAAACAAATCATTAGAACTGATTTGTTAGCTTATTAAACAGTAAAGCTCTATTTAGAGCGGGAGAGCAAAAGCAGACGTTGAAATGACGTGTCTTCGCTCGGCAAAGCCTGACAGCGGAGGGAGTTCATGGTTCGTTTGTGATGTCTGAAAAAATAAAAAATTAGAACAGCAAATTTGCTGCTGAACAACAAATGTGGCCCATCGTGGAAGCCATAAAAGGCAACACACGGCATCTGTTTAAATCCACCCCCAAAAAAAGTATGTTTGCTTAAAACGTGTGGCCCTGAAAACAATTGGGAAAAGCGTACAATTGTGCATAAACTAATATAGAAAATCACCTCCGTTCCAGTGCAAACCTCGTCATGTTTTTGAGCAAAACAATATTTTGGAAGTCTTTTAATTTCAGAAATGTGCTTTTGCAAGCTTTAAATTGTATTACGTGTAATTTCAGTATTATGTGCCTTGTGATTTTTATCAATACTGACCAATTAAAATTGCATAAGAGACAACTCGCACTAAAACTAGACAGCTTGAGCTTACATATTTACCCGAGGAATATACATAATATTATTTTCCAAAAGAAATTTCCATACCACAGGGACTTACAGTAAATTGTGCATATCACGTAAGTGGCAAATACCAAGACAGGTTGCCTGGAGTGAATGCCACAAGCTAAACTAGACTAAACTTCCTGTAACAAACTTAATTAAAAAGCCGTGACATTCAGTAATGTGAAACCGAACCTCTGATGTGTAAATCTCTTGTTGGGTTTCATGTGTTGTTGATCAGATAATGGGGTAACATCTCAATGAATTTCAGAAGACAAAAATGCAAACGTGTTTTGGAGTCACGAGCAAGAAAAAGATTTGGCTATGTAAACAAAAAATTGGAGTGAACAAATTGGAGCACAATTTAGTTACTTCCACTGTTGACTAAACAAAAACCACCACAACATCAGGTCTACGTACTGTCTCTTTAAGGAGATACAACATACACTACAAAAAAATAATTTCACACAATAACAATCACTTTTAAGCCTGACCTACATCTAGCTATATTTCAAACTTTTTTCAAAAAGCCCAACCTTTCTAAAAGGAGGTAAAGCATAAGACAACCTAATCAAGCAGCAGAACTTGAAGAGGCAGTTTGGGCTGAACTAACTAAGTCCAACCTGAAGTGCAGCATTTCTGTTTAACGAAACCTGTCCATTAATAGTAACTCAGAGGAACAATAAAAATGTGGAGAGCATCCTTAAACTCACTAACATGTGGGGTGAACTAATAACGAATTAACATGCGAAGGACTAAACTCAAAATACTTCGGTCCCACCCACTCGCCCTGAAAAAAAGATAACTGTAAAAATGAAATTAATACACAGATGAGATGGAAATGTTTGACAAGATTAATTAACCCTCTTGTTGTCCTAAATGCATCGAAATTTGTGTCACATTAAAAATGTTTAAATTCGTGAGGGCCTAATGTATTTAACCTGCTTGCAAAGTAAACAAAGTGGAAAAAATAACTTTTTTTTATTTCATAGATTTACATAAACTATTTAAAGCTGGACAACTTTGTTGAAAGGCAGTGATTGGTTCTTCAACAGATGATGAGAAATTGGGATTTTTAACTTTAAGCAAAAGTGTAACCTGCTTTTTTTTGTTTAGATATTACTGACAATGTCACAAATCCCGGATAGGACACCAAAAAGGGTCAAAAATTATCTTTAAACTATAGAAGGGTTAATAATCTGAGGAAAGATAGCTGTTTGGGCGGGAAGATCACTCAACGTCACCGCTTTACCTGAGGAAATCTGATCGTTTTTATTGGCAAAATAGTTTAAATACTACAAAAATAATGAATATAGTATAAAAAAAAATTAGATGAAATTCCATACAAAAAAAAAAAATATATATATATATATATATATATATATATATATAGGTCTATAAAAAAAAAAAAAGGTACAATATGGATGGTACAATATGGAAAATTGCCTGAAGGCCAATATAAAAAAAACACACAAAAAAAAAAAAAAAAAGTTTCCACAGAAATCAGTTATCATATCAACAAGTTTTATAATAAATTATGCTTTTACGCTATTTACATAGTTTACCGAGTCAACGCTATACTTTTTCCAATCGCGTAATTTGTCTTCACTTCACACGTAAAGAAGTTGTTTTGTAACTAAAAAACATAACTTTTAATGTATTGCCACACTCTTAAATTCACGCCACTAATAACCTCACACAAATCAGTAAATGTTAAATCTAGTAAACGTCTCGAGCCTGTCAAGTGAAACAAACATAGTCACACTTACCTGATGATAACGTAGAAAAAGGGGTGTAAGAGCTCTCCAAACACTTCTGTCGTTTCTCTCTGACAAATCTCTGGAACAACAAAACCTCTTTCTTTATTTTCAATCACACATCGCGTTTGCAAAATCCTGCTATGAGAGTAAATAAGAGCCTGTGCAGACGAGCATGACATTTTCGACTCGACTTCTACGCGCAACAATGGAAGCGTCAACGTTAGTTGGAATAATGTTTCTAACTTAAAAGTCTAATTCAAAGGCAAAAAGTTCCCGGCTATCACACTAAAATCGCCTTCCTCGCTCTCACACACGCACAATTACAGCATATCCACACGGAATTCTGTCCCTCATCCCACCCAACGCAGGGAGTTCCGAGGAAAAATGCAAAATATGACAAAGATCTGAAAACTTCGCTTGAGCGGCATGAAAAACGCGATCAGACAAAGGGAACGAGTGAATCTAAAACTCACCTTTATTGAGAAACACCTCTACCGATAGAACTGGACGAGGTTTATTTCTTTAAAGTTATATTTATCTTGGTGCTCTATTGTTTTCAGTAATATTTCTCCCGGTTTGACAGTAAAGGTGGAATGCGAAGTATGGGTTTGGTATGAAATTCACGCACTTCAGTGGAAAACGAAGGAGGGAAAAAAAAGTTTAAGGAGGGGCCACAGTCGCGCGTCAATCAACACGGCTGGGGGCGGGGACTTCTGCAAAGGCCCGCCCACTTTTTGGGCCACAGAGAAGAAAAGAGAAAAGCTGCAGGGCAGGCTACTTGAGCTACTGTACATTGAGTTATAAATACTGAGTTTAGATTAATGTAATAACGGTTTTCACTACCAATTATTGTTGATTAGATCACATCTGGAACGTAATCTGGTACTGATTATTCATTTAATGTGACATGCAAAAATAATCTTGACAAAAATACAAAAAAGAAAAGCACATTCCAAAAATTCTTCAAGTGTTTCTTTATTACTGCATATTTTTGTAAACATTCAAACAGTTATTAACGTTCATTAAAGAACTAATTAGACTAGTAACATTTACATTAGTAACTTTTAATTTGTAGTCTTTTGTTTTTGTGGATATAACAGACACTTATTTTGGAATTTCTGAATGTGTGTTTTAAAGCACAATTACTCATTTAAATGTGTGAAAATAAAATATGGAAATATGCTTATTAAAATAAATACTCAATAACTGAAAAAAAAAAAACAAATTTAGACAAATTTGGAATAATTAATAAAATCTGCTAATTTAAACGTTAAAGTAAAATAGGTTTAGATTTTAAAAAAATAATAAATAAAAAAGCTTGGAATGAGTAATGAAATCTGTTTTTTTTTTTTTACAATCATCTTAATGTTCTATGTTTTTTTTTTAAGTAATTTAAAACATCTAGCTTATATAACTCATTAAATGAGCTTATCACTGTATTTAAAACAATCTGTGAAACCAAGCAATTATATTTGCAGGTCAAATGCTGCATGGTTCTCAGACCCTTAGAAGGCCATCATCATCATCCTCTTCATCGTCCAGGAATTCTAATAGAATCCGTTCAACATTCCAGAGCGATGAGTGTGAACAGTGAAACCTCTTCACCACAACCAGCATCTCAGGGGAGCATAACAGTCAAACTCAGTGATGTAATACGCTGGAATGGAGCCTAAGATTATAATGCATGTATGCTCCTTTAACGTACATCTCTACAGGCGTAGAGCTCCGTCTGTAGGCCAAATCTGAAACATGTGAGCACAGTCCAGAGTAAAGATTAGCAAAGTAAAGTTAAAATATTACAAGGGTTACAAAAAGCTACAGGGACAAAATGAGGAAGTGTTTGAAACTATCACATCAACTCTGCGTGGTAAACTTCTCTGAGACCTACAAGTTTAGACAACCAACCCAGCAGGCTGTGACACATCGTCTGGCCTGAGGCTGAAAGTTTAAAGAGAGATCCCCAGTGTAATATCACAGCTAAAGCCATACTAGTACCACAGAGACTTTAGTTCTGTTATACAGTTCATTCATTTGGCCTCACGCAAGGACTTTATCTTCAAGGCCTGTATTTTTTGTACCTTACCAGATTTAAAGTCATTATAAATCAGCATTCACAACTCATTGTACTTACATAATTTTCCAAATCTACTGTAATTTGCTATTATTGTTGTGGCATTTATGAACTGAAAATGAATGTTAAAGCCTTAAAACATTGTCTAAATAGCTTTGGCTATTGGTTAACATTAATATTCAATGTTAAAGCCGCTTTGGTGGCATCAAGTGAAAAAGAAAGTTATTAATATTAGAGTCAAAGAGAATCATTTAAAAATGTACAGATGAAACATGGACAAAAATTCCAGGAATGTGCAAGAATAATGTACACTTTATTTCTTTTTTTGGTTTTTTTAATTTCAACTGTGGCAACCTGAACTGTCAAAAGCAAAACCTTTCACACATCCATCAAGAAATAAAACTCTTAAATGAAGCACATTTTTATTTCATTTAAAAGTATTGCGATTTCCTTTCTACATTCACATTAAGTAAAAATGGAAGAACATGACTAATTACTTTTATTCTGCACAGATTAAGACAGTTATGGGTTTTTAATAAAATACATCCTATGTTACACAAATAATCATGAACTACAATGACACATACAAGGCAAAACAAAACAATTAAACACCAAACGTCAGGTTCACAGCTGCATCAAGTGATAATTCACGTTATTCCTGTAATGACACTTATTAATCCAGATCATCTTTGCTTGCGTAAGCAAGTGGTTGAGATGTTTGACATACTCCAAGCATCAGTCAATGATATTGCATGTGCAATCAGAAATTTATTATCAGCTTTGATAAATCTGGACCTTGCTTTAATCTTGGGCTTTCGGCACACTTGCACAGACAACCGCTTTCTTTCTAGCTTTCAGATAAGCATTCTTAACGGTTACACACACAAAACACAGCACAACTGCCCAAAATACATAGAAACGTTTTTTAAAGGAATAGTTCACCCAAAAATGTAAATTGTTCAAAAATGTACTCACCCTTAGACCAGCCAAAATGTAGATGAGTTTGTTGCTTCATGGGAAGAGATTTTGAGAAATGTAACATTCCATCACTTGCTCACCAGTGGATCCTCTGCAGTGAATGGGTGCCGTCAGAATGAGAGTCCAAACAGCTGAGAAAAACATCACAATAATCTCCAAGCAAGCCAATCCATCAATTAACATCAAACCATTGCTTCTGGCTAAAACAGGGGTGTCAAACTCAGTTCCTGGAGTTTAGTTCCAACCCTGCTCCAACACACAAACCATGTAGTTTTAAAATAGGCCTGAAGGACTTGATTAGCTGGATCAGGTGTGTTTAATTAGGAATCTAAACTCTAAAGGGCTGTGGCCCTCCAGGAACTGAGTTTGACACCCTGGGCTAAAATATGAGTCCTCTATCCACAATATTGTTTTCTCCAGTGAAAAAGTTGTCTCATCTGAATCAGGAGAGAAATATGCAGAGATCAAGCACCGCTTTCAAAAGCAAAACAGTCCAAAACAGCTCTAAACAAATTTGCTGATTGATTTTGATGTGAGAGGACAACAGGAGATGGACGTTTTCACTGGTGCTATTATGGATTATAGATTCATATTTTAGCTGGAAGCAACAATTTAAATTTAAAATGCCCGAATGATGGATTTGTTTCTTACAAACCCACAGTTTTTTGCTTCACAAGACTATTAACTGATGTACTGTGGATTATTGTGATGTTTTTCTCAGCTGTTTGGACTCTCATTCTGACGGCACCCATTCACTGCAGAGGATCCATTGGTGAGCAAGTGATGAAATGCAATATTTCTCCAAGAAACAAACTCATCTACATCTTGGATGGCCTGAGGGTGAGCATTTTCAGCAGATTTTCAACTTTAGGTGAACCATTCCTATAAACAAAGTGCTTTTTCTATTCATGTTATTAGTATAAGATAACACAATTTTTAACCCGATTTACTAAAATGGGAAGCAGACAGTGTTAAAGCACATTTATCCTAATTGCATTGTATGCATAACCTAAAACTAAAACACAATCCATTGTTTCTTTTTCCCTTTTCAAACACACGCCACGTCTAGCGTGACCTCCTCACCACCAGGAGTCATTTGCATTTTTCAAACTCTCAAATCAAACATCTCAGTGCACTTCCTCCCTTTTTAGTTCACCACCTCTACAACCATTACTTGATTTTAGCCCAAGCGGATATCACCAGCAGATCTCTCTGTGGTGTGTAAAATTGTGCAACCCCACAAGCAATGGTGGCTTTATTTGACAGGTTTATGGGTTTCGGTCTCGTTGTCAATTGAGCTGATGCTGAGTGAGAACGTTTCCCATTTGCTGTGTATGACAAAATCACAGAAAGACACCAGCAGGACGTCTTTATGTTTTTACTCGCAGGCGATTTTGCCATCAAAGCTGGAGAGAGCGATGGCAAAGGCTTGTACGGCACACAGAGGATACCTGTAGTCCAGAGTGAAGGCATCGTCTGCTACTCTCCCAAACTGCATCACAATGTAGTCCTCTGAAATGTAGCACAAAAAAGGGTCATGCAATGCTTAGCAAACATAACAGTACTAACACTGATTAACATTTTGCATGTAATTTACAACATCAAACTGCACATTTCACAGCGTATACTGCACACTTTGCACTATTACTATTACAAATAGTGAAACAGTATGCAAAGCATCAGTATGAAATATCTTCAAATATGATTATTTTGCATTTGTCTTTTCTTTTGACAGTTACTAATCAATAGAGAGATTAAAATAGCAGCTAATATTATTTCTGGTACTTTTGTTACACTGGAAATGGATGGTGAAGTCAAGTGCATTGGGTTGTGGGATGCAGTACACTTTGGCAGACACATTTTTCGGTAACACTTTATTTTAAGGTGTCCTTGTTACATCTGTTACATGTATTTACTATTATAATAACAATTAATTATGCATAATTACATGCAAGTTACCCTAAATCAAAACCCTAATTCTAACCCTAACCATATAGTAAGTAGATCATTAATATTACTCAGTACTTAAATGCATAATTTCACTGTAACAAGGACATCTTAAAATAAAGTGTAACCTTTTTTTTTCAACTCAACTTCAAGAGCATTTAAAGTATAGAAGTTATCCGTGTATGCCCAGTGATCATGTTGATTTTAGAACCATGCTCTAACACAGCACCACTGCTGTTATTGTTAACTAAAACTGTTACATTTGAAATAGTTTAAGTTTTCATTGATAAAAAAATAGTTGAAATAAAATATAAATATTAGATATAATAAACATACTTCTGCAACTGACAGGAATAAAACTGCAGTACTAAAATTACTAAAACTGAAATAATAAATAAATGCTAAATAGAAATATTTAAAAAAAAAAAAAAAACAATAAAAATAACAAAAACACACAAAATTATTCTAATTAAAATTGAAGCTAATATTTATAAACACTATAATACTATATAATAATATTAAAATACTCTGGTTGTATTTTTTCCATTTGTAATTGCAGTACTTTTTCAAACATACAGTAGCTTTTGTTTTAGAGAAATGTGACCCTGGACCACAAAACCAGTCATAAGTGTCAATTGTTCGAAATTTCTGAATAAATGAGCTTTCCATTGATGTATGGCTTGTTAGGATCGGACGATATTTGGCTGAGATACAACTATTTGAAAATCTGGAATCTGAGGGTGCAAAAAAATCAAAATATTGAGAAAATTGCCTTTAAAGTTGTCCGAATGAAGTTCTTAGCAATGCATTGATAATGCATATCAAGTTTTGATATTTACTGTAGGAAATTTACTAAATATGTTCATGGAACCATGATCTTTACTTAATATTCTAATTATTTTTGGTATAAAAGAAAAATTGATTATTCTGACCCATACAATGTATTTTTGGCTGTTGCTACAAATATACCCCAGCGACTTAAGACTGGTTTTGTGGTCCAGGGTCACAAATATCAACAGCTCTACAGAGATATGCTTGAGTTACTTACGGTCTTTGTTATGCACAATCTGGAAATTTTTGATGGAGGCCTGTGTGACTCTGCCGTTGAAGTTTAACACGTGTGACGCCGTATCTTCATTCCACACCGGCGTCTTATTGCGCAGCTCTATCAGGTTTTCCATATTTCTGTTTTGATGTCTAATGAGGAGGCCATCATTTTCCTGTTGAGAAGCAGTATATTCAGATGTCATTCTAACAAATAATAAATCAAAGTAATTATAATTGAATAAATTAAATAATTATGTATAAATAAATCATTATAATTAAATATTTGTTTTTAACTTACACTACGTGGTCGTATGGGGACTCGTTCTCCATCTTTGGTCATGCCAGGAATAATTACAATCATTCGCCTTGGTCCTTTCATGCCCAAAACATTTGTTTCCTAAAGCCACAATGCAAATTAATGTTAGTAAAATATAACATGCATTAAGTAACTGATTAGTGTTTCAACCAAAATTACAGTGGTTACAGTGGATGTTGCCTTACATAGATAATAGCTGCTAATTCCTGCCGTGCGTTAGACATGTCCGGCAGAGCTCGGTCCGGGTGCAGTGCATTATCAAACACCGTGAACTTAGTTCCCATCAGATTTGACCTGAAATATACATGCAAATCTACTTTACATCAAAGAGACTGTGTTATAGACCTGTAAAAGTGGCCAAGAGGAGCAGCTATGGCAACGGTACCTCAGCTTCCCAACGAAGTTTTCCCCTCCTCTGGAGAGGTCAGTCGGGTCAATGGAGATCAAGTAGTTTGAGGTTGTGCTTTTTTTCCTCTTTCTTCCCGCTAACAAAAACACCTGGATGTAAGAGGGACATCAGAATTTGTCGCATCTGAATTCAAATGATTCCAGATTGCTAAAATAAATGTAGTGAGATATTGCGCCATTTTTGATGTTTTTTTTAAAGAAATTAATACACTGTAAAAAGTGATAAGTTGACTTAACTTAAACATTTTAAAGCAACGGGTTTCCTCAATTTTTTTTAAGTAAATGGTAATTACAAAAAAATAAGTTAACTGAATTGTCAAGTTCACTTTTTTATTTTTATTTTTTTTATTTTAATTATGTACTTAATAATTTTAAGGCAATAGGTTTCCTCAATTTTTTTAAGTAAATGGTAATTTTAAAAAAATAAGTTAATTGAATTGTCAAGTTCACTTAACTTTTTTTTTTTTTAATTATGTACTTAATAATTTTAAGGCAACGGTTAAGTCAACTTTCACTTTTTACAGTGCACTTTTATTCACCAAGGATGGAATAAATTGTTTAGAAGTGACAGTAAAGGCATGTATAATGTTAATAAAGATTTCGAAAATATGAAGCAACACAACATTGCTAATAATCAGAAATGTTTCTTGAGCAGCAAATCAGCATATTAGAACAATTTCTGAAGGATCATGTGACACTGAAGACTGGAGTAATGATGCTTTACATCACAGGAATCAATTGCATTACATATAATCACACAGTTATTTTTCATTCGAAAAATTTCACAATATTACTGTTTGATCAAATAAATGCAGTCTTGGTCCGCATATTAAGACACCATGAAGGCCTATAAAGATAAATATAGACGTCGTACTTTCTTCTCATTGTCCAGGTGCAGGTAGTACGTTGGGTAAAGGCCTCGGTCCATCCCTCTCTTGTCACGGGTCACTTTGCACCTTACCGTGACGCCCTGTTGCGCAGGCTGAAGAACGAACTCCTCCAGATTGTCAAACTCGACTGGAGGAGAAGGTGCTCGCTCCTCCTTCACAGGAATAAGAGAGGTAATCTTAGACACTGTTACCATAGTAATCATAGTTCCCCCCCAAAAACCACACGTGCACTGTCGTTACGAGAGAAAAATGAGAATAAATAAATACTGTAATGAGAATAAAGTGTAATATAAATGAATTCACCTTTTTGCCTTTTTTCCCTTTGCCCTTTTTCTTTTTCTGTGTCACTTCTGAATCTGAGTCTTCAGTCTCTTCTGCTTTAGCAGGACCTGAGGATGAGAAACAATCAAATTAGACATGGAAACAGCCGTGTGCTGCCAGTTTATGGAAACAAATCAGTTCAGACATACAGTAGATAACAATTAATATCCAATTTCCTCACACTATGGCATAGTATAACCCTCCATTTGGTGGCTTAACTTCATTATTCATTGCTATTCAGAAAAATGTATGAAATGCGGATACTATTTTATTTATTTATTTACTTATTCACTGACGAATTAATAGTAATTCAGTTATGTGTGCATAATAACTAAACATATTACAAATGTGACCCTGGACCACAAAACCAGTCTTAAGTGTCAATTTTTCGAAATTGAGATTTATACATCATCTGAAAGCTGAATTAATAAGCTTTCCATTGATGTATGGTTTGTTAGGATCGGACAATATTTGGCTGAGATACAACTATTTGAAAATCTGGAATCTGAGGGTGCAAAAAAATCAAAATATTGAGAAAATCGCCTTTAAAGTTGTCCAAATGAATTCTTAGCAATGCATATTACTAATCAAAAATGAAGTTTTAATACATTTACAGTAAGCAATTTACAAAATATCTTCATGGAACATGATCTTTACTTAATATCCTAATGATTTTTGGCATAAAAGACAAATTGATCATTTTGACCCATACAATGTATTGTTGGCTATTGCTGCAAATATACCCCAGCGACTTAAGACTGGTCACAAATATTAAACCAAAATATAAAATAAGAGGAAAAAATAACATGGAATTTTCTGTATTATTGAAGCTTTTATATTTTTTGTATGTCAGTAAGTAAAATTGTGTGTACCATAATGGCTTTAAGAAAGGACCAGAACTTACTTTTGGTCTTTTTTGTCTTTTTGTCCTTGTCTTTGTCTTTGTCCCCTCCTGTCTGAAACATGGACACTGGGTTTGAGCTGCTCTTCTTCTTCGTCTTGCTGGTTTTGGTTTCCGGTTCGCTCTCATCTTCACTCTCAGATTTGGCAGCTGCTTTACGCCACATTTGCAAACATATGTATTATTCTGAATCAACAAATAGACATGCGTATAGAAGAGCTCTCAAAACATTACCTTTCTTTTTACTCTTGGTTTCAGGCTTGTCTCCGTTTATCTGAAACATGGAGGCTGGTTCCTTTTTCTTGGCTTTAGATTTTCCTTTACTATCTACATCCTCTTTGACATCTTCATGAAGCAAATATAAATAAATCAAGTTACTGAATCTAACTAAACTATTATGTATGTAAAGTAGTTTAAAGTACATGTGAACAGAGGACACCTTTTGATTTGGACTTCTTGTCTTTTTCCTTGTCTTTTTCCTTCCCATCAGAACTTTCTTTTGAAGTCTTTTTCTTCGTCTTCTTCTGAGGAGTGGTCTCTTCATCATCCTCATCATCATCATCATCTTCTGTAGAACCTGTTTTGCAATAAACATGTAAGTGCTCATATATATATATATATATAAAACAGTTTGCTTTTCAAATGTCATGCTGTTATCCTGCTGGAAAGAAAAAACTTGATCACAGTTGTTTCCAAAATGGCTTTTTTTATTATCACACTCTAAATTCTCTCAAACTGAGCTCAAAATAATAAAATCTTAGAGATTTAGAGATCTCAGTATGAACTCAAACATCTCAAGATGTCAAATAAATTAATTTATTACTGAGGTAAATGTATTATGAGGTCATTTCAGTGCTCTTGGTGTTAACTAAGGCTAATTTTTGGTAACAGAAAAAGCTGAAATAAAATAAAATTTAAAATAAAATAAATATTGCATGACAAACTGAAACTGGAAAAGCTTTCAGTTTTCGAAAAACTGCATTGAAATCGAAAGAAATGTTGCCTTTGCAACTAATTGCAATAAAATAAGTTGAAGCTGGAATTACTAAATTAACTAAAACAAAACTAAATTAAAGCTAAATGACATATAAATAAAATCATAATCATATAAATAAAAAAATAACTAATAAAAATTACAGTAACTAAAACTTAAAACTAAAGTTAAAATGAAAACTGAAAATATAAAATTAAAATATAATATATAATACAAAAAGATAAAATGAATATCATATAATATAAATAACACTAAGAGGACACTAATAGCATATAAATGACACTAAAATACTAGTAGGTCACTTACTTTTCTTCTTCTTTGGGGCACTTTTTGCTTTCTTTTTGATGTCCTTCTCCTTCTCTGTTGATTCTTTCTCCTTCTCCAGTTTCTTCTTCTTCACCTTCTCTCCATCTGTGAGGGAGGTTTGTGAGAGTTGTGTAAACAGACTGACAGAAGCGCAGTGATGTAACATCAGGACATGAACTGTCTGCCGTACTCTGAGTGGCCGGGCTGCTCTCGGCCGACAGATCGCCGCTCTTCTTGCTCTTGGTCTTTTTGGGTTTGGCTTCGGTGCCGTTGATGTCTGCTGGAGTCGACTCGGGCTTCTTCTTTTTGGGCTTCTGCAATATTCTGACGTGTGCAGTTAAAAATGACATTATTGTAAAAAACATATTGGACAATTAGCTAATCAAGTAATCAAAGCTAGAAAGTTAAATTACTCACCAGTAAGGATGCAAGTGAAAGCAACAAATAAAAAAGAACAATACATTTGAATACATCTCTTTGTCAATAAATAGGCTTTTTTTTGTTGTTGTCATTTTTTGTTTGAAACACACTCACCTTTACATATATGTATATATGTGCACATTCTTCAGATTTATACTTTTTATGATATAAAGGTTTTTCTCTGAGTTATGTTGTGTATGGGAATACATAAAAATATTTTTAAAAATTTGACGCACGAAACTGCACACACATGCGCACACACACACACACGCGCACACACACGTCTGATTTGCTATACTTGTGGGGATAGCAAACCAGGCATAATAGTTTTTATACTGTACAAACTGTATTTTCTATTGCCCTACACCTAAACCTACCTCTTACAGGAAACTTTCTGCATTTTTACTTTCTCATAAAAAACGCATTCTGTATGATTTATAAGTTTGTTTACCCATGTGGACCTCGTTTAGGTCCCCACCATGACAGGAGTCCCTATGAGTCTGTGTGTATTCAGGTTTATGTCCCCACCGGGATAGAAACACAGACACACAGACACACAAAAATATGTGACCCTGGACCACAAAACCAGTCTTAAGTCGCTGGGGTATATTTGTAGCAATAGCCAAAGATACATTGTATGGGTCAAAATTATCCATTTTTCTTTTATGCCAAAAATCATTAGGATATTAAATAAAGATCATGTTCCATGTTTATTTTTAATATTTTGTTGAGAATCCTTTGCGGGCAATGACTGCCTTAAGTCTGGATCTCATGGACATCAGCAGAGACTGGGTTTCTAGGCCTGTACGGCAGCTGACTTCAGTTGTTGTGGGTTTGTGGGTCTTTCTGCCTTTAGTTTTGTCTTCAGCGAGTGAAATGCTGCTCAATCGGGTTGAGATCAAGAGATTGACTCGATCATTGCAGAATATTCCACTTTTTTCCTTCAAAAACTCCTGGGTTGCTTTTGCTGTTGGGTCATCGTCCATTTGTACTATGAAGAACTGTCCAATTAACTTTACTGCATTTGACTCCATGTTTCACAGATGATGGATTTGTTTTGTTTTTGAAGCCTAACAATCATCTGTTTCTCTTGTATGGAGAGCTCCTTTGACCACATGATGTGGTTCACAGAAACAGCTTCCAAATGCAAATGGCACACTTAGAACCAGCTCCAGACCTTTTACCTGCTTAATTGATGTAGAAATAACAAAGGAATAGCCCACATCTGTCAATGAAACAGCTTTTGAGTCAATTGTCCAATTACTTATGGTCCCTTGAAAAAGGGGGGAGGAACATATTAAAGAGCTGTAATTCCTTAACCTTTCCTCCAATTTTGAAATTTTCAAATTAAAGCTCAGAGTGCAGCCCATAATGTGTACATATTACTGTAACTTGAATATGTTTTGGTCAGCAGCTAAAATAATCAAAAATATGCCTGTGTCCAAATATTAGGTAAGGTAATATATTCCCCTTTGCATTCGTAGTTTTTTAATGTATTGTTTAATTAGATAATACATTTCAATTATAATACACAATGATCTTTTTGATACATAAGATTGATAAGATAAACTTGTCCCTATTAGACTTGCACTCTATTCATTTACTGCTTGTTTTCTTAAAAAAAAAACTAACACTAGCTTTTCTAATCTTTTTGAATTCTTTTCTTTTTATTTATTATATAATTTAAAAGAAAAACTTGCTACATGTACTGTGTTAAGCTAACTGAGACTTGTTATAGCACTCGCATATCATTGCTCTTTTGTTGATTTTGATTGCTTGTATTGTCCTCATTAGTAAGACGCTTTGCTAAATGACTAAATGTAAAGACTGCATCATCTCTAAATCTACTGATATAACAGCAGTGATCTGATGCATAACCACATTATACAACACATCCTGTTTGCGAGTGATTAAGCTGCAGGAGTCAGTAATGGAAAAACCTCACATTTGTCCATTATTCTTCTTTGTGGACTGTATTTCACAAATATGTTTAAGGTAAACCTTTCCATGCATCTTTTCACCCTCATACCGTATATATGGCCTGAAACATGAGACACTCTGTACTACTGACTGTGAGTCTGAATGTGTGTGTACGAGTGTGTAAGTGTGTGTGATCCACTTAAGACACAGCCAGAATAAGACTATTAATACCGTCACCTTAGTCAATCCCTGTCATGAGGTGTGGAAGAAAACAAAAACCCTAATTCAACCATGTTTCCATTCAGTTAACATTAAAAAAATATACATTTGCCAAATATAGTTTTGAAATCAATTTGAGCTTAAATAAGGTTAAAAATGAAAGTATTTGCACTGTCTAAATGAACTCAAGTTGTGTTTGTACGTTGAATAAGACCGAATGAGACATAATTACATTTATACTAAAATGATCTGTCAATTTCTGAACCCTTGAGCTAAATACATCGTTATTATAAAATATTTTCTTGATTACAAGGACTATATATCACCATATAAATCTGCAATGCCTAATATTTCCTACTAGTAATACTAATAGTCCTACTAGTTATTTTAGTTTATGCAAATATAAAACCTAAATATTTTACAGTCATTTAGCATTCTTCAACTAATATTGAAATTCATGGCTGGAAGTGTTTGATACAGTCATCTGCCACGTGTCTGTAACAAGCTTTGCAATTATCCACTACAATATCACTGAACTTTCCTGTAAAACTAGGAGTGACCTCATTAATTACACGAGTGACATCAACCAACATGCTAATGACAGCGTGTTCGGCATGCTTTTTAATTATCAATGTTAAATATATTAATTGGCATTAAACCCATTCTGTTGACAGATCTAGTTTAAAACAGAAGATGCTTAATGATTCAATCTCTGAATGTCCTTCAGTGAATCAACATTGAGATCAACAGCTATTCGGATGATAATAATAACAATAAAGGCCACAACATGCTTTATGCTTCAATCAATCAATCAATCAATCAAAACAAACTCACCTTTTCGGCAGACATGTCCTTTATCTTCAAACTCTTCCCAGTAAAGTTGAAGAAAAGCAAGCGAGGGCTCGGTGCGGTGATGCTAAGCTAGTAATGAGAAAGTGTGCAGCTTTACTCAATGAAGCTCCATCAGCAGAAAGTTGCTAAGAGGATTTTCCCACTGACCCATCTGTCTCTCACACCACGGCCTGAAGAAGAAATAACACCATAGATGGCTAACTGACAAAGGGGCATCAACTTAAAGATTTTAGATTAAACTTTATATGTTAGAGGAAAATGTTATCACCTTTTAATCACCTTTTGCCTTTACTAGTGGACATGCAAGTAGATCCACATAAACCTCTCAAATTGAATTAATAGTTAGAAGTAAAGTCCAAATCTTTCTCATTTAGACACTTGAAAACACCTTATTTATTTACTTAGACGTAGATAGATAGATAGTTGATTATGGATATATTCTGTGATTCTGTCTGACCAGCGATACATTTTCATTCATTGCATTTTAATTGCATTTATATTTATTCATTATTTATATATTACTCATTTTATTTATATATTGTTAATTTTATTTCATCGTTTACTCATTTATTTTACTTTCATTTATTTTGCTTGTTTAACTGTTTACTCTTTTTATTTTTTTAATGTACATTTATTTATTATTGGATTTTAATTTTATATTTATTCATTATTTATATATTATTTATTTAATTTATATATTTTTTTATTTGATTTCATTCTTTATTCATTTATTTGTATTCTTTTATTTACCTATTTATTTATTTATTCATTCATTTTAATTCTTTTTATTTATTATTTCTTTGCTCATTGGTTTTTTTAAAAATCATTTATTTAATCATTTATTCGTTAACTTTTATTATTTTATTCAGTTATCAGCTTCTGCCTGTCCTGAGCTCTACTCCTGAACCTCAAGCATAATGAGCAAGTTAAATGTGTCAACACAGAGACCCAGTCATCATATTAATACACATTTGTCTAATTAATGTAAATACTGGGATTTCTTACAATTATACCTGATCCACATCTCTGCTGAATTTATAACTCACTGCTGCTGCCTTGATGGGTGTCAGGTTTAAATTTAGTTGAATGAGTCATTGCTAAATGTGTATTCTTGACACTCCCCTGCTGACACATCTAACACACATTTGATTTCGCTATAGCTGAACATAAAGATACTGGAATGTGATTTTTAGATTTTTCTGCTGGTGGTCACCTGTGCTGTCCACCTCCTCGAGCTGCAGCAGATTCAGGCCAGACAGTGTCTGTCGGTCACGAGGGTGTACGAGCGTCTGGAACTGAACCAGCCTGCAGGATGTGGAGCTTATCGCTGGGCTGAACGGTACAGCTTTCTCCTCTTATTGGTTTAACTCTACTTGGCCTGTGCAAAAGCAGGTCATGAAGGCCACTGACTGATCAGCCATTGACAAAAGCTGGAATAGTGTGAATATATTTGTGAATGTTAAATACATTCATAAAATTTAACTTTAAACTCTACACTTTAAGACTTTATTAAAATGACAATCATAATATTGTCCTGCATGCATCTGTTTGACTTTTTAAATGCATATTATTTATTTCTGTGACAGACACCTGACATATAATCACAATTATTATTAGCAGGTAAATAACTTATTACAAAATAGGTGCTATGAAGGTTAATTTCTTAATTTAATTGCTTAATATTCCCTCTGATCGGTTAGTTTTTATCCTCAGCTTCACTCAATTTCAATACATTGTTGGAATGGTCATATTGCACCACCTACAGGCAACTAAAGGTGCTGCATCATTCCAGTGACAATTTTAACATCATAATGTAGAAAATGCATGCCTGGAATTAATGTCAGGTAGCTGACGAATAACATGATTTGTTATTATTATTATTTTTTATTTATATATTTATTTTATGTTAACATTTTATTCACATCTATGGGATTTAAGTTGGATTCAACATGGAAAAACATTCCCTTTCCCTGTACAATAAATATTCTCTGTCCTAATCAATAATATTTATTTAGCTGAAAATTCTTTTCTGGCAATAATGTTAGCAAATTAAATTAATTACTGTATATATATATATATATATATATGTATATGTATGTATGTATGTATGTATCAGGGCCATCAATATAGTTAAATAAAGCCATTAAAAACATTATTTTTTTCTTTAAACAAACATTCAAATTAAAAAAATATTTAATGTGTAACCTTTTCATTTAATGTACTAAAATAACTAAAACTGAAATAGAAAATAAGAGAAACTATAAAAGACATAAAAAAGGGGCAAAAACACACTACAAAATTATTAAAACTTAAACTAAAATTAAAACTTAAAACATAAAAATAATTTCAAACTATTAATGAAACTATAACAATGTCTCTGTGGTACTAAAATAGCACTGATATGTATCATTTAATTAAATATTTTATTATATTTATTTAAGCAAATATTCCCTGCCCTGATACTAGGCAGCAACAGTGCTAGACATAGCAAATTATATCTATTAAATCTTAAATTATGCAATTAATTAAATTAATTAATTAATTAAAATGTTTAATATATATTTTTACTATTTATTAATATGTATCATTCATATAAATATTTCCTGCTCTGACACTAGATGGCGATATCGTTAAATGCAATAAATTAAACGTGGAAACTGGCTCAAGATCATGTTCTATGGTGAAATGAAGCTGTTTGTGCTGCAGTGCTACATCCGGTGGCAAGATGGCGCTGTTTCCGCCTTCCTCCCGTCCACAGATCATGCCCTCAGAGGGCCAGTGAACTCAAGGAGGTTCAGAGGTGGAGCTCAAGATCTTAAAGAGACAGTGCAGTTTATGATGCAACTGAACAGTATTCTCCAGTCCAGATCACCAGTTTATAACAGATAAAACTGGAGAACTGAAATGCTCCTCTTAAACCTCTGAGGTTCAAAAATACATATTCTTTTGCTTCATATTTAAATATAGACTAACAATAACTGATAGCATATAGTATAAATGTGTATTTACTTAAACTATACATGATCTTTTTTACACTGAAACCGATTTATGAAATAATGCAGAAGAACAGCTACTTAAGGACGTGACCTCACTCCAGCGGCTTTATTACTAACACTCACAATCACAAACAATGAGGACAACCCATGGTGATGTGGGTCAGAGCAGTGCACGCGCTCCTGAGGGACACGTGTGTGTGTGTGTGTGTGTGAGAGAGAGAGAGAGAGACTCAAACTAAACAAAGGCAACAGGATACTACCTCACTGTAAAACAAATGCTGGATCCAGCAGCAGATGAGCACACAGAGGAAAATACAGTCTGAAAGTGTCCTGCTGACCTCCTTTCACAGAATATGAGTTTTCCCATGATGCAACGGCCTCTGCCAGAATGCTGGATAACAGTACAGGAAGGAAGGAAACTCCATTTTAAACTATAGTGGTGCTTGCCTGCGCAAATCCTGTCCTGCTCTTTTACAGCGTTCCATGTGGTGAATCAAGTGCTCTGGGTGATTGCCAGGTGTTACTATACAGCTTCTAAGGTTTGAGTGCTTTTAAGTATGTTGTTCTGCAGTTACTATGATGTTCTGGGTGGTTGCCAGGGCATTGCTATGCATTTTCTAAGATCTAAATGATTTGAGTGTTTTTTTTTAACATGTTACTATCAGTTACTAGGATGCTCCGGGTTGTTGTCAGGGTGTTGCTATGCAACTACTAAGATCTGAGCATATTTTTTTTTAAACACTTTACTATCAGTTACTAGGATGCTCTGGGTGGTTGCCAGTGTGTTGCTAAGCAACTACTAAGATCTGAGTGTTTTTTAAACATATTACTATCAGTTACTAGGGTGCTTTGGGTTGTTGCCAGGCCGTTGCTATCCAACTACCTAGATCCAAGTGGTTTTTTAAACACTTTACTATCAGTTACTCTGGGTGGTCGCCAGTGTGTTGCTAAGCAACTACTAAGATCTGAGTGTTTTTTTAACGTTACTATCAGTTACTAGGACGCTCTGGGTTGTTGCCAGGCCATTGCTATGCAACTACCTAGATCCGAGTGTTTTTTAAACACTTTACTATCAGTTACTCTGGGTGGTTGCCAGTGTGCTGCTATGCAACTACTAAGTTCTGAGTGTTTATTAACATGTTACTATCAGTTACTAAGATGTTCTGGGTGGTTTCCAAGATGTTGCTATTCAGCTTCTAAGACTTCAGTGTTTTTTTAACATGTTACTATCAGTTACTAGGATGCTCTGGGTGGTTGCCAAGGTATTGCTATGCATCTTCTAAGGTTTGAGTGGTTTTAAGTATGTTGTTCTGCAGTTAATATGATGTTCTGGGTGGTTGCCAGGGCATTGCTATGCAGTTTCTAAGATCTAAATGATTTTTAAAATGGTATTATCAGTGGTAACACTATTTCAATAGTCCACTTTAGACATTTTGCTAACAGTAAGTAACTTTGTAACGACATGTAAACTAGCAGTTATTACAGTATTAGTAGGCTGTCTGTTTAATATCTTCTAACACTTTATTTTGATGGATCCACAACATACAACATACTGACTATCAGAAACTTTGCAAGTATATGTCAACTTATTCTACTAACCCTAAACCTACCCTAACAGTCTACTCTGAGAGTTAGTAGACACATAGTTGCAAATGAATGAGAATTAGTTGACATGTATTTAAAAAGTTACTTATAGTTAGTAGAATGTCTAAAGTGGACTACCAAACTAAAGTGTAAACTTATAAGTTACTAGGGTGCTCTGGATGGTTGCCAAGGCGTTGATATGCAGCTTCTCAGATCTGAGTGGTTTTTAGCATGTTACTCTGCAGGTACTGGGATGTTATATGTGGTTGCCACGGTGTTGCTATGCAACTGCTAAGATCTGAGTGTCTTTAAACATGTTACTATTAATTACTAGGATGCTTTGGGTGGTTTCCAGGGTGCTGTTATGCATCTTCTAAGGTCTGAGTGGTTTTTAGCATTATGCTCTGCACTGGCTGAGGTGTTCTGGGGGGTTTTAATGGGTTGCAATGATGTTAATATGGTATTTTAGCTGGTTTCCTTGGTAGTGCAAAGTTATTAGTCAAATGTTCAGAGAGGTTACCAGGGTGTTGATATTCAGTGGGTATTCTAAGGTATTCTAGTGTGTTGCTATGTAGTTCCTAGGGTGTTCTGAACATTTGTTCCCTTATCAGTGCAAAGGTACAAGTAGTTACTAGAAAGTTGCAACTAGGGCGTTTTTTTTTTTTTTTTTTTTTTGCATGTTGCTATGCAGTTTTGAGGATGTTCTGAGTGTGTGGTGTTACCACATACAAATCTTAGTGGTGTCCAGGGCATTGCAAGTCCGTTGCTAAGGAACTCCAATGTGTTGCTATGTGGTTGCTAAGGTGCTCAGGGTTAGGGATTTCATTCAGATCCTTAACCATAAATATGCACTTGGCAGATACTTAGTATCTAAATTGACTAAAGCATGCTACTTCACCATAGTCGCCCCAGATGTTCTGCTGTGCCCCTCCAAAGTCCCTCCACTGAAACCACATCATAGCACTGATCTAAGATCAGATTTCTCTGTGAATATTTTGACCTTGGTTACAATAAGCTTATTGACAAAACTGATCCAATGGCATTCCCACGTGAAAGCACTAGAAAGCTTGAGGAGTTAAAATTTCCAGTGTGTATGTATTTCAAAATGATTTTTTCTCAGCTATAGTGAAAACAGCTTTTTACCTTTCTGTTGAAATGTTAGTATAGTTTTTTTTTTTTTTTTCTCCAGGTGTTGCAGGATGGGTTACTAATGTGTCCTGCTTAGTGTTCAGAAAATGTGAGCAATATTACAGTAATGCCATAGAAAACACCAATAATACTTGAGATAATGTTTCTGAAAGAACTGATCAGAAATAATGTAATGAAGCTGATAGCATAAAAAGTGCAATTTAATAACAATAGTTTATACATGAAATTAGTACTTATCCTTACCATTTGCATGTTTACAGAATTTAATCAGCTTTTGACATGCTGCATTCTTGTTAGTGTCTGATCTTTCAACATGTTTCATCCTGCAACCTTTGTGTACACTTTTGCCTGGTCCCTGTTGTGAAATGCGATAACTACGCCAAATTGTCACCAGCTGGTCAATGAACAGTTAACTCAAACTTGTGTGGTTTTGTCAGGGACTGATTACCCTGAACGATTCTTAAAGATCATGTGATAATGCCCTCGGGATCATCGCACCGAAAGAAAACTGGAAACATGATCTGTAATGCAAGATTGTAAAAGTGGATATTAGACCTCATTCAGGTGCCATTTCTTTTGCTCATGATGATGAATAATGCATAAAAGGCACATGTATATGTAGTGTCTTAAGTCTACTTCAAGAGTTGCACTTCCACAATGTCTACTTGAAAACTGGATGTGCACCAAATAAGAACAGTACCTAAATTAATTCAGCTTACTCAGCTGAGGTGTTTCAGAACTGTAATTAATTATAAGATTTAATTTGGCAGAGATAAGACTTGAGAAAGTAAGAAACCTCCTAGCAAACCCCGGAACACTCTAGCAACCACAGAGCAATGTCTAGAATATCCTAGCAACTCCTAGAACACCCTAACAACTACCTAACAACCCCCTTCAACATCCTAGCACACCACAGCAACAACCTAGCAAATGCAAATCACCCTAGCAACCCCCATATCATCCTTTCAACCACACAACTACCGTAAAACAACCCAGAACCCCCTAGAACCCCTAGCAAGCCTCAAAACACCCTAGCAACTCCCAAAATAACCTAGCAACCCCCAGAACAGCCTAGCAGCCACCTACCCCCAAAACACACTTATGATAACCTCACAACTCAGAGGAACCACAGAGAAATGCCCAGGACACCCTAGCAACCCTCAGAACATCCTACCAATCACCTAGTAACCCTCAAAACAATCTAACAACCCCTAGAACACCCTAACAACTACCCAGCAACCCCCTCAAAAACAGCAACACCTAGAACATCTTAGCAACTACCTAGGAACCCCAGAACACCACAGCAAAAATCTAGCAAATGCAAATCACCCTAGCATCCATCTAGCACCCCCCATACCATCCTTTCAACCACTCAACCCCCAAAACAACCTGGAAACTCCTAGCAAACTCCAGAACACCCTGATAACCACCCAAAAACCATCAAAACACCCTAGCAACTCCCAAAACAACCTAGCAACCCACTGAATACCGTAGCAAGCCCCAGAACACCCTTATAATGATTCCCAAACTCTCATAACAACCTAGCAACCCCCGGAACACCCTAGCAACTACCCAGCAACCCCCAGAATACTCTAGCATTCACCTAGCAATGCCCAGAACATAATCTATCTATCTATCTATCTATCTATCTATCTGTAAGTTCTATAAGCTTTATTTTTAACCAAACAAGTCTGACTTTTGCACAGACAAAAAGTGTACAATGAAGGCATAAAATGCACACAAAAAATTATGCTCCAGCACAATGTCCTATCAGGATAGGTCTTATGCAAACAATGTAACCACAGAAATCCCAGCTGAAATGTCTTGCAAAATTCTTTTCTCGGTTAATTTAATGTGCAAATGAGAAATGTGCAAGGACTGCATTGAAAGTCACCAAGCCTGCCCAATTATACACTTGCAAAGCAGGTGACTAGCCTCTGACGGTATTGCTAAAAGCAAGCGGCTTTCATTGTGTCCTTATTTCACATGAATGTCACTGCATACAGATGGGGGAAGTGAACAGAACTTTGGTTCTCTCCGCAGCTTCAGCGTTGCGTTACACAGGATGACATCAGTGTGGAGGGACTCTGGGTAATAGCTCCTGTGGGAGAGGCCACGTCCTTCAGCTGCTGGCGCCGAAGAGACTATTAGACCCTGCAGAGTCCCCCCAGCGCTCGAGTAACGCGCCTAGGACGTTCCCCATCAGCCGTCCTTCAGCTCCAGCCATTATGTGTCATTAAAGCAGTTGGGGCCATTTGGCGAGGTCTCCCAGAAAAAGGCAGGACTATCTGTCTATCAGAGCCAATTTGCCACAGAGAGCACTGTCAGATGAGGTCACAGGTAGCACTGAGTTGTTAAAGGTGGAATAAAGCCCTGAAATAAAAAAAAAATAACATTGGGAAATTGTCATTTTTCTATGACAAAAAACTTTTTAATATGCTACTCTAAGACAATAACGTTTAAGAAAAGTTTAAACACTTTCAAAACACTGTTTAGTCTGACCAAAGGAGTTTTAATATACCTGAAGGAGATATCTGTTAGCATTTCCATTTAGCTCAATGGCAAGGTCCAGTTGGTGCAAGCAGTCCTGGATGGACATGACCTGGATGCTGCCATCTGAGTGCAATTATGGGAACTCAGAAAACCTTTATTGCTGTACATTACTGTTCAAAAGTTTTGGGTTGGTGCAATTTTTTATTTTTATTTTTAAGAAAATACTTTTATTCAGCAAGGTAGCGTTAAAAGTGGCAATAAAGACATAATATTGGTCTTTGTCAAGCCAACATTCAATCTTTGTCACAAGTTTGTCTTGATAAACTTTGTATACATTTCTTTGAATGTTATAATTACATGCATTCAAAAAGACATTTACAATGTCACTTTGCAGAAGGTGCACAGAAGAGTGTCCTGCACTCTTAAAAAGAAAGTTGCTTTATTGGCATTAACAGTCCAGTGATGAACCTTTAACATCCATGCAATTTTCCATTGCACAAAAGGTTTGTTATAGTATATATATATATATATATATATATTGTGAAAACATATACGTTGTGAAACCCTCCTTTTGCAGCCGTTATTTTTAAGAGTGCAGAGCATCACAGGTAATGGAGAACTTTGGGATGTAGAGTGTCCTCTTTCTGCTCTGGTTCATGCTCCCTGTTTGAACTCCCAGAGCAGCTGCCGTTGGCACTTGTGCCACCTCTGCCGCCCCCCTTATCCTGACCTACTGTCCGCAGCGACACCCTCCTCATGGGTACCAGCCCGACCCCCTTTCTCTCTCTCTCTCTGTGAGCTCGTCTTCCTCCGAGACAGTCAGCGGGAGCTTTAGACGCAGCCAGCTCTCTTCTTGAACCGGTGCCAATGGAGGCCGGCCCTGGACGCCACAGCTGAAAGTTTTACAAGCACTCCGGTCGGAAGGCAGGAAGACAGACTGAGAGATTTGTAAGGGCAGCTTCTCTTTCTCTATTCACTTGTGCTCTTGTGCTTTATTTATATCCGTGTCCCTCTCTCTCTCCCGAAGTCGGGCGTCAAGAAACGGTTCTTTCTTTCCCTCCAGAGAGTTTACAGAGCAAAAGTGGGAGAAAATGCGACATGAGGACAGTACTTTGAGAAATAAATGGACAAATAACAAAAGGACGAAAGGGGGGCGCTGACGTCACACACTGTGCTGCCCATGACAATGCCTGAAAGGAGAGGAAGACAGGACGATTGCAACTCTTTCTCTCTCTTTCTGTCACCATCTCTGCGCCGTCAGAAAAGGGACGGCACGCTTTTTGGCAGGGGGACGCTGGATTATTGCACTGGTCTGGCTGCGTCGCGCTTTCTCCACAGCTGAGCAGGATATAGTACAGCGTTACCGCAAACTTTCACCACAAGTGCTGTGACAAGTTGCTGTCTCGCGCTCTTTGTCCCGGCGCCTCGGGTTTAACTTTCTCACTCTGCCCTCCTGCTTCGGCACAGCAAGAACTCTTTGAAAAGGACTCAAAGTTTTCAAAAAAGAGGAGCTTGAATTGGTTTCACCTGGGAAAGCTGACAATCGTGGACTTGCTTTCAAGATTCCGACTTTGAATTCAATTTGAACACATGCACATAGCAAAGGCACGAACAAAAGTTGATGTGCACGAATGCCTATAGATAAACATCAACGTATATTGCATGAAACATGCAGGCAATGGGAGGACAGCTAAAGATGCTACGAATGACTTCTGTAAAACAGGAATTGAAAGGCTTGTACCTGGGACAGATGCCAAATGCTGACAAAAGACTCTTTCGGAAGCCTTAACTCTTTATTTCAGGACGTGTGTCAGATCGTGATTTGGCACTCTGAGTAAGTACATGTACCTGATATCAACATTTTCTCTCGCGGCTTTAAGCGACGCCACACTCCTGAGGGATAGGTTGAGATTTGCTTATTTCCCTTGGTTTCGAACCAAGTTCCACTCCTCGCCTTCGGGCCCGAGCCAGGTGACGGTGTTTAGCATTTTGTGCCAACACCCATAGAGGTATTAAACATGGAGGGCTGGCTGCTAACCCAACAACAACAGACAAAGCCAAAGAGCGAGCCGCAAGGTGGTCGCAAGAGTCGCAGCCTTGTTTTCTTTTCCATTCTCATGCTGTTGTGACCTCTCTCTCTTGGCAGCGGGGCTGAAGTGGGCAGGCGAATAGGAGGGCATAGCTGAATCTGCTCAGTGCTGGCAGGGGTTCGTGTGAGAAGGGCTGTTCTCTCGCACACCTCTCTCTGCTTTTCCCCTTGTCTTGTGAGCGACGTGGAAACGGTCTTTCTCTTCTTTATTCCTCCCTGCTGTTTTTTTTTTTTTTTTTTTTTTGTGCGGTCGTCGTACAGTACAGTCATACTTTTTACCCCATCCGGAGTCTCCCGCGAGGTCCCACAAAAACCTCTCGCTCAGGTACTTCAGCATTTGATTTTCGTTCGAATGCTTACTTTTAATTTTTTCACTTTCTTGTGTTGCAATAACATCGTTTTGCTCTGACTTTGGCTGCTCCTCATCCTCATCTTCCTCCAGCACGTGTCGTTTATCTGCCGCCGCCATGATAAAGCGTGTTTCGTTTCTGTCCGATGAGACATTAAAGATTTTTTCTCATAAAAAACTAATATTGTTAGATAAACTCCAAATGTGTTTGAGCAAAGTAATGGGTGTGAGTGATTTTGCTTGGTTTTGTTTGCCTTGCGACGGTGCATGACCACTGTTTCTTTTTATACAACCTGTTTGCATAATAGCTTTAAAAAATGTTTTCAGAGGCTACACAAACATGCGGTTTGCTATTTACAGTACAGTGGAGGGTAAATATGCTCTTTTGTGCTAAGTTGCATGTCTGAGGCCTTCAAAACAAAGAGCAGCGCTTTACCTGCCAAACTCTGCCAGGAGAAGAAAATTAAACCTACAATCTCACTAAAAGTGTTACAAAAAGATTCCTAATCGTTATTTGCTACTTCTAGGTTGGCTGTTAAGCGGTACACCACATACAAATCTATTCTTCCTCCAGTCTAACATGTTTGGAGGAACTGAGCGTTAGATATGACTAAGACTGAGATCACAGTGAAGAACATACTGTAAAAGGTCAAGAATGAGACTATATAATATTATATTTTTTATATACTATACTATTTTTTAGTAAATGCAGCCTTGCTGAGCTTAAGTGAGTTATTTCAGAAACGTGTATGTGTATGTTTATGTATATACATATGCAAATTAAATTAAAATCCTGTACTGTAATTCAAAATTTAGATTTTAATTTTAAAAAAACACATCCATCCCGATATATATATTTATATTTGCTTGCTTTTCAGAATTTTTCAGACTTTTGGCCACTGTAAATATATGCAAACGGGTTAAATCGCTATACTTGTGTAAACGACAAAGAAATAATAATACATATAATATTAAAACACACTTGATGTGTCTTTCTTTCATCTACGATTGAACTAAAAACACATTTGGAGATTATTTATGCAATTTTGATTATACATTGAATTTCCATTCCAAAGCACTTCACATTTGTTTGCCTAACTACTTTTGGTTAGTTCATTAACACAGTCAACAAAGAATCGTAATTCTTTTAGAGACGTCGAAACTATTGTAAATGAAAACTGCCCTGAACACTGTACAAAGAGAAAACAGAGTGAGAAAAAAAGCAGTAAGGTGGTGGGCGGAGTGATAGACGAAGAAAAAAAAATGAAAACACTTCCTCCACCCCTCCCTCACTATCCTCAGATGAACTTGTCACGTTACTTGATGATTTTTTTTTTCTGGCCTGCCCTCTCTACTTCCTGCTATTTTTGTTCTCCCTCCCTCTCTCCCTCTTTCTCTCTGTGTCGGTGTGATAACCAGGAACAAAGTCACAGACGACCCTTCATCGGGAAAAATATTTTGGTAATCACCTGCAATTCTGAAGCAATAACACCACAAACAGCATCACATTATGAAGAAAAAGAGCCTTGTGGATAGCAGCCGAACCCTGGGACATCCAGCTGTAATTATGGCTGCCTGACACTAACCAGAGCAGGTATTTGTCACTAATGTGATTCGAGGTTTCATTTTGTAGCAGTTCAGATCACATTTGTCTCACAGGTATCGAAAAGAAAGAGTTAACAGATCAAGTCATGAGCTTTCGAAAGCACATGGCTTCTAACTTGCACATGCTGCATGCAAAAATGTTGACTCAAAGCTGTATTTTCAATGTTAAAATACTTTATTCTGTCTTTGGCAACAACTATGAGTAAGATACTGAGATGTTGATTTCCCTGGAAAATAACACTTTGGCTTTGTTTTGCGCTATCAAAACGTTTACTTGAGAATGCTGACCTTCTCGACCAATGGTGTGAGTTTGTGGGCGGGACTATCTGTTTTTGAGCAAATAAAACATGCAGGCAGTGTTCGAGGAAACCTATTTGGAAGCAATAATTATTTTTGCAACTCCAGTGCAGAAATTACTTACATTTTTAGTGTTAGTTTCAATGTTTTTCAACACTGAAACTAACACTACACCTGTTAATTACAGGGCTAAGTAACAAGTGTACACAAATGCAATGACAAATCAGGGAGAAAAAAAACGTTTTTGTGTTTTAGCCACACTGGAGAAAATTGGTGTAGAAACAGTTTTCACTCGACAGTTTCAAACATTGGATTAAATACAAAATGAGACTGAAACAGTATTTTCTTGTATGACGTACTCCAATAATATTTTTAAATTCAAATTTAAAGAAAATCATATAGAAAAGGCGCTATTTTTGCAACCGCACTGCCGAATGTTGCAAGCTGTGTCTGTTTGCAATACAGCTATCGCATTGATAAGTGCTGAACTTACACTGAATGCATACGCAAACAAGGTCAACAGGCACTTCCTGTTTAGAATTGCTATTTTTGCATCCAGGGCGTAGAGCTGAAGTTCTGCAGATTGGTAGGGGTCGCTGCAAATGATAAGCGTGTTAAAAAGGCCTCTGGATTTGCACGACTGCACAACCGTGGGTTAAAACACATTGCATAAATGGGCAATTTTACTAATTCAGATGTGGGAAGTGAAGTGTCATCCCACTTCTAATGAGCAGGTAGGACTATATTTACTGACTTTACTAATGGTCACGATGCATTTAATTACATTTACGGGACATTTAAAGTGCAAGTATGCTAAAAATGTTAACGGTAAAAAATATGCACAAAGGCACAAAAATATGCTGCAAATGATAAGCGTGTTCAAAAGGCCTCTGGATTTGCATGGCTGCACAACCGTGGGTTTAAACACACTGCATAAGTACAATTGTGCAGATAAAAGTTCTACTAATTCAGATGTGGGAAGTGAAGTGTCATCTTGCTTTTAATGAGCAGGTAGGACTATATTTACTCACTTTCGTAATGATCACAATGCATTTAATTACATTTACTGACAATTAACATGCAAATATGCCGGAAATGTTCCTCAGTTCACAATGCTGTAGTGCAGTACTTATTGCTTTTCTAGATAAAATGGCACCAGATTTGGATAAAGGAGCCTTTTGGTGCTAAATAGGCATATGTGACCCTGGACCACAAAACCAGTCTTAAGTGTCAGTTTTTCAAAATTGAGATTTATACATTTATACATTTATAGCTTTCCATTGATGTATGGTTTGTTAGGATCGGACAATATTTGGCCGAGATACAACTATTTGAAAATCTGGAATCTGAGGGTGCAAAAAAATCTAAATATTGAGAAAATCGCCTTTAAAGTTGTCCAAATGAAGTTCTTAGCAATACACATTACTAATCAAAAATTTACTTTTGATATATTTAAAGGAGGAAATTTACTAAATATCTTCATGGAACATGATCTTTACTTAATATCCTAATGATTTTTGGCATAAAATAAAAATCAATAATTTTGACCCGTATTTTTGGCTATTGCTACAAATATACCCCAGCGACTTAAGACTGGTTTTGTGGTCTAGGGTCACATATTAGGTTGCATAAGTTTGAAAGAGAAAGCTAATTTGACCTCATTAACTTTCTAAATACACATTCCTGGTCTTATGATTTGTAATGCATCAGTGCATATATATATATATATATTTAATAGCAATTTCTGATCGAAAAAATGTTTCCATAGCATTTTTTTTTTTTTTTTTTTGCTGCTTATATAGAAAAAGATCTGAAGAAAATAAGTTGCATGTTGTGCACAAAACTCTGTTCAGTTTGCACTCCACAGCTAAATAAAAGTTCAAAGAAAATACATTTAGTAGGTGTAAACACACAAGGAAATGTTGACAGCAGAGGTAAAATAAAAAACGAATACCTTTGCGTTTAACCGCAAGATTGAGGTTAGAGAAACTAAACCACTTCCGCTGACAAACTTCTTCTAGTTTGTCACCATCTTATGACAAGTATCTCGCTGCCAAATATGTTATACCAAATGCTGTTTGAATCGCAGATATGATTGAATTCTACATATGTGAATCTGCTCTCTGGTGAAGGAGAGAGTTGAAGTTATAATGCCTTTTACTGTTTATGTAGAGCTTTGCATATATTATCTCTCACAAGACATGAAGATTTAGCCTCATGTTGACATAGCCATTACTTTGTGTAATGATCCATGGACGTCAGTGAGACGTGGACCATATACTGTGATGGAATAACAAATAGTCCTTTTGAGATCCAAGAAAAATGTCAAATGAGGCCATAGGACCAGATAAACACAGCAAACGTAGTGAGCTGCCTAACTAGACAACATTTTATGCATCATAAGCACAAGCCAAAAAAAAAAAGAATTACAGCTCTTCATAAAGTACCTTGTTTTGGCCAGAATCTGGCGTCCTTCCTGGGTAAGGCAATCCCAGAATGCACTGCAACGAGCTGGAAGACAGAGGGAAATAATGATGATAAATATACATTTTATTAAATACTGAAAAGTAAAATCTAAAATCGGATTAAAAATGAATTTCCCCTAGTATATGTGCGTATTAACGTAGCAAGTTAGTTTAGCAATATGCTTCTAATATCAGATTCTATGTTGCAATCAACACACGTTATTAGCACTATTTATATGGCACACAGATTAGCAGCCTATAAAACATTTCAAATGCACACCGTAAAACCAATGGTGTCTTGTTTTCCAGTCCAAATATCTAAACATTTTATATCAAGATATATTTACATGAGATGCAAAATTATATGATATTAGTAGGACTTGTTTTCTGAAAAATGTATCAAAACTAAGAAAGAAAAATCTACTAATGAGGTCTGGTTTCCCCTTTGAATTAGGTTTGTTTTTCTGACCCCATTGGCAGATTTTTTTTTTTTTTTTAACCCTCTGGGCCTCTTCATTTTTGGGTCACACTTGGTACCTTTGCGGTCAAACGTTTTTCCAGGAAAATCAACGTATAATATTTTTGTTCAGAAATATTTTTTTGAATGTAATTAACCATTTTGAGGTGATTTTATGATACTATGCAATATTTATAAAATTTTTATGAGCTATTTTTCCCACTGTCATTTTTGACAACAAAGTTATTTAGTGTTACTTTTTTAATTTTTGACCTTCGAATAATGTCCATGATTTTTTTGTTCACGTAGCTAATGCGACAAAAGTCACCAAGTGTCATCCCATTCCGATGAAGCAAAAATCAAGACATCATTTTCTTCTGTCAGTTCCGACTGAAGAGGCCAAGAGGGTTAAACATAAATACACATTATTTCAGAAAACAAGACTTAATATCTTAAGTCATTTTGCTTCTAAATGAAATGTATTTTGATTTAAGAATGTTTAGATATTTATGTTGGAAAACAAGACAAAAATTCTAAGTAACAAAATCTTTTTTTTTTTGCAGTGCATCGCTTTTTGATTTCTCAGCCCTTTAACTGATCCAACATCTCAATTATGAGACTCTCCGCCGGGTCTGTTTCACACTGCCCCGCTGTCTCGGCCAACTGCCAGGCCAAAACATTTCAATCACTGCCATTAATTAGGCCAAAGAGGAATTCAGAATGTTAATGTCCTGCCTCAGTGTCTTTCAGTTCCTCGGTTCACATGCTAATTTATGCAAAGACACGGTGCCGCCGTCCCGCCCCTTTGCCATGGCAGTCCATTCTTTTGGCCCGCCCGGGTGACCCCCGTCTGCCAGACATCTACCACAGCACCATCATGCTGGGACGCCATCATCTGTGTATTATTACAATGCAAACATTTATTTTTATATATATATATATATATATATATATATATATATATATATATATATATATATATATATATATACACACATGGGCTCCTAAATATGGCCTACTAATTACTAATGACCCTGAATGAGTTTATTTTGTGATAATGACTACATGCCTGTAAATTGTTAAGGCCAGTTATACAGTAAATAACAGTGTTATGTGTTATATATAAGGGGAGACACCCCGTTTTTTTAAGCACCTGTCAAGTTTGAGATTTTGAGCTTTTTTGTTCATAAAGTGTTTTTTTTCAGACTAGTTGAAAGAAAACATCCAAAAGACACTGTTAGTGTTAAGTGTTCCTTTTATAGCACTTCAGCTATTTGTGCAATAGATTTCAATTACAATACGGAAACCCGTTGCCTTAAAATGATTAAGTAAATAATAATTTAAAAAAAAATAAGTTAAGTGAACTTATCACTTTTTACAGTGTATTTTTAAAGGCCGTTTTCCCAAAATGAGTATTTTTCCACACACAAAACTTTACATTTTTATTCCTGTCTATATCCTGAAGGTTTTTACAGAGGGATTTGTTCATATATAATTTGCTTGATTATATATTTTATCCCCCCCCCCCCCCTTCAGGAATCCTTCAGAAATCATTCTATTATGCTGATTTGTAAAAGAACATAAATTTTGTTATTCAGCGAGGATGTATTAAATTGATCAAAAGTGACAGTAAAGATATTTCGAATGTTATGAAAGATTTATATATATTTTTTTTAAAATGTGGTTCCTTTGAACTTTCTATTCATCAAAGAATCCTGAAAAAATTTGTTACGGTTTTAAGTGAAATATTAAGCAGGAAAAACATAAACGTTATATATTGTCATGATTATTATTATTAATAATATTAATTATTTTTTAATCATATCCTTAGTCATGATTTAGGTCCTTTAAAAGTACCACGGTGGGACCATAATTGTAATGAAATCATACCAATTAATTAGAAATCAAACAGTACCATGGTATTACTGTCATTGAGACATGGTACTGCCACAATCATTTTGTTAGGGTTATAAAGGATTCGATTTTAGCGATATGTTCACGGTTACTGTGCAATCATTCCCCTTTCTTGAAATAAGTAGCCTACAAGCAAGTTTCATCTTCTCGCACATTCTCGACTTGTAACTGCACACTCGTTTAAGATGGCAGGAAGGCGGCCATTTTGTTTGGTCCTTTTCCCTCCTTTTCATGCTTTGCTAGCAGACAACATGTAGCGTTATTTAAAGGCTGACAGCTGGGAAAGCTGCGTTCAAATGCAGCGATTTACTTCAGGCAATTAAACGGCATGCAACACCACAGGCGTGTGAAGGGTGCAAGGAGAAAACGGGCACTATTTCCTCGTGCGGCTCACCTCTGCTTCATGCCAGGAGTTCTGCGAGCCAGACAGTCACTCCTGCAGGTTGAACAAATTAGCCGATGTGTCGTTGTTGATTATTTCGCTAATCTTTTAAAAGGAAATCAGGAAGACACAAAGAAGGTAATACTGAAATAGAATCAACGACTTCCAAATTTCCTTCGACACTTTGAAGGTCATTGTGAACGACAAGAAACATGGAGATGGAGCCAGTGTTTTATTTTAAAATCTATGATTATTGATATTTTTTTAATTGATTTTAGTCAATATGTAAATTGTACATTTATTGCTAATATATGAATATATATATATATATATATATATATATGCATAATGATGAATGAATCAATAAATAATCATTTTTAGATCAATAAATGTACATTTTTAGATAAATAAATAAATGTAATTGTGTATGGTTCCTAATAAATCTTTCTTTAATCCCTGTGCAGATTCGGTGAAGAAACCACACCCACGGCATGTTTGTTTCTGTCCCTAAAGCTGAGGTAGTAGATTGAATAGTTGTGGAGTATAAAACCTCCCTTTGAGATAACTATACAATCTACTGTCTTTCTTACGGAGGCAGATTAACCAGCTGTCTACTGAAGAAACTGCGTGAAACACTTCGAACTATGTTGAGCTTCTTCATTTGTCCTCATTTATAGCCTGTATCCTCTCCGTTCTGAAGCCGTGCTCCTGTGAAACTGCAGATCTGTGTGTCTCCACAAGCTGAGGTAGTAGGTTGTATAGTTTGTGGGAAGGATCTCATCCTATTCAGGTGATAACTATACAGTCTATTGCCTTCCTTGAGAGACACAGTGAACGAGAGTAAAAACACATCATTATAAACAACGAGAGACCGAGTGACTGGAGTATCTTTAACCGGTTTGCACTTCTAAATGTTCAAAGTAAAATTGGTAAAAAAAATAAATAAATAATATTATTAAAGTATCATACTGTTTTTATTATAGTTGTTATCGTTCTTAGTTTATTCTGCACTGTTACTTTAATTTTTTTATTTTATTTGTTCATATGATTCATTTTTATTTGAAATTAAAGAATGTGTTATTGTATCAGCAATGCAGTTTTGGTCATCCTAATGAAGCACATTAAAATTATTGTCTTTGATTTGTGTATATATATATATATATAATTTATGTACACACACACCTTGACCCTCTAACACTAGCATTTACATGTACCACGTTACACTAACCGAGACTTGTCACAGCACTTACATTTGTTTGATTGCTTCTTTTGTTCTCTTTTTTTAAGTCGCTTTGGTTAAAAGCATCTGCTAAATGACTAAATAAAGGGTGACTCTTTCAGTGACTTATTCTAAAAAGAATATTATGAACATTGCTTAGACATGTTCATGTTTATGAAAGTCACAAATAACATCTCATATATGTACTTCATAATGAAGCTTTTTTTTATTATTATTTTAAACAACTTGTCACTGCAGGTTCATATTTGTAATATTGTACAGACACATTGTTGTGCACTAAACTACACATACATGTGCACTATTATCCACATTCAGCCATAAGAGGCATCATACAGTTACTCAGTTAAAGACTATAGATATACTTGAAAGGAACTTTAACTACAGTTACTCTCAGACTCTGATTGTGGTGTTCTGAGGCGCTCTACTGGTAGAACCGTGTAACTGCCACCTGAAGCAAGATTAAAAAGGTTAGGTTTAGTCTGAAAAAACTATATATGTTTGCATATATATATATATAATGTTTCTTTAATCTATATTTATTGTACTGTGGAGTCAGTAATGTTATTGGCTCCCCCCTGTGGACTGATATTCACCCCCTGCTGTTGACCAATCACCCTCCTCCAAATCTTTCCATACTCCCGCTTTATCTTAGGGATTTTGAAGGCGTACACTACAGGGTTTACCATCGAGTTGGCATGAGAGAGGAGAATGCCAAAGTACAAAGCAATGGGCGGTACATGTATACTCTGGTTATAGTATGTGATGGATTGTATCGTGTGTAACGGCAGCCAGCAAACAATAAAAAGAGCCAAGACTAAAACCAGAGAGCTGGCCAGTTTTTGCTCCTTTTGTTTATATGTACCGGTTTCAGCTGACACACCGGCTCTTCCACTTCTAATTTTTAAAAAGATGTAGCAATACAAAGTGATCATGACTGCCAACGGAGGAAGAAAACAGCCCTCAAAGATGAAGTGGATCAGGTATGTAACGGGAATGACAGCAATGAACTGACAGTCTATGGAGGTGGAGTTGTAACGTGTCAGCGTGTCATGGTTGTACCATCCAAACATGGGTAAGAAGCCCAGTACAGATGCCAGTATCCAGCACACAGCGGCGAGGAACCACGAGCGCTTCTTAGTGACTGTAGACTTGTACCTACAGAGCAAAGAAGAACCTCAAAATCAATTTTGCCCAATATATTTGAAAATTAACATTGTGCTGAATGTTGCAAATGTCATTTTGCATTAGGATCTAAAAAAAAATGCTTCTATTTCACATTATAATAAATAATTAAAATATTTCTAAAAAAAATAAAAAATAATAATATTATACTAATAATCTACTATTTAAAAATAAAATGTAACTTTTTCATTACAGGGAAAGAAATTTTATAAAAAGTCTAGCTTTAAAGCAAGACAATCTGCACAAAGGAATTGACATGATCAAACTGCTTTATTTGATCCTTTGTTTAATTATTTGATCTAAAGATAGTAGAAAATCTTAAATATTTCTTAATTTCACATAAAATCTTTTTTTTTTTTGGGGGGGGGGGGGGGGGTGAAGAAAATTCCATGTTTCCAATGTTGTCTCAAATTTTTGAATGTGTCACCTCTCCAACATAATATAATATAATTAATATAATATAATGATATAAATAAGCAATATCACAGGAATGTGATCCGGCCGTTTCTACAACAGTTTGACGGCACGAGTGTGTAAAGAAACAAAAACGGAGTGTCTTTAAAAACCCTCTTTCATGCAGAACTACTTCATTCCACGACGGATTCAAATCTCAGTTTGACAGTTTAACAGCTGAGCCCAAGCCTCCGTTACTAAATCCAAAATGTCGCTGTAGAACTAGTAAGGAAGTAACGCTAAGTTGCTAAATTAAAAGCTTATTGTATTACTTTATTAAAAGCAGAGTTGTATGTTTAGTAGAGTATTATGAGAGATTGACTCAGCGAGTGTGATTGCCTGCATCTGACACAGCATTCATTCTTCAACTCGATCTCATATTCACAATAAAACATTAGTTTGAATGTTCGCTGAAGAAATATGTTTGTCGTACTATCCTTTCATCTGTTAAGTGATTTCCGATGACAGCGCTGCTCAGTGCATTTGTTGGCTGCATCTTAATGTGTTGTTGAAAGTAAAAATAACTTCACTGTCTCTTTCAACATAAAAGTCTTTACTGCTGACTCGAAAAACCACAGACTGTAAAAAAAGACAGATGACGCACATTCACTCTCTTCCATTAAAGAAAAGTGAAAAAAGGGCGCTAACATCTGCGCAGTAGCAAGTGAAGTGGAGCCGTGTCCCGCCACAGAGTCGATCGTAATCACATGCCCCTGACCCTTTTTTATTAGCCTCACTGTTCCAATTTTTCCCTGCTGATAGCCGTACAAGAGGCTTGTTAAAATTAAGATAAATACAACTCCAATCTCCTCCTGAACATTCCGAAAATGTCTGTTGCCGCCTCAGTTCGCTCAGAGAAGCCGTCAATCTCAGCTGTCAATCACGACGTCACACTACCGTTTTTATAGCATCACATAACTAACTAAAATCAAACTTATTTAAAATAGAACACTTGAACTTATCTCGTCGTGATAAAAACTACATAAAATGAGAAGAGCCATCTTTGGAAAAAATTTTTTGGAAGTAATTGAATTATTTTCTCTTGTTTGACATCCCATTACATGGAGAGGGTGGGTTTATGATCTATACTGGGAAAAAGACTATAGAATACCCAAGACGTGCCACTCGTATAGTTTTGAATAGGGAGAAATGCAACACTCAATATGGCAGCTCTATCAAAGGAAGCCCCGCCTTCTAAATAAAAGAGCCAATCTCTTTTTTTAAAAGAGCCAATAAGTTTTTTCTAATGAGACTCGAACAAAAAAAAAAAAAAACATTTATGAGACGATTGTTGTCAGTTTTCATTGGTGATTTCAAATATGAAATTTAATTGTAAGCTTGGCAAACAGTTTTGGAAAATTAGATGTTTCCCCATTCAAAGAGATAAAAAACAACAACTGCTGTGGGATCAAATTCCCACCAAATGTATTGCAGTTACGGATAAAAAATAACAAGCGTGAAACCAAAATTTAAAAATGCAAGTAAAAATATATTGCACAAAATGGGTTTAAAAAATATTGCACAAAACGGGTTTAAGTGTCATGATTGGTCCACTAGTCAGGGGCTTTGCTAAGGTTGGGAGCGGTAAGGGGCTTAACCCAGAAAAAAAAAAAAAAAAGAAAGAAAGAAAAAAAAACTCTTCGATAATTTATTTAAAATACATTTATTTCATACTAAGTAACATTCAAATCCATTAAGATATTTATTAACATATCACTTACTGATGCAAAACTATAATTTAACTTCATATGAAGTATTTCTTTATTGCACAATGCACATTTATTAATATTATCAACCTATTATATTATTAACTTAAAATGTGTTTTAATATCCCTATTAATAATAACATTGATATAATAATTTAATTTCAATATTAATATCGGTCTTTAAATGCAATATATTTAAACTGTACCTGAAGTATACTTGCAATAGTTCAACTTTTTTTTCAACTTTCAGTTCAACATAAAAAAAATTGAACTGGAACGCAGTCGTGGGGGGCTTCTCAATACTCAAATTCATCGTTTCCTCACTCCTCGTGCCTGTGACCCGGAAACCGATCAAACTCAGCCATCTTGAAGGACATAAAAATTATGCTATATTGATGTGAGCATGCCCAGTAGCTGCTGCTGTATCCCTTCTAACCTTAATCCATCTCAATTGTCTAATTGCACAATGAAAAGAAACGAGGATGCACAAATAAGAAATGAGCACCCAATCTGCACAAGAGCTGACATGATCAATGAGCTTTATTTGATTATGCATTTGATTTTTTTATCTAAAAGTAGTACAGAATCTTAAATATTTCGCTTTTGCTTTCAACAAACTTGACACGCATTAAAGCCCATTGCTCATGTCATTTCAAAGCCCTCTGCAAGCTGACTCACCTGAAAGGGATACAAACCCGCAGACATCGGTCCACAGCAATAGCCAGGAGGGTGAGCACTGATGCTTGCAGTGGCACGATGAGAAAACAACTGATGAAGAGACAGGCATGGAAAGGGATTTTGATGTGGATGTCCACAATCACAGCCAGAGGAATTACCACGGCCCCAACCAGGAAATCAGCCACCGCCAAAGACACGATCAAGCAGAAAGTGGGTTTGTTCAGGGCTCCACTTCTCCAAACGGCCCAGATCACCAACATATTGCCCAGACAGCATCCCACTGCAATGAGTATTTCAAGAGAGATGTAAATGAATCCTCCACCTGATACCATTGTGCTTACAGGACTGGAAACCTCTGTGCGAGTACTACACAGAGTTGCTACAACAGGCAGAGAGGAAATAGAGAGGCTATTTTTCTCACTACAAAAAAAAAAAACAAAAAAAAGCATTCACACCTTCAGACCACTTCTGGTGTAGGTTCATTTAGTGGTTTTAAAAGCATTATACTCATAACATACTGAACACACACACGTACGTGTCAAGCAACTTCAGATTCACCACAACTAACAGCCGATGACACTATACAGTCAGATTAAAAGTGTATCACTAAAAAAATCTAACTTCTGTCATCATTCTAAACCTACATGTAACCTTGGACCACAAAACCAGTCATAAAAGGTCTTTTTTTTTTTCTTTTCAAATTGAGATTTATACACAATCTGAAAGCTCTGACAATATGTGGCTGAGATACAACTATTTGAAAATCTGGAATCTGAGGGTGCAAAGAAAACAAACTACTGAGAAAATCGCCTTTAAAGTTCTCCAAATTAAGTCCTTAGCAATGCATATTACTAATCAAAAATTACGTTGTGATATATTTACAAAAGGAAATTTACAAAATATCTTCATGGAACATGATCTTTACTAAATATCCTAATGATTTTTGGCATAAAAGACAAATTGATCATTTTGACCCATACAATGTATTGTTGGCTATTGCTACCGGTTCTAAGGGATATAAATAACAGCATATTACTGTTGGTCTTTCTAACAATTCTATCGAAAAACAGATATTAAATATTAAATATTCAGCTACTCATCTTACCTCAAACTAGAGCCCTGGGCTTGACTGTTTTCTTAATCCTGCTCCCACTGAACACCAATATGCAGGGTATTGAAATCACTTTCGATTTCGCGATCACACACACTCTGCGTAAAGGGAGAACATCTTACGAGATCAGACATATGTCAAAGAGCTCAGGATCTGTTGAGCAGCAAATCCTCCAGCATGGTCTTATCAGTCATCTCTACTCTCGACCCATGATCAGTCAAACCAGGCAGCTCGTGTTGGATGCAGGGTTGCCAATTCCGCTTTTTTTCCATGGAAATGGGCTACTTTTAAACTGTTGCCGTGGGTTGATTTTTCCCAGTGGGTTAAAAGTTTGAAATATTGCATAAATTACATTTGACTGAAATGTAAATATTGAAATATTTGACTTTCTACCTATGATAAAACTGCGCTAGATGTTTAGTTTTTTGAAGGAAGACCACTGGTAGGAAGCCTTTGAGCTGTGTTTATGATCAATGTACTTAACAGTGACTGTAAAAGATATTTTAGGTATGAAACATACCTACATATTTAGAGATTTGATATTTAGGATATGGTCATTACGCTACTTTGCGCTGTTTTTGACTGGCATGGGCTAGTTTTGTCATGTAGACCTGACAAACCTGGCTGTATGGAGCAGAACAGACACTTCCAGTTTAGTGTAGCTACGTTTTCCATCTGAACTAAATTATTTTTATTTCTATAAAAACTAAAAATGACAGAGAGGGCAGTGCGACAGTGGGCAAGTAATGTAATCGGTGTACGACCAAACAGTCCCTGCATTGCATTCGGAAGGGCTCATCCCTCTGCACTAACCCCTTCAAAGGGTTTACCCTCCGGAGTGAGAGCTTCGAAGGGTTGAAGGGTGTGGGGGACCAAACAACTGTTTCTTGAAGTGCCCTTCTGCGTCATCATTCCGTGCCCACACAGAAGCGCCATCATCATGCAAAGAATCTGTGCTAAGGATCATGGGGGCCCGAAGTGTCCATCAGTTGTGAAATCCTTCATTCCGAAGGGCCCTTTGAAGTGGCCAGTTTCGTCCGCCTTGCTCTGATGTCATGCTGACGTGTGCCAAAAAACTCACGGCGGTGAGGCGGCTGTGTCGGATTGAGCAGTCGCTCGTAGTTACTCTCCACCGACTGTGCTGATCAAAAGCATGATGGGAAACGACTGACTGACAACACAGCTTAATGCTCATTGGTTCAGACAACCGTGATGCTGCGTTCTCTTCTAAAATGTTTTATTTTTTTAAATCTGATTTCATGCTATTATATATTTAAATTATGCATGCATATTCCCAAACACTATGACAGTGCAATCTCTGTGTGAGATATGTGATTGTTGTCATAGTTTCTATAAAAATCTAAAATACATGTTTGAATTAAAATAAAAATGGATGATAAATACGCCTTTCCTCTGGAATTAAATAACAAGCACTTTGAGTGTCTTGTTCATCATATTTATATTCATATAAAAGCAACAGAACTGAAATGATATCATGTTTATCAGCAGCACAGCATATGAGTGAGAATAACGCGATATCTTCGAGATATCTTCGTTCCACTTCGAGAGCTCAGAACTGTCCGTCTTGACTGCGCTTATTTCACTGCAGCCGCCTACATTTCAGGCGAGGCGAGGCGAGGCGCATCTCAAACAAGCCTAATATTCAGTCAAAATCGAGGGGGCAAGGATCTGTCCATATAAACTCCTGTCATCCACTTCATGAAGTGGAATGCAGTTCAAAATGGCAGCGGGGATTCCCCCGAGGGGAGGTGGTTAGGGAAGTTTGCGAGTGTGTGGCTAAAAGTGGAATACAATCTGTGAACGCTGAAGCCCCGCCCCCACATTATTTGATTTGATTGGCCATCTCAGTCATTTTGAGATGGAGGAGCACTAAATGTAACTTTGACATTTAATTAGAGGTTAGTTAAGTGAAAGTTTTTCAGTCATCATAAGTGGAAACTGTTTTATAGGAACAGAGAAGTATGAGTTCAAATGAAACTTGCTTAATCCTATCTTTGTTCTTGAGTGAATTACAAACGTAACATTTCTGCTAACAAGAAAGCTTGACCATAAAATAAATGAATTAAATTAAATTAACTTACTACTTATGATTGGCATAAATGATAAGTTAGAGGAGATATATCAATACTAACACTTGTTTTTCAAATCATTACTTGTCAGCATGGCCAGGGTGACATCAGTCGAAAGGAAAGTTGTTTCAGAGGCAGAAATATCATTACATTTTAATAACAGAATTGATTAAACTTTTTTTTTCTTCAAAACAATGAGCATTGATAAATCATGCACAATATATATTAAGAGCACAATAACGATTGTAGTTGGCTCACATGAATTTATCAAGCCAGCAGCTTCCTGCTTAACCACCCACAAGCTTAGCCACAATTTTATGGCACACCACTATAGCAGTGTATTGCTTTAGCTGCCAACAGAGAAATTAGAGCACAAAATATTTATAAATATAGATTGAAGCATGGAACAGCAGAGCATGGCGCTAGCAATGCTATGGTCATGGGTTTGATTAAGTCCTTGAAAGCAATGCAAATTGCTTTGTATAAAACAATCTGCCAAAATTGTAAATAGTGCCCAAATGAATGACCTAAAAAAAATGTTCAAATGTTTGGGGTTGGTAAAATTTTTGAACGAAATCTCTTATATATGGTCCCCAAGGCTGCATTTACTTGATCAAAAATATAGTAAAAAGAGTAATAATGTGAAATATTATAATTTAAAAATAACTATTTGAATGTATTTAAAAAATATAAACATTAACAATTCTAAAATATGTTTATGTCTGAAATAGAAACAAGCATTTCTTATTATCAGTGTTGAAAATAGTTGTGCTACTTTATATTTTTGTGGAAACTGAAATATATATATATATATATATATATATATATATTTATTTTTTATTTTTCAGGATTCTTAGATGAATAGAAAGTTCAAAAGAGCAACAGTTATTTGAAATAAATCTTTCCTAATAAATGTCTTCACTGTCACTTCTGATTAATTTAATGTGTTCTTGCTGAAAAAAAGTTAAAATCTTTCTTCTGAATGGTAGTATATTTTCTTAATTTTTTAAATGATTAAAAAATATTTTGAATATTTATTTTTAAACTTCTATAACATTCTCTTTATTTTTTTCTTAAATTTAGAAAAAACACACACACACACACACACACACACACACACACACACACACTCCAAAGTAATGATCTTGCAAAAAAATATTTTCTTATGCGTGAGCATGTTTGGTTCTGCTTGTGTCAAGACAACTTCCTATTTAAACCACCACTACTTGAAGCAAGTTCCTGTAGAGTTCCTGTCCCTGTTCTCGACATGGCTGATGGTGAGAAGGTGATCTATACTTCCCTGGAGGTGCTCATCGCTGTAGGATGCTGCCTGGGGAACGTGCTGGTGATCTGGGCGGTGTGGTCATGCCGTGCCTTGAGTCAGACCACATTCTGTTTTGTTGTGTCCCTGGCCGTGGCAGATCTTCTGGTGGGAGCAGTGGCCGTGCCTCTTGCAGTGATGGTTGATGGACGCTTGGAGACTAGTTTTCACTGCTGCCTCTTCATCAGCTGTGTGGTCATTGTGTTGACCCAGGCCTCTGTTCACTCCCTGCTGGCCATCGCTGTGGACCGATACCTGCGTGTTTATAACCCTCTCAGGTCTGAACATTTAATAGCCAAGCTTTTTTTGCAATGCATATTTGAAGACTTACTTGTGTGGTTGCCAAGTTGATCAAGCTTGCTGATAAGGAAGAAAGCAAATGTTCGCAGATCTCAGAGATGATCATGATGCTGAGTAATATGTAACTTGAAACAAATACCTCAACATGAAATCTAAATGACATTTAAAATCTTATTGTACATTAAAAATGTATTTATTTCAAAGAAATGTTTTCATAATCTTCAATGAAACTATAATAACTTGCATTGCCTCTGAAAATGACACTTTACTTTTTAATATGATCTTTAAGTATTGAAATGCCCACTTTTCATGACACAACTGATTCCAAGTTAAATAATTTAAGAAATTATTCTTTTTTTTTTTCAAAGAAATTAATTCTTTTATTCACCAAAGGATGCATTCAATTGATCAAAAGTGACAGTAAAAGATTTCTATTTCAAATAAATTGAGTTTCCATTCATCAAAGAATCCTGGAAACAAAAATGTATCAGTTTCTACAAAAATATGAAGCAGCACAACTGATTCAGCTTTGATCACAGCGATCAATTCCATTTTACAATATATTACAATAGACAACAGTTATTTAAAATTGCAATAATATTTCACAATATTACGGTTTTTACTGTATTTTTGATCAAATTAATGCAGCCTTGGCCAGCAGAAGAGACTTTTAAAGACATTAGAAAACACCTTACCAAACCCCAAACTTTTAAAATGTAATGTACAGATATATAATAATAGTTTTATAATTAATATTATACAAATAATATTTATATTATATATTAATACAATTTTTAATTTTCAGGTACAGAGGAGCAGTCAAAAAGAAGCACTTATGGGCTGCGGTCACTGTATGTTGGCTGTCTGCTTTTATACTAGGTCTCATCCCCATGTTCGGATGGCACAACAAAAACACCACAACCACTGAAAACTCAACTATTATGTGTCGTTTCATCACGGTCATAGACATGTCCTACATGGTCAACTTCAACTTCCTCACTTGCATCCTTACACCAACCATCATCATGATGATCCTGTACTTGTTACTCTTCAATATGATATCCAAACAGCTGAGAAAAGGAGTTGGGCGCCCCGTGGAGTCCAGGTCGTTTTACCGTAAGGAACGGAAACTGGCCAATTCTCTGGCTTTGGTTCTGGTTCTGTTTGTCGTTTGTTGGCTCCCGCTGCACATAATGAACACGCTGAACTACTACGCAAGTGTAGAAGTGCCCATTGTCGCCTTTTACATCGGCATCCTCCTCTCTCACGCTAACTCCGCCGTTAACCCCATAGTGTACGCATTCAAGATCCCTAAGATTAAGATGGCATATAAAAGAATCCTGATGAAGCTGACAAGCCCGGAGCAGAAGGGAGATCAGAGCAGCCAGACTTTGGATAACAACGTCAGCAGCAACTCGAACAGCACCGCCAGGTGCAGCATGAAAATAAAACCACAGGTTGTTCTGATCACAAATCAGGACGGTTAGCATTAGTCTGCCATCACGTACAATAAGTAGGGGAGACTAGAAGTCAAAAGTTTAAAAAATTATCCAGCAGTGGATTTGTATATGCCTAGTTCCTAAATTAGAATATTTTTCTGACTTTTAACATCCAAAATACACTGTAATTCTAGTGTTGTCATTTTTGTACTAAACAAAAGAATGCAAAACTGCACCGAGATACCTATAAACAAAGACCAACTGTAGAATGAAGAGGCTGAACTGTTTTTCAAAAATGTATATATGTGTGTATATAATTTATTACAAAAAAATATCTGTAGGATATATATTTTCATACATTTATTTGTTTTGTGTTTCTTAACTTTTTATGACAACTTGCCCCACTATAGTCAACATGTTTCAATGAACAGTGCATATATATATGTTTATGTTTATATATATATATATATATATATATATATATATATATTTTTTTTTTTTTTTTTTTTTTTTAAATCTCACCGACAGTCTTGGCAATGAATAATGTAAATAAACTACTTTTAAAGTCTGCGGTCAGTAAGACTAGTTTTTTTTAAATAAATTAATTAATACTTTAGTTCAGCAAGGATACATTAAACTGAAGTGTTTCAGATAAATTTTGAACTTTCTATTCATCAAAAAATCCTCAAAATAAAAGTGCATCAGTTTACACATAAATGTTAAGCAGCACAACTGTTTTCAACATTGATAATAATCAGAAATGTTTCTTGATCAGCAAATCAGCATATTATAATGATTTTTAAAGGATCATGTGACACTGAAGACTAGAGTAATGATGCTGAAAAATTATACATTTAAAAATATATTTAAATAGACAACAGTTCAATTAAATTGTAATACTTCACGATATTACTGCTTTACTGTATTTTGTATCAAATAAATGCAGCCTGGGTAAGCAAAAGAGACTTCTTTCAAAAACATGTGTCTATGTTTGCGCGAATCATTCGTAATCCTGCCTCACCTACAGAAGAAGTGAGTATAAGGGTTTTTTACGAATCTTTGCAAATCGCATTTCCTAATAATGTGCTAGTTAGCCAGTTTTGTATGGAATTACCTTTGTGCCAATTAAAATAAATGTAATTTTTCAAGAAACTTATAAAAAAAACAAAAACGAAGATTTTGCATGCAATTTATATTTGTTTTCAGTTTCAAAGACATTTTATTCAGTTTCAATTTATATTTTCACAAGTTTCTTGAAAAATTACATTTATTTCAATTGGCGCAAAGGTAATCCCATAGTTTCGCGGCTAAAGTAAACAGTACTGCTCGTCACCCCCAGAGCCATAGACAGACAGAGTTGCGACAACGGAAGTTCAGAACGCTCGATCGTCACGTGATTCACGTAGACCTCAAATAGTTCCAGGAAGTTCATTGCGGGCAATTGGAATACATTGAGTTGTAATTTAATATAATATAATTTAAATAATTTAAGTTCATTTTTTTCCTCATTAATGTACACACAGCACCCCATATTGACAGAAAAACACAGAATTGTTGACATTTTTGCAGATTTATTAAAAAAGAAAAACTGAAATATCACATGGTCCTAAGTATTCAGACCCTTTGCTCAGTATTGCTGCCACCACCATGCTTCACTGTTGGGACTGTATTGGACAGGTGATGAGCAGTGCCTGGTTTTCTCCACACATACCACTTAGAATTAAGGCCAAAAAGTTCTATCTTGGTCTCATCAGACCAGAGAATCTTATTTCTCACCATCTTGGAGTCATTCAGGTGTTTTTTAGCAAACTCCATGCCGGCTTTCATGTGTCTTGCACTGAGGAGAGGCTTCCGTCGGGCCACATTGCCATAAAGCCCCAACTGGTGGAGGGCTGCAGTGATGGTTGACTTTCTACAACTTTCTCCCATCTCCTGACTGCATCTCTGGAGCTCAGCCACAGTGATCTTTGGGTTCTTCTTTACCTCTCTCACCAAGGCTCTTCTCCCCGATAGCTCAGTTTGGCCGGATGGCCAGCTCTAGGAAGGGTTCTGGTCGTCTCAAACGTCTTCCATTTAAGGATTATGGAGGCCACTGTGCTCTTAGGAACCTTAAGTGCAGCAGAAATTTTTTTGTAACCTTGGCCAGATCTGTGCCTTGCCACAATTCTGTCTCTGAGCTCTTCAGGCAGTTCCTTTGACCTTGTGATTCTCATTTTCTCTGACATGCACTGTGAGCTGTAAGGTCTTATATAGACAGGTGTGTGGCTTTCCTAATCAAGTCCAATCAGTATAATCAAACACAGCTGGACTCAGATGAAGGTGTAGAACCATCTCAAGGATGACCAGAAGAAATGGACAGCACCTGAGTTAAATATATGAGTGTCACAGCAAAGGGTCTGAATACTTAGGACCATGTGATATTTCAGTTTTTCTTTTTTAATAAAACTCCAAAAATGTCAACAATTGTGTGTTTTTCTGTCAATATGGGGTGCTGTGTGTACATTAATGAGGAAAAAAAATGAACTTAAATGATTTTAGCAAATGGCTGCAATATAGCAAAAAAAAATTTAAGGGGGTCTGAATACTTTCCGTACCCACTGTAAATATAATTATATGTGTGTGTGTAACTTGTATGTTAGTCAAGTGCAATCACATCTTAATGTTCATTGTCGTTTTACTAATCTCATGGTAAATGTTAAATTTGTTGTCTTACAAAATTCATTATTTTAAGATTAAGTGACTACTAAGACATTTAAGTATAAAATACAGTAATACAGTACAGGTTTACTGTGATTACTTCTATAATATGGTAGTGGTATATAATACATTTTTGGAAATTTACCCTAGCATGATTCTGAAATGAAAACTGCTTGCCAATTTTAAACTTTTTTTTTTTATTCTCACTCAGGTCCATCAGCATTTAGTCTATTAAATAACTCCCCACCAGCAGAAATCATGTTTAAAAGCCTTAATTACACAACAACGAATAAAACTGCCTGACGAGAATGAATAACATCCTGTAAATCTACTAATTAAGTGAGGAATAATCTAATAATAATTTATTTTTAATGCACAAGGTAATTTGATTTGCTGTGCTGATAATATCCAATTTTATTCTATAAATGTCTTACCTTTTAAACGTTCATCACAGCGGTCTCTTCTGCTGTATCGCTATAGCGCTGATAGTATGAGCACTAACTTCCGGGAACTATTGAGCAACTCCACTATCCGCAATTCCTGTAAAAATAATGGTCTCTCTCTCTCTACGGCTCTGGTCACCCCATGGAAGAGAAGGGCGGGTCAGCAGAGCTCATTAGCATTTAAAGCAACATGGACTAAAAAACAGCTTGCTGAAAACAGAGCTGATTTTGACAGGGTAAAAAGGGTGTTTTTTACACTACCATTGAGAAATTTTAACCAAAGTATGTTATAGACTTTTAATTAAGACCCTAAAGAATCATATCAACTTGTGAAAAATGGGCATCCTTTAAAAATCCCTTTAAAGGAACACTCCACTTTTTTTGGAAATAGGCTCATTCTCCAACTCCCTCAGAGTTAATAAGTTGAGTTTTACCGTTTTTGAATCCATTCAGCCGATCTCCGGGTCTGGCGATAGCACTTATAGCATAGCTTAGCATAGATCATTGAATCCGATTAGACCAGTAGCATTGCGTTCAAAAATGACCAAAGAGTTTCGATATTTGTCCTATTTAAAACATGACTCTTCTGTAGTTATATCGTGTACTAAGACCGGCGGAAAATGAAAAGTTGCAATTTTCTAGGCTGATATGATTAGGAACTATACTCTCATTCCGGCGTAATAATCAAGGAACTTTGCTGCCGTAACATGGCCGCAGCAGGCACAGTGATATTACGCAGCGCCTGAAAGTAGTCCCCAGCTAGGTAACTAGTTATAATATAGCTGGGGACTACTTTCAGGCGCTGTGTAATATCACTGCGCCTGCTGCGGCCATGTTACGGCAGCAAATTTCCTTGATTATTACGCCGGAATGAGAGTAGTTCCTAATCATATCAGCCTAGAAAATCGCAACTTTTCATTTTCCGCCGGTCTTAGTACACGATATAACTATAGAAGAGTCAAGTTTTAAATAGGACAAATATCGAAACTCTTTGGTCATTTTTGAACGCGATGCTACTGGTCTAATCGGATTCAATGATCTATGCTAAGCTATGCTAAAAGTGCTCTCGCCAGACCCGGAGATCGGCTGAATGGATTCAAAAACGGTAAAACTCTACTTATTAACTCTGGGGGAGTTGGAGAATGAGCCTATTTCCAAAAAAAGTGGAGTGTTCCTTTAAAATCCATCAAAACTCTGCTCTCTAGTCAAAACAACATTGTTTGCAAGCATTTCAAAATATTTCATGCCATTGTGATGAAAGAGGAAGAGGAATTGGTAGTCATTCTGAGCCTTATTTTTTTTAGCTATAATGTGCAGCATGTCAGACCTTCCACATCCTTCTTTATAACTTCATAAATTTCAGAGTTAAAGGAACAGCCACCCAACAATGGAAATTCAGCTGTCATTTACTCACTCTCGTGTTATGTACATGTAGATAATATATATATATATATATATATATATATATATATGTATGAAATGTAATAAATAAATTATATATATATCCTTTTTTTAAAGAAATATCCTGACCAAGAGTAGAATCACAATGATCTTAAATATTTCTTTCACGTTGTAACACTTTTAAAATCCTTTAACTTTTTGTTTGCTCCAGGTTTAAATGAGATTATCAATATGTTTTCAGACGGTTGGACTGCTGTATATTAGACTGGACGTTCCCTCTATAGTCTCTTTAATTGATGTACTGGCATCGGGCCATGCAGAAGTGAACAATGCTGATCCTGAGGGAACGTTTGTGGCACTCCTCTGGGAGGAGTAATGGATTTCTGTAAGATAAGTCTCAGTTTTCACAGGACATTTTGTTCCTCCTCTATACAATGTAATATCGGCCTCAGTCCAAACAGCGTGAGCGGAATGAGAAGGATTTATGACGTTCATCTTCCACATTACTTTTCCTAACATCGCTTGAGTTCATTTTGCTGAGTGAAGTTGAAAAATATGTAATATACCTTTTGGCACAGCGTTGAAAAGCAATATCCAAATCAATTCTCATCAGTGGCACGAAAACCAGGGGTCATGAAACCACACATCTATACGCCGTATTTAATTTGATGCAAATGACAACACAGCTGCGAGGGAGAGATGTACGGCCACTCAATATGCCATGCTCAGGCATACCTGCAGGTGGATTGTTCAGACAATGTTCAACAGACGAACCAAAACAAATCGCAAGCTCTACTGGAGGAACTACAGGTTTTGCGTAACTCGTCTTTGACCACTAACTTCTCCACCTGTCACCACACAGAAAGAGGTTGTGGTTTATTTACAATTCTTCTTGATCGCTGAATTCCACAACTGACTATACTGCAAATTTGACATGCATTCACTTAAGTTTTCTGCCAAAATAACTGAGTCTAATATCTAGTCTCTGTGATATTCCAGTGTCTCTAGACATGGCTTGGGTGTAAATCTGTTGGATTTTTTCAGTATAAATCATTGTATGAGATCCAAATCATTTGCTTCACACCCTTTATATGAGTACAATAGTTTGTATGTAATTGCAGACATTATTAGAGCACATTCCCATTTAACCTTCATACCGTCACTGAACCTCAAGACAGACATAAACATATCCATTACTGCTCTATGCATCATGCTTACCGCTCAAGTCAAAAGTCCCATGGGGCGGCCTAAAGCCTTTGTGCTTGATACGTCAATCTCTCTTCAATTATATGACAGCATACGTCGCCATGACAACTCAGGTCTTTATGGTTCTCTTGTCACTCATCTCTGGAAAACTGCACAGACTGTTACGCATGATGAAATGTCTCTACCAGAAGTTTTGCATGAGTGTTGCATAATGCATTAAGCAATAGCTACCTGTTTTACCTACTGGAAATTGTCCTTTGCATGCAAACAAAGGTCAAGATTAGATTGAGATGCAATGCAACTATAACCAGCTTTGTAGTAGTCGCTTAAAAATGAAAGCACAACCTCACTTCAACACAAACGGTGCATGATGAGTCACTAATCTCTAGTATGAGCAATAGCAATGCAAACATCACTAATAATACTAGATCTAAAGTATTGCATTTCCCTGGAAAGGCATTTAGGTGTTTGCAACTTCTTAATGGAATGAACTAATCAAAGAGATTGCCTTATTAAGACATCCTTTCAGAAAAGTACAAGAACAGCATTTACTTCAAACATCACTGTGCTAGACAGTTTTAAAACGGTTGAAGATCCAAACAGAACATTTTAGGAGATTTTGGCAAGATGGAGCAGCATTTAATTTCATTATGACACAGCTGTCTGAATTACTTTGTTATGACTGACCAATCAGAATCTTCCAAGTTAGGGTTATTCCTGAGTTGATGAAAAGCTGATAATTTTATATATATATATATATATATATATATATATATATATATATATAATCAATTAACAATAATAAAACACTTACTAAAAAAAAAAAAAAAAATGTTCTACCTTGTAATGTGACAATTAATTGATATCAGAGAGCCGTGAAGTTACAAATGTGTTAAATTATTGAAATAAAATGAAATATGAACTATGAAGTATGAAGTAATAAAATGGCTGTAAGTTGGTGAATCCCTTTTTAAAACAAACCGCATCAGGGTGATTCACCAGAATTAACGTATTTACCATGTTTTGTAACTTTAAATTAATGAGCAGATAAGGATTTGAACTGAAGTATAACATAAATTCTCATAGGAAAGAAAAATCCCAAATGAAATGTCTTTAATGTTTCAGTATCACGGTGCACTCAGTGGGGAGGAACGAGGAGCACGGAGACGAGGATAAACACAAATAAACAGTCTTTAATCAAATCCCACAGGGCAAGACAAGGCAGGTCAAAGACACACAGAAGGAACAAAATGAGTAGACCAGACCAAAACTAACTGAACAGACAGGAACTTAAATACAAGGGATAATTAATCACACACAGCTGAATGGAATCATAATCAAACTAAACAAGGACTGAAAAATGACCAAATGAGGAAACAGGAACTAAGACAGGGTAAAACAAAACCAACACAGACCATAAATGTGACACTCAGGTGTATCTTCTATCTAGACAATAACAATATTAAATGGAGAGAAAATGAACACTTTAACTTAAGTGTCCTGTTTCTTAGATATTTTTCCCCCTGAGAAGAAAAGACCCCAGTAAATCCCACATGTGTCTCCTCTAGAGTTTCACAAGAATGCCATAATGCCATTACTTCAATATGAACTCAAACATTTCTCTACAAATTCTCCCACAAATGATCTGATCTGGATCTACATCCATTATATTTTTATTCTCTAAAGAACAGTTTGTAGAAACATCTACGACGTTTAGTTGATATCGCAATGAAGCATAAGTGAGAATTCCTCTGCGCTCTGAAAGTGCAATAAAATCTTCCTCTGTGTCATGACTCAAAAAGAAAACCTCAATTTCGCATGAGAGGACTAAAATAGACATGATAACCACATAATGCTGAGGAGCCCAGGGAACGAGATGAAATGATCACGGATGGCAAGTGCTTCCCTCAATACTGAGACAAATCCATTACCACACTACAATGAACATTACTGAAAAATTAATTTGATGAAGATGATGTCCGATTTCCTGGGTGGAAACATTTGAATATCAAATTATGTGTCAGGAAATGAGGCAGGAAACAGGATTCTGGGACATGCATGTGCCTGATTCTGAATTTAATCAAGTTTTGGCTCCCATTCAGTTCAAGAATGTGAATTTGAATGAAATTAGCCACGATCCACAGGATGTTGAACAGGAATTTGAACTGGAATGACAGGAAAAGGAATTTACTGAACTGAAATGAGAAAATATTTCAACAAAATGGGCAAAACCAGATCACTTTCTACGTGTCTGTTTAAGGTTTAAATCTTGTAAAACTACATCATTTGACATATCAATTGATTTTATGAATGTTTGGGGGCAGTAAGACTTCTTTTCTGAAAGGAATTAATACTTTTATTTAGCAAAGATCTGTTTTAGCAAATACAGCAATAATAACAAAACATTTATAATATAATTTCTATTTCAAATAAATGCTTTTCAAATTTTTACTGAAAATGTATGCATGTTTTCAACATAATAAAACAAATTTCTTAAGTAGGAAATCAGCATATTAGAATGATATCTGAAGGATCATGTGACACTGAAGACTGGAGTAAATATGCTGAAAATTCACTTTGTGTCACAGGAATAAATTACATTTTAAAATATATTCAAACAGAAAAAAGCTATTATAAATTAGAATAATATTTCACAAAATTACAGTGATTTGAATCAAATAAATGTAGCCTGGGTGAAATAATTTTTCAAAACGTATATAAAATATAATCAACTTTTTATGTTTGTATGTGGCATTAAACTGGAAATAAACACAGAAATAATTAGTAATCAAAATTAATATCAGTTAATTTCAAGAAACTAAAAAAATGTGTGTATGAAAACACACTCACAGCAGAGTTTTCTTCCATTTAAAATCAACTGCTTTAAATTTAAATTCAAATTAGCATTCCGTATCCTGTTTGCCACCAATTCAAATTCAAAAACGGAACTGGAATTTAAAAGTAACACTTAATTCTAAGTGGCAATGGTATTTGAGGTTTGGGAAGCGTGCAAATAGAGAGAAAGTGAGAGAGATACAGTGAGCGAGACGAGCAGTGGGCAAAGAAATAGTGCTGCAGAGAATGAACCACCCCTCCCTTCAGCAGAGCCTACGTAACAGGAGAAGCAGGAGCAGGAGTCCACGAAGATGAAGAGAACAAGACACACAGCCACTCAAATTAACAACAGATCACATGGAACTGCGTTTGAAGAAACTCTAAGTGCTTTTCTTGGCTTTTACTGACAAGTCAGGGCAGTTCAGCTACAACCTGTGCCATAAATACTAAACAAAAACAGCTTAAAATACTGAGTAATAAAATGACATCACATACCAGCATTTGAGGACATCATGAGACTCTTATAGAAGACCCAGTGCCATGGTGGAAGAGGAACCACTGCTACAGATGGTGAAGATGTCAACAGTAACTGAAAGTTTGGAGAAGGTGGACTTGATGTACATTTCCATAGAGAGCACTATCGCTCTGGTGTCGGTGCTTGGAAACGTGCTGGTGGTTCTCGTGGTTTACATGAACCAGGCTCTCCGAGACCCGACTTTCTGCTTTATTGTCTCTCTGGCACTGGCTGATATCGCGGTTGGCGTTCTTGTCATTCCGCTCGCGGTGGTCATCAGCTTGGGGCTCAACACGCTGTTTTACACATGCCTCTTCATCTCCTGCCTCCTCATCACCATCACCCAAAGCTCCATACTGTCCCTGCTGGCCATCGCCATCGACCGCTTCCTACGTGTCAAAATCCCCACCAGGTGAGTCTGAAACACTAAATAAAGATGAAATATTTTCCTTGTTTACTTGCACGTCCTGTGACCATTACCTGACATCAGAGAACAGTGAACATGCAAATGTGATATTAAATTATTGAAATATAAGAATAAAAAAAATCTCAGGGTGTAAGTTTGGGGGTCCTTCTTTTAAATAAACCACATTAGGGTGATGCACCAGAATTAACACCAAAGTATTTACACTGAAAAAGAATTGGCGTAGAAGCAATTTCCACTTCGAAATTTTACAATTAACACAAGTAACACATTGAATTAAACATGAAATTTTGAAGTAGAAAGACTGCAATAGTGTTGTCTTGTAAAATGTGCTACAATCATCTTATTTTATTTACTCTGAAAAATCATTTTTATAGCTTATGCCTATCAGTTCAAAATGGCATATACTACATACTATATATATGTACATATACATATTTCCTCATAGGAAAGAAAAATAACTTATGTCAAATTTTATGTTAGTTTTACTGACTTAGGAGATCATGACATGTCCACCAAAAAACAACTAATTTAAGTTGCAATTAAATAACTGTTCAGTCATACAATAACTGTAATTCAAATTAGGAGTTATTATTTATTTTATTTCAAGTTTCATTTGTCATGTAGCTATTACACTTTAACTTTAAAGGCATGCTTTGTTTTATCATATTTCTTGGCTAGACAGCAGGACAGCAATATATCTTTTGCTTTCTTTAATGCAAATCAATGGGCTAGTGTAACGCAAGGCTTTTAACTAAATTAAAACTCCGCTGTCTGTCAAAGGGAATGATGTTCACTGGTCTGATAGTATTTTGGCAGCATCCCTAACCGCTCATTTGCTTGATGTTTGAAGGCATGTGACTTAAACTGCTTATGTAATACATCTGTGGCAAATGGTGAATTGAATATATTAAAATACATAATTTATATCTTATAAATAAAGAGGTTTAGAAAATGTATTTGTACTGCATAAGGCACGTGCAACTCATTGCCATTTTAAGTACAGAAATAAAACAACTAAAATAAAATAAATCATTTTATATAAATTTAGACTTACATTTTTGTCTGGAGGATAATAAAATGTAAGAAAAATATTCCACAGTATAGAGAATATCATACAGATCAGTGAGCCATAGACTTTTGCAACCACCTAGCAATGCAGTAAAACTATTCAAAACCCCTTAGCAACTACAGAGTAGCCACCAACAAAGGGGACTAAGGGGAATCAAAGACTTTGACAGAGACAGAGATGCAATGTGCAATATGGCGGAAAAAGTCTCGCCTTCTAAATAAAAGTGGCAATTGCCAATTGGTAAAGTCACTGCATAAATTCAGCTGCTGTTAGGAGTTCCGGTTGTAATAGAAACAGTCAGTGTGTTAAGGAATACACCATGCCATTCAGACAATGTAAAAAAAAAAATGTAGTTGCTTAGGACTATAGCACTTAGGTCACCCAAAAATGACAATTCTGTCATTATATACTCACCCTCAAGTTGTTCCAAACCTCTATGAGTTTCTTCCTTCTGTTGAACACAAAAGAAGCTCTTTTGAAGAATGTTGGTAACCAGTAGCCATTGAGTTCCATTGTATTTTTTTTCCATACTATGGAAGTCAATGGCTACCGTCAACTGTTTGGGTGAACTAAGACTATTCGAAATGTGCTAATGCATGATATTACTAACATTAGAAGTGTGCATTATACAGAACAATACCTGCAATACCTATCATTTGTAATTATGATTGGATTTAAAAAGTAATTTATGTCATTGATTTTGCATTGTTTTGACAGGTACAACATCATTGTTACGCAAAGGCGGGCATGGGTAGCCGTGGGTTTGTGCTGGCTCATCTCGTTTCTGACTGGTTTAGTGCCAATGGCCGGCTGGCACCTCAGCCCACCCGGAAACATCAGCACGACGTCCATCAAATGCCAGTTCACTGAAGTTATGCGCATGGATTACATGGTCTACTTCAACTTCTTTGTTTGGGTGGTGGTGCCCCTGATCATCATGACCGGACTGTACGCCGAGATCTTCCGTGTGATCTCCCGCCAGCTCAACCGTCGAGCTGAGGCCACCTGTGACTCCAGCAAATACTACCGCAAAGAGCTGAAACTTGCAAAGTCGTTAGCGCTAGTTCTGTTTCTGTTTGCGCTCTGCTGGCTACCACTGCATATTATGAACTGTATTGTGTTTTATTGCCCGACATGCAACGTGCCCAAGAGTGCTTTTTACGTGGGTATTTTTATGTCACACGTCAACTCTGCACTCAACCCGCTGGTGTACGCTTTCCGCATCCAGCGCTTCCGTGATACACTGATTCATATCATCCAGCGATTTGTGCTCTGCAAAACCCCGTCAGCCATCCCGGGCCAGCACAGTCCTGGACCGATCACAGAGAAAACCCAAGTTCAGTAGCAACTGAGACTAAGAGGTATCAAAGTCTTTAAATATACAAAGATGCAGATGCCAAATATGGCAGAATAAGCCCCGCCCTCTAAATAAAAGAGCCAATCGGCAATTAGTAAAGTCATTGCATCACTGCAGCAGCAGTTAGGAGCTCCAGATGTAATAGAAACAGTCAGTGTTTTGAGAGGCGCAATTAGGACTGCATAAGCGCATTGGCTGGTTTAGCATGAAACAAACGCTTTTTAACAACACTATTTGAACATAAGAAACCACATTTATGGGAACGCTCATGTCAGATTTAGTTGATTTCCCCATTCAAGTTCTCTTTTCAGACTTTATCTTGGATGACTGAAATAGCTGTACGGAGGTGTTGCAAATATGGAACAGACTTTCACACACTGTCTAGGATCGTTGCAACTGACTGGCTGAGGGAAGTATGCAAATCAGGAAACAGCACAAATATACCCAAAAATAGTGCAGAACATTTATGCAACACATTTCTCCATTTTCCATTCTGAAATGCTCTACATTTTGGAGGATGCAGCGAACTATGGCAATCTGGCATTACTGCAGTTCATGCACCTGAATCAGCTCTTTAAAATGCAGAAAGAGCACTTGTCTACACTGTGTGTCTGGAAATATGCCCGGTTATAATGCTCTTCTCCATCATTTGATGAATTACTGCTGCCACAATGTCTCGAAAATGTGCACAAACATCGCTTTTCCAGCGTAATTGCGTCAAGAAAATAGCAAGTTTTGTGAACATTCAATAATAGGCCTTATTTGCATAGCAAGATGTGTTTGCACTGGACAGAATGACAATGACTAGAATTAAATATTCAAAGCGCAATTCTATACCACACCTGTTTAAGTTGGAATACTGTCAATATGACATTGTTTTTTTTGTGCTGAAATACTGAATGTAAAAGCAGTGTAACTGTATAGTGAATTTACCACTGTGAGATCAGCTATGGATAGATACTATAGATACTAAAAACTCTGCAGCTTCAAAGATCTCTCTTTTGAATGTAATAAAAATATTTTGTAGCCTGATGTGGCTAAGAATGAATACTGGATGATTTGTTACACTTTTGAAATGCATACCAAGCAACTAGCGAACAGAATAAAATGGGACAATTTAACAGAAATTAACAGAACCAATTTCCCACCAATAAGCAGAACAAACCAATATTCATTACAGTCCTAATGCTTCAGGTTTCAATTTTCCACCAAGGAACAAAACAACCAATATTTATTACAGTAAGTTTTTCAGTTCATGGCTTGGATTTGGTTGCACATAAACCTCATGAGATTCATGTTATGCATTTCTACACCATAAGAAAACACTGGATATGCTGGAAAACACTGGATATTAAAGGTGCTGTATGCAATTTTGACTGTACCAGAGCATAAAACACTCCTCACGTGCGATAGCCTAGTAGCCGGGAAAACTTCTTTATGTTTACAGACGTGACGTAATGACGCAGTGTCATGCTCGAATTCCCCGCAAAAACCTACCTGTACCACTCAAATTAGAAAATATTATTATAAGCTAACCGTTGTGAATCGGGCTAAAGTAAGGCGAGAGTTTTGAACACTGGCTGGTTGTGTACTTTATCAAATATTGATTTCGAATCATTTTTAACCAAAAAAAAGTTACGGACTGCAGTTTTAATTAATAAAAATGTATAAATTCAAATACCTTTTTAAAAAGGCAGAAAGTGAAGTCTTCAAGAAACCTGTTTGAAAACAATCATGATTGTAGAAATTACACACACACAAACCAGTAAGCATCTACCTAGCAACCACCTCATAACTGCATAGAAAAACCCTAGACAACCCACAGCTGGATGTTTTACTATATACTCATTATTGTCAAAGGTGATTCTCTTGATTTCATGAGTGAGAATAATTATTTACAATATTTTAATTACTTTTTTACATCAACATAATTTAAAGGTAGTACAACATTTTTTTTCACAGTACATTAATGAGCATTTTGGGGGTAAAATGTGCTAAAACTGTCATTAAAATTATAAGCAAAAAGCTTAATAGTCCTAAACATAGGCTTACTTTTCTTTGTTCAGCATACAATTTTTTCTTTACCAGTAGATGTGTTAGATAGTTTGTGTATTACAATAAAAAATACCAGTAGATTTAGCTAACAATTAAGGTAGCAGTAAATTCAAATAACGCACAGCCTGACTGAACTATAAGGTTAGATACTGTATATTTATAATAGTAAAGACACAATAAGAATATGCATTCAATATGACTTGGAATTAGAATGACTGTTCCAGTTAACCAATAACAATGTCCCAATTTTCCAATAAACTGGATGCAAAATAGGAAAGCATCAAGAAGAAAAAGAATTTACATTTGTACAATGCTTTCAGTGTACTAGAAGGGTCAAAAGTTTTGGTTCTCAGGCTCAACATGTCTTGTTTGTCATTCAGGCGACGACCACAGCGAGACTGCCAATTCCAGAGATGAGCAAAACAAGAGGAAGCTCTAGTCAAATGTGAGATATGTTACAGGCACACTGACCAAATTACCACGAATACATGACAGATCTGTCAATCCTCACTGTGCCAGTTAATATGCAGGTTTAAAAAAAAATCTATAAAAACTAAACCGCAGTGTCATTGGCAGAAACACAGCAGGCAGAATATATCTTTATTACGAAATCTTGGTGGTTAATTATGTTAGCATGACAAATATCAAACTATAAACAGCCTAGCAACCACTCTCAATCCCTGAGAAACCATGAAGCTCACATTGGCAAATGTTTAGTAGCAGCCTAGTAGCAACCAACTAAAACACCTAAGCGATAACCTAGCAACCACTCATAACACCTTAGCAACCATGCAGCAACTGTTTTACATCTTGTACATTTCAGCTTTATATTAACTTTTAAACTTCCTGACAAGGCTTTTCAAGCCAAAAGTAAAGCTTTTATTTTCTCATTTTAAATACTACACTGCATTCATGAAAGAAGGCCTTAGATTACGTTCCACAGATGATAAACGATAAAATACGTGAATCTGGTACGTGAAATAAGTAATAATATCAATTCGTGGCATATATTACGCTTAGAGGTTCTACTAACATACTTAAAATAATAATAAATTGACCAACTATTTCAATGGAATAGTACGAGCGGAATTATCTGTTTTGAGGTGATCGGTGAAGTTTGAAGTGTCGAATCTGCGGCGCGCGCGCGCGGGTTACACACGGGTGATGACGTCATGCTCTCAACAGCGGCTCCAAGTTTCGCATCCGGTTGAAGATAATATTATTAGCCTTAAAATAAAGCGTTATCTATCCGTAATCTCGATCTGTCAGCGGCCTCACCGACCTCAGAATCACACTACAGATGTGTCTTATTCGGGGTTCGTGTTTTCACAGCATTATAATTCTCACAGACGGATGTCAACCAAGTCGCTGGCTAGCTAGCGAATGCTAACAAACAGGCTGTTCGCAGCAATATTTTACATTTATATGTTTGTTTACTTGTATAAAATGAGATCACGTTGACATTGTTTTAAATTTGTTTGTGTAATTGTAAAATACTTAAGAGAGCACGTCACTATTCTTGACTTTAGAATGTGTGAATGCTAACTAGTGCGTATGTTGTCTAATAAAACTGAACAGAGGTAGTTATTTAGTCTGTGTTGTGTTGGTATACTAAGCATATCTACGTTTTCGTGGTTATTAACAAATAATAGATATCTACCATGGTATTCTTAGAAGTACCACGGTACTTTGAGAGATATACCATGGTATTTACATGGCACTCCTGCTGGTGGACTGACAAACCAATTGAACCCTGCACTGTTATTATTTTGTCATTGCCAGGTTGAGACTCAAATCTTGGGGCTGCTGTTAATCTTCCCATCAAGCTGGTTTGGGGACGTGTGTTTGTCCCCCTCATCTCCTGCGAGATGGGCAGTCATTTCCGCAGCTATGTCTGGGATCCAGTCCTCATCATCTCCCAGATTATTCTCATGCAGTGCATCTACTACAGCTTCTTGGGTCTGTGGTTGGCTGGTGTTGATGGTTTGGTCCATACCAGTAGATCACTCGACCAGATATTCAGTTATGAGGTAACTGTCCAAATAGGGTTAATCAAAATGAAGATGAATAAAACTGATGTTGTCAACCTAGAACTACAAATAACTAGTTTACTTTCTGTCAAGGTTCTTGGATTTTCAACAACACAAGGTCGCTTGTCTATGATGGCGTTCATTCTGAATTCTCTCACATGGTAAGTTTATGTTAATGTCGTCCTATTCCAAACTTTTATCTCACTTTTATCTGCTATCTGAAGTCATTCTTGGCTCCGTGTCTCTTTCTCAGTGCTCTTGGCCTGTGGTTTTTCATCCGACGGGGAAAGCAGTGTCTGGACTTCACCGTGACGGTGCATTTCTTTCACATGATCGGCTGTTGGATCTATAACGCCCATCTCCCAGCCGCCCTGTCATGGTGGTTGGTTAACGTGGCCTGCATGGCCCTCATGGCGGTCATCGGCGAGTACTTGTGCATGCGGACAGAGCTCAGAGCCATCCCTGTCAACACGGCACCCAAATCCAACCTATGAGGACTGTTCAGAGACAGATGTGCCACAGCTGGTGTGTACAAGGTTGCGCCATCGGCAGGATTGGCGTGTTGACAGATGCTGCTGTGGATTTCTGAGCAGAAGTGACTTGGATGTTTTGGTCACATCACTGTATTTAATCCAGATGACGTTGAGATGGTCCACGTGAGTTTCATGCAGCATCACATGATGACCCAGCGACTTCCATCAGTCAGCATTATGATGGCATTCGGATCATTTCAAAATTACTATTGTAATTATTCTTATTTAGTACCAACACTTTATCATTCATGAATGGCTACTGAAAATATGAAAGTGATGGTCTGTTTTAAAAGCACAGAAAGCATCGTGTGTAAATCTTAATCTAAATAAAATGCTATGTATTGGATAATGGTTCCTATTGCTTTGGAAAGAAATAAGATATTGTTAATCGGTTTTCATGTTTTATCAAGTCATCCTTTTACAAATACCAATGGCAGAATTTCATTGACCTTAGATGTAGTTTATTAAACGAGTTTCAGTCGACATGAAATCAAAACTGACCCTATTTGCTTTCTTGATTCAAGTTCTTGTTGAGCATGGTATTCCAAAAGACAAAGTTAAGACAAAGCCTACTAAGGGTTTTTTTGTCATTGAATATCCTATTTCTCTCAGATATCTCAAATTAAGGAAGTAAAATGGGTTGCTAATAATGTGTCATGTTTACTCTCATTTATTTTGCATTCAATTTTGACCCACATGCCCGTCAGACCAGTATCTCTTTCAAGATTTGATTATGTGTATTTGAGTGATACATGAACCTTAAACTTTTTGTGAAGGTATGAGGTAAATCAAATCAACTGAATTTTTCACTTATTCTGCAATAAATAAGAAGCTGCAACATCTGTATAAATGTATGATCTCAGTTTGTCAGAACAGAAGTGTGGGTTTTGGCTTCTTAAGTGTATTCTTTCTGTTAACCTTGCTACATCCTGTTTCTCAAACACTTTCAGACCACATAATACTGACTACTAAAAAAATATAGTCATTCTTCCTTCTCAATATATAAGATAGTAAAACTGCAAAAGGTGTTTGACATTGTGCTGTGTTGCAGGCCCTTTTTCAAGGGTTTTGCTTTTGGTGGGACTTTGTAGCTTTGAATGACAGAACAACATGAAACGTTAAAGCTGAGCTGCTTAAAGCTGCACAATTAAACATCTCTTTGCAGCTGCATGGTTTCTCACACATGTTGTGGCATAAAGCATTGCTTGAAGATGCAATTTTCCCAAATGATTTGCCAGAATAAAACTTTATTCTGCAAAGTGACTTGTTTGATTTTTTGTTTAAATAAGTATTAGCTATTCTCAAAAGGTAGACAATAAAGCACTTAGGTGTATTTCACAAAGACTGTCAAAAAATGTCTGCGTCATATTTCCCTGAAAAAAGTGTTTTTGGTACTGAAATTTAAGGCTTTTAGGACCAAAGTGAATTAATGTAATTTTCATTATTGTTGATGAGTGATTCTTTGCTATAAACAAATATGAATACAGTAAGCAAATACTATCATGGTGTATAAATATTTAAGAATTTTCATTTATTTTTTTTCTCCTTACATTAATGAGAATTAGTTAAGGTCAGTGCTCTTTATTGTCATTGTACATGAGAATATTTCATGCTCCAGGAGGTATTCAATTTAAATATGTTAGAGGAAATGTGCTGAACTGTCACCATAATAAATGAAAACACAAATGTATTTTGATTTTGCGGTCAAATGTGACCACATGCATACAGTGATAAACGGAGACAGGTTCCCTCCCAAACACGGGGTGGCGCCAGTGCGCGTGCGCTCGCTCCAAACCCAAACAAAGGCGTAAAAGGATTCCCATTTACTACTTCCGGTGGTTTTCGCCCCGCGCTGCTCCACTGTGAAGATGCCGAAGTGAGTCTCTCTTTATGTTTATTTTATACAATTATACCACATATACAAAACAGTTCAGCACGCTTTAGTCTCGAAAGGTTCATTAATATATCTGTTATACCTTTAAGCATTTTAGAAAACCACATTGCAAATATAACCGCGTTTCTCAGACAAGAGCTAGTAGCTCTTCAAGCTAATCCAATTAGCAATTTTTCAATTTAGTGTAGTAGTTATTATATGTATATGCAGCTTACTGCTTTAAATGCCCTTTTTTGATGTAGGAATCAGTTTTTAACAGTAACAATTGTGTGAGAACACGAACCAAAGAGTATCATGCACGTTAAATACAGTTGAACATGAATTTAATGCCATGGTCATTGGTCATACTATGTTATTTATTTTATGCTCCTTATTACTTCAAGAAGACTATAGTACAAAATCATGGTACTTTGTTAGGTTTTTTTTCTAAGTGACAGTACTTTACTATGGTATTATCATCAGTACTTTCACTGTACTATAGCACCTCTACGGCTTTTTTAATCAAGGTTGGGTTGTTTTTGCCTCTTTCAGGTTTTATTGTGATTATTGTGACACGTACCTGACACACGACTCGGTAAGATTACCACGTTTTCTAGAATCTTATAGTAATCTGACCTGTTTAACATGACATTATTATCTGTGGAAATGTTCATTATTTGTATGTTTAATCTCTGTAGCCATCAGTCAGAAAGACACACTGCAGCGGACGAAAACATAAAGAAAATGTGAAAGATTATTATCAGAAATGGATGGAGGAGCAGGCTCAGAATCTCATCGACAAAACAAGTGAGTGAACAACATGCTCTTCCATGTTAAGACCTTATGTCTGATCTATATGAATATCTGTTTCTGCCACATAAAGGTAATTGATTAAATTTTTTTTGACATTTTCTTCACAATTCTGACTTTTTCCCTTGCAATTCAGAATTGCAGGATATATTAAGAGTTCTGACTTGCTCGCAATTCTGAGAACAAGTCAAAATTGAGAGATGCGAACTTGTAATTTTGCAGAAACAAGTTTGAATTCTGAGTATTTCTTGCAGTTCTGACCTTTATATGAGAATTGCATGGGGGAAAAAGTATTTTATTTTATTTATTTTATGGCAGAAACGAGCTTCCATAGATCTATGCATAAAATACATATTGGATGCAAAGTGTTTTGACTCATTTCTTGATCTTTTAAAGGATGAGTGTTCCAGTCTAAAAGTCGTTTTTGTCTGTTTCAGCGGCTGCTTTCCAGCAGGGTAAAATTCCACCCACCCCGTTCCCAGGAGCCCCTCCACCTGGTGGATCTCTGCTACCGCATCCAAATATTAGTACGTTTCAAAGTTCTGAAATGTTCACTTCCTTTCATGGCAGCTACAAAGCATATAAACAATTTCTGAGTGAACTTTGTTTATTTATGGCGAGACTACAGGCAAAAGCATTGTTTTTTCATGCAGTGGTCTTTTGAGATTTTGAGCTATTTTGCTTCCATAACATGTCGTCATTGAGACTAGTGGAAAGAAAACTTTTTTTTTTTTCTTTAAGTTTTCTATTTGTGTCTGTAGATTTCAATTACAATTTAAAGGCTCTTTTCTCAAAATGCGTTTATATCTCCACTTCAGCAGAACTTGCATAAACTTTACAGATTTATTCGTATCTATATTTAGTTTTTTAACCGAGGGGTTTGTTCATATATCGTTCATCTGATTTATATAACATTTATTCCTGAAAACATGCTGATTTTTCTGTCCTTTGACAGTATTTTCTGATCTTTGTGGTAATAGAATATATCATTAATCTGACCAAAATGAAACAAGAATTTTAACTTCGTTTGGTGTTCAGATTTCGGGTCTTGAAATGAATAAATTCATAAATAATTATGTAATGCTTTATCTGCATATTTCGACATTACAATTTTCAAAAGTTTCTAAATGTACTGACATTAATCAGTTTAGGAAGTGTATTGAAATCAATTCCTTTTTTTAACCTGTTCTCCTGCAGTGTCATGCCTTAAAATGATGTCAAATTTTGTGAACGCCAAGTATTGCCATTATATCGATCACCCTGCGCTCTGCCTGTCAGTCACTGACAAACCAATAAATTGAGATTTTGTTTTAATGATTTGATTTAAATTATATTATTAACATCATTTACAAGGAATAACATGTTTTTTCTTGCAGGTGGACCTCCGAGACCGGGCATGTTACCAGCTCCACCCATGGGTGGTCCTCCTATGATCCCCATGATGGGTCCTCCTCCTCATGGCATGATGCCTGGAGGACCAGGTAAGGCTGTTTATCTGTAAATATAACTAAGTTAATGTGAGGGATTTTTATTAATGGCAATCTGAATTGACCATAACATTCATCTGGCTCTCTTTCAGGTCCTGGTATGCGGCCACCAATGGGCGGACCTATGCAAATGATGCCCGGGCCACACATGATGCGACCTCCTGCTCGGCCAATGATGCCAGCCGTTAGACCTGGTATGGTGCGACCTGATCGATAAAGCTATGGTGCCACGTTTACTATCCCGATATCCACAGAAGACTCGGCCAAATATCTACACTGGTTTTACAGTCGATCTGAGAGTTTTATTGCCCATTTGCGTTTTATGATGACTAACGTCTGCAGTTCAGAAAACGTTGGTTCGCTCAAGTGACTCGGATCAGCACAAATTCTTGTAAAATCTAATGAACCTTCCATTGGCTTTCATTTCATATTTATGACAGACCCAGAGGGTGTTGTGCAACGGGTTTGTGTATGATGTGCATTTATTACGTTGACGGATGTTTTGGTTATTTACTCTTAGGATGATTTTCAGCTTTTTGTTTTTCATGTATTTTGAGAAAATAAAGTTAAAAACTTGAAAATCTGGTATGTTTTGATTTGGTCTGCTTGTGTAACATTTAAATAGAAACAGTAAAATGCATCTTGATTACTCAGAGTAATGTAATCAAAGCAATAATAAAGCCAGCTGCGGGTGTAATTCATAGAATATGCTAAAATAGAATCAAATCAAATGCAATTCAAACACAAGACAAAAACATAGAGCAAAAAGTCTATTGAATTTATTAGTTCAATGGCATTGAAATAGTATAATGATTGTTCCTTAAGTAAATGGAATGAACATACAGAATAGTATGAACATTCAGGACAAAAAGTACATTTATTAGACATCTTTTAATCGTAGTTACTTTACCTTCTACATAGGCCAACAGTGGTATTTTATCTTGTGTTGTCAAGTGCAAGCATTCTGCCCTGATCCTGGTATGTTTCTGACATCCTCATACTCTTCCCAACCAGGAAAAAAGAGGATACTAACATAATTGGTGTTAAATCGTTTGTCAATATTTTCTCAAATTATGTGAAGTTCAAAAGAAATTCAAGTGAATTCAAAGAGGAAGCGAGGGACAAGTGTTGCCTGAGGGGTTTGCATTTTTCTCCTTTTTTCTCATTTTCTGTAAATCACTCTGTTCCACTAAAGCATATGTGCCCATTTTCTTTTCCATTAAATCAAAGAACCTGCTAACTATAAAAAATAAAACACTCATTGTGATGCTAGACAGCTACGCTTTGTGATAAGTGGCCATAAAGTGACATTTAATTCAGCTCTTTGTTTTCATATGGCAAATCAATAGCCTAAATATGCTACATCTTTGCTATTTCACAGTAAGATCATTGCATCAACCACTGATTTGATTTCAATTTAGCTGGATTCTTCACATACAGGTAAAAATATTTTTGCTGATTTACATGAAAGTACTTCATCTCAACCATAATATTTCCATCTCAGGTCCACATCTGAACCCATTTTTGTTTTAAATGCCATAATCTTCAACAAGCAGTTCTACAATGTACACAGAGTCCAAAAAGATCAAAACTCTTGTTCTGCATTATTTTTTTTAGGTATAATCTGCTAATGTTGCTCATAAAGTCCTTCTCCATATGAAAATAAACCACAGTTTAAGAGGAAACATTGAACACTAAAATGCACAATGTTCACACAGTGCTCAGGGAAGAGAAGTCCAGTTTTCCAGAGATTACTCAAAGTTTTGCTTGCTTTTTAAAGATAGAAATGAGTAAATCTCATGAAAAACTTGAGAAATGTTCACCTTTCACCCCAAAACAAAATAAGCAGCAAATAAAACCTCTTTTTAGGACCATGCATTGACATATTTGTCATGACAATTAAGCAAATTACTCATCAAAACTGCTATTACCATATCGAGAAAATGATAACAGAGTACAATTGTAAGTATACATCTTAGTTGTACTGCATTTAATTTTAATACAATAATTATTGTGCAAAAATGTGTCTAGATAATAATAGTCCTGAAAAAAGGCTTCATGCAAAATTTTTTGCTTTTGATTTTGGGGTGAAACATGACATTGCTTTGTGAGATTCAGTCAAATTGAATATCATGCTGATTCATATTTTAATATTTGATGTGTTACGTCCGTTTCCACATCACCAGCAAATCAGTTTATCGGCTGAGTAATGTCCATATTCAAGTTTATTTTTGCAGTAGGAGCAACTTTGGACAGTCCGTTTGGTACGGCAGTTAAGTGCTAATTTTGTATTTCTCTTTCTCTCTCGCATACTCACTCAATTTCTTCCTCATTTGGACTCACACATAAAGTTTCACCTGAGTCCCCTTCAATTCACACCTTGGTGTCCGGAAACTTGAAAGGTGGAGTCAGCTACACAAGGAAAAATATATTGGAATTCAGAAATGGGAATGCTCTAAAATCCCAATCAAGTTGTCAGAGCCCAGACAGGACTGCTAATTAAATCTGAAATATTAAAAATGTGACAGCATTTCAAAAAAGTGTCAAAAGTACACAAAGCTCAAATTACAGGATGTGACGGCATGAGTGAAATGGATCTTGAGTTAGCCTCTTTGGCAATTTTGAGTTAGGAAATGAGACAAAACAATGGCAAACGATGGTTGTTAATGAGTGAGGATGATTGTAATGTCTGGAAGTTGAGGATGTGCAACACAGTCACAAAGAAATTACCACAACTTTAACATATTACTCCATAAAACCGGACATGAGAGACAAAACAGTGCAGTTCAAAAGTGAGTAACAGCCAGTTTCAAACTAAAGCGAACAGTCTTTTCCACACAACTAAAAACAGCCACGTTCACACTGCAATGTTTTGGAAACACAACAGCATATAAAGAAGAAATTAATCACCTGAATTATCATTCTGTAAGTGTACGAGTCTTTCGTAAACCCAAGATGGCCGACAGTTACCGACCGTTGCGAAAGTTTCACGGTTATAAACCACAAACACTTTTGATTTAAGAAATATTAGCAACCAGACGCTCACTTTCAGGTTTGATACGAGAAACTATCGAAATTTGCGAACAAATCAAGACACATACCTCAATTTCTTTGATTTTCCAGCTCCTCAGGAAACTGTCAGTGTCTGTGAGAATGACGTCACTGCGTTAACAACGGTTTTTTTGCTTGTGCACGCGATGCACAAAATGCGACTATCGCTACTTAAAGGGACAGTTCACCCAAAAATGAAGTGTCATCATTTTGTATGCGTTTCTTTTTTTCTGTTGATCATAATACATATTTTGAAGAGCATTGGTAAACAGTTGATGGTAGCCATTGACTTGCATAGTATTTTTTCATACTATGGAAGTCGCTGGCTTCTAGCAACTTGTCTGGTTCCCAACATTCTTCATAATATCTTCTTTTATGTCCGATAAAAAAAGAAAGAAACTCACACTGGTTTGGAACAACTTAAGAGTGAGAAAATGCTGATATAATTTTCATTTTCACTGTACTTTTAAATGTTCCGTGCATTAATTTGAGTTCAAAATGCGTTTGTTACTTTGTTAAATAAAAAGGAACTGTGAGTGGGGATATATATTTAACCGCAGTGTGAACATGGCACATGAAACAAGACAAAACATAAACCGTTAATAATGTAAAATAGCAGATTTCTAGCATCTAATACACTAAAATAACAACTTCTTCTTTTTTTTGCGTGAATAATCAAAGTGGTGCAAACTTACAGTGGTTTTCCAAACTTTCAGTACATGTCACAATATGCATAAGGCTGTTTGGAGCTTCTTCTTTTTTTCTCTAGCCTTAGTGTTTTTTCTTTTCTTGGCTTCATTATCTCCTCTCTAAAGATAATTGTCACCGTGGGAATTCTTTTGCAATTCAAAATAGCAACATTTACTATTATTATGTCTACGAAAATATTCTGTCTCATTTTTCTGCAAATGACTTTGTAGTGGAAATCTCAGAGGGAACTAATTTTACAGAACAAATCATCAATCACAAAATGAACATAGAGGTTATACACACACTTATTATGTGATGTTAACAATGTAAAGTTACAAATATAGAACTTTACGAAACAAAATGGATTCCCTTATTAGATAAAAAGTCAATTAAATTCCAACAAGAAAACAGAATAGGAATGTTGTCTTGGTTATTCCACTTTCTTGGGGCTGTATTCTACTCTTCCCAGTAAAACTGTATTGCATTTCATATCCCAACCTCTAAACGCTCTAAACAGGCATAGTCTTTCTTCCGAGGGCCTCAGAGCTGCAGATGCCTGGTAAGACAAAAGGAAGCACTGGATGTGAATCGAGATTACAGACCCAACTCTTTTGAAAAACTGAAGAACTGCTGGGGGGGAAACGTGGGTCCAACTACGGAGGGGAAAGTGATCTAGTGCTACAGGGTTCAAGGAGCGCCGATGGGAAACTGCGTTATGCTGCATTCATGACCGTGAATGTACGTAAACTTGAAAAACAGTACTAGTATTGCTGTTGCAGTCAGAGAGTTCGTGGATCTACTAATTTCTAATAAAGTTCCGCCAACGTGTCCGTCCGGATGAGGGGATGTAGAAATGCTACAAGTGTCCGAGTGCTACTCGGCGCATCAAGTTTGGAGGTTTTGTGATAGAGAACCCTCTGATACGAGGGACCGAACCGTAAACATTCAGCGTAATGTATAAAATAGGGAAGCTTTCAAGAGGCGATTTCGGACCATGACGGAAGAGTTTGAGGAGGCTGGTTATACGGCAAATCCAAGGATTCCAGAAAGCGCTCATCGGTCAAGACGACAAAAAAAGGAAGGTGGAGGCGTACGGCTCTCCGAGAGGGCAATGCAGGCAAGGGCCGGGGTCGGGACTGGAGTGGGAAGTAGTCTTGCCCTGAGGAAGGCTACAAATCACAGTGAGAAGGCACGGGGCACTCGAGTTTATGGGGCGTGGGGTTGAAATGGGGCAGCAGGCGGGATTGGACAAGGGCCGTGCCCTGCTTCAAAATATGGTGGTCTCATACTTGGTGCTACTCGAAGGCCTGGAGGATTCCCGCGGTTCGAAGAGCCAACTGGTGCTGCCCAGGGACTGCAGGTCCGTTTCCGGCTCCAGAGGGTCGATCTGCCGGAGAAGTAGGAGCGAGGAGTGAGACTGCAGGAGAGAATGGCAGCCAACGGAAACCCACATTTCACAAAAGTGAGGAGATGGCCGTTGAGGATGAACACCATGTAGGAGAAATCACCGTAGATATGGACAACAACACTGATATCTGGACCTGATGCTGGTTTGAGCGTTTATATGCAAACAGATGCTCATTCTAGCTGCTACTTAACAGACAAATGTTCTTGCAAATGGATTCTTAAATTCAATTTGCACACAATCTTCATCTTAAAATCGTTTTGTCGCCTGATACTGTCATTTCAAGTTGTTTTCAAAAAAGTGACGATTTTGAGTTTGATAATAAAAAGTGTAAATGTAAGATAGCAGTCTCCAATGTTGCTGACGCAACATTTTAAGTATTGCTTAAGACGCAATACTTTGTTTTTGAAAAGTCCTCTCAATGACATTGTTAGGCGACGCAAACTTTTCTTTCTAATAATTTTAAAGACATTGCTCCAGGCATGGTAAACCCAATTGAAAAATTGTGTAGCGATCTGTGAAGAACATCTATAACTGAATAAATCTTGTGAAAACATATCTGGGTCACATTTCACCCCAAAATCCCTTCAGAAATTACATTTTGCATACATTAAAAATGAGCCTATGTTTAGAACCATTAGAGTTTTGCACTGTGACATTATTTCCAAGACAATTATGCACAAAATTTTAATTACCATAATAATGCATATGGATGTTTTATTTTTTACTGTTATTGTAAGGATTAAGCAATATTAAATTCACTACAATGAAGTATAAAAACTACAATAAGTTTAAAAATTAAAAACAAATAAAAATTTAACTGAAATAATATAACAATTTAAATAATATATTGCCTACCTGTATCTATCATTGTGTGTGTGTGTGTGTGTGTGTGTGTGTGTGTGCGTGCGTGCGTGCGTGTGTGTGTGATTGTATGTGCATACACACACATATATTTGATCTATTTGTGTGTAAACACTTCTTAATTGTCATCAAAATGTCACAATACAAAACAACTGAATACAATCATTTAATAATTATTTTGTTTATGCAAAATATAATATCTTATTTCCTTTTGATTCTTGAGTGAAATATCACCTGGACAGGTATGTTTTTGACAGGTTTCCTGAGATTCTCTTAAACAAACCTTACTCTGTTGACATATTGAGAACATCCTCAGGCCAAAACAAGAATTTGCCAATGACACAACATATCCTCATCCTTGAATTCTGTACATGATTGCAACCTTTAAATCCTCTTGAATTTAAACGATTTTACTTATACCACATTTTAAAGTTGTGACCTGTTGCTAGTGTCAACCAAAAATGTACATGGGGGGGAAAAAATAGGTGGATAACAGTGAAAACTGGAAACATAACAGGAAAATTAGTAAAGTGAATAAGTGGCAGGGAAGAGAAAGCCAGAGACGTAGCAGGAAGAAGAGTGCTGGAGAATGTGAGGAAGAGAGAGAAAGAAAGAGAGAGCAGAACCTGAACTCCAGGGCTGATAGAGGGCAGCGGGAGGTAGGAGGGGCGGTGGGCAGAGCACGTGTGACAGTAACAGCAACGGCATTCAAGCACAGGTGCACCCTGGGAAGGAGGACCGGGCAGAAGCATAGAGACACAGATTACAGGCTTACGGCAACAAAATAAAGTAATATAAGACATGAACAATATAACGGCATTGGAGCTGACACCTCTCGATACAATTAAACCTGTTCCATGTTGGTCATTTCTATAACGCAGTACATTTTACCACCCCATCATATACAGGTGCATCTCAAAAAATTTGAATATCGTGAAAAAGTTCTTTTTTTGTAACTTATTTCAAAAAGTGAAACTTTCATTTATTCTAGATTCATTGCATGTAAAGTAAAACATTTCAAAAGTATTTTTGTTGTAATTTTGATGATTAGAGCTCACAGCTCATGAAAGTCAAAAATCCAGTATTTCAATATTTCAAAGTATTTGAATATTTCCTAAGATCAATCAAAAAAAAATAAAAAAAGATTTGCAAAACAGAAAAGTTCAAGTTCTTTAAAGTATGTTCATTTATGCACTCAATACTTGGCCGGGGCTCGTTTAGCACAAACTCCAGCATCAGTGAGGAGAGGCCTGTGGCTCTGCTGAGGCACTACTGAGCCTTCAGCTCATCTGTATTGTTGGATCGACTGTTTCTCATCTTTCTCTTGAAAATATCCCATAGATTTCATATGGGGTTCAGGTCAGGCATGTTGACTGGACAATCAAGCACAGTAATATCATGGTCAGCAAAGCACTTGAAAGTGGTTTTGGCACTGTGGGCAGGTGCTAAAGTCCTGCTGGAAAAGGAAATCAGCATCTCCATAAAGCTTGTCAGCAGATGGAAGCATAAAGTGCACCAAAATCTCCTGGTAGACGGCTGCATTGACCTTGGACCTGGATTTTGTGCCTCTCCACTCTTCCTCCAGACTCCTGACCTTGATTTCCAAATGAAATGCAAAATTTACTTTTATCTGAAAAGAGGGCTTTGGAGCACTGAGCAACAGTCCAGTTCTTTTTCTCCACAGCCCAGGTAAGATGCTTCTGATGTTGATTCTGTTTCAGAAGTGGCTTAGTAGCCCTTTTCCTGAAGACGTCTGAGCGTGGTGACTCTTGATGCACTGACTCCAGCTTCAGTCTACTACTTGTGAAGCTCTCCCAAGTGTTTGAATCGGCTTTGCTTGACATTATTCTCAAACTTGCGGTCATCCCTGTGCACCTTTTCCTACCATTTAATATGCTTTGATACAGTACTCTGCGAACAGCCACCTCTTTCAGTAATGACCTTCTGCGACTTACCCTTTTTGTGGAGGGTGTCAATGATAGTCTTCTGGATCATTGCCAAGTCAGCAGACTTCCCCATTGTTGTGGTTTCAAAGAACAAGAGATACCCAGAATATTTACCGTAGGGATGGTCATTTATTAAAAATCAAATGTAAATATTCTAATATTTTGAGATACTGGATTTTTGACTTTCATGAGCTGTAAGCTCTAATCATCAAAATAAAAACAAAAAAACTTTTGAAATGTTTTACTTTACATGTAATCAATCTAAAATATATCAAAGTTTCACCTTTTGAAATAAGTTACAAAAAAAAGATAACTTTTTCACAATTTTCAAATTTTTTGAGATGCACCTGCATGTCTAAATAAAATACTACAAAATTTTAAAGATGGAAATCACATGATCTTTTATTACAGTTCAACAAGGTGAATTTTAAATGGTTTCACTACCTTGGTTTTAGCTGATGTTTTTCATCCTGCACTTATAACATAAAAAAAAAAAAAAAAACATTCTTCATTTCTTTTCCCTTTTCTAATCAATGTGTAATAAAATTTGTGTTTGGTGATTTTTTTAAATATTTGTCTCACTCTAAAACATTCAATTCAGTTTGCAGATATCATGCTAATCCAGATATCATACTAATTTCTCAATTACAGAAATTAGTGTGATATCAACATTTCAGAATGTTTAAACAATATCAGAACTTTTTAATCTCACAATTAACTTAAAATTGAACAAAATTAATCTTTCCCTCTTGTTGACACTGTAATATAAGCTAACTATCAAGCCCTTGATCAACAACGGATAACTTTAGCTCTTAATTTTCTTCATGTTTATTGTCTTGCAATTCTGCAAATAATCTAATCATATTTAAGAAAGCCTGTGCTTGACCAAAACATTTCTTTGAACATTTGCTATATACTTTTATACAAGCCTTAAAGTTCAGAAGGTACTGCAGAATAGAAATGACCCAAGGATTCACCTTGTTGAAACAAATTAACAAAAAAATTCATCTACTCAGAATCAATTCCACATTGAACCGGGCACAAATAAGAAGGCGTGTGCTGCGATTACATTGTGTCACTAATGACTCAAAATACCCAAATCTAATATAGACATTTGTTAGAGTAGATGTCATATTTAAACTTACATAAATGCACATGAAGCTGCAAAGGAAGCAGTGTAACTGAGAACATAAACTTCAGAAAATAATGCTTATGGAAATAATCTGCGACCAAGGACTTTAAGACATTTAGGAAAAATCCTAAGAAACTGTGAATCAGTTTTACCTCTATACTTCACAGCCATTAAATATGACATTTACTCTGACTAAAGTCTATCGATTCTGTCTATTTTTTTCAGTATCTATTTTTTTAATATTTTAGTTTAGGTTAGGTTTTTAATGTTCCAGTAACTTTCACACATTATGCAGAAGGATACCAAGATGGCAGGTTTACGTAAATCAATTTACATCCCACCACTATATGTATACTATTTAGTAGTGCTGTCAAACGATTAATCGCGATTAATCGCATCCAAAATAAAAGTTTTTGTTTACATAATATATGTTTGTGTACTGTGTATATTTATTATGTATATATAAATAGACACACTTGCACATATATATTTAAGAAAACAATTATATGTTTGTATATTAAATATATTTATATATAATATAAATTATATGAATATACATGCAAATGCATGAAAATATTTTCAAAATATATACTGCATGAGTGTGTATTTATAGATACATAATAAATATACACAGTACACACACACATATATTATGCAAACAAAAACTTTTATTTTGGATGCGATTAATCGCGATTAATCGTTTGACAGCACTACTATTCAGACAACTCAAAACAGTTTTGTACAGAATCAGAAGAATTTTGATTTAAAAATTTCTGCTTTTAAAGCCTATAGACTTCCATTGTAAGTGCAATACTGTAAATACTGTTTTCTGAGACAATCGTTCAATCGATCAATCAATCAAATATATGTGAACACAATATATTCATGATGCTATGATGAAGTCATACTCACGGTGGAGCGCCGCATGCTGTTGCGGGACTGCGAGGTGGGCCTGTTGGTCTTGGGTTCTATGTTTTCGGAGGCTGGACCAGCATATGAACTGTGACGACGGGACTTCTGTGCCTGGAGAGCCATCTGATACGCCACTTCAAACGCCTGTCCCAGCGTCAGGATGATCTCATAGGTCTGTGTCTGTACGGGGAACAGCCATTAGTTGAGTCATAAAATAATTACACAATGCGTGTTTTCACTCTTAGTAAGGCTATAAAAAGTAGCAGAGAAAACTATACTGGACCTTACAGTCAAACCGGAACCTGTAAGTGTTACTCATTTTCACATGTGAAGAGGACAGCCAATCACAACAGAGCTCATTTACATAAAGCAGTACATTGTTTCATTTTAAGGGTAAGAGAGACTGAGAAAAATTTAAACAAAATTGTTATATTTATCAAAATTAAAATCTCATGTAGATTCAATTCGGCGTCAGAAAAAAATTTAATTAATGAAAATAATACATTTTAAATTACATATTAAATATCCTGTGTAGATTAAATTCAGTATTTCAGAAAAACATTTAGTTAGATATTAAATTAAATATTAAATTAAATTAATCTATCTATATGTAAAATAATAAAATGCATATAAGACACAACAAACATAAATTTAATTAAATAATAAATTAAAATTAAATTACATTTTGGTGAAAAACACCCTGACACAATTGCAGGTTAGCCTATAACAGGGAACTTAAATGTAGTTGAAAAAAAAAATATTGCAGCATAATCTCTGTTAAAACAACCATATTTAATGCAATTTCAGTTTTCAAAATTTCTACTCTGCACATTTCTCAATCACATGCAAACAGAACACTACTTAGCCCAAGGGCCGCAGCCATTCAAGTAAGTGTTGATATTACGTGTGTAAATATATTTGATGTATGGTATTAAAGTTTCAATAGCAAATACCAAAATGTGTTTACACAGTAGCTAGCTAGCCAGTAAATCAGATATGCTACATGTAAGCTAGTTAGCACTATTTCATTAACAATTTATAAGGGCTAGGTATGGTAGCTAGCTCAAGCTGGGATGCTCTTTCTTCTACTTTCTGCTAAGCAGATTTCTGTTATCATACAGAAGTACAGTACTGGTCAAAAGTTTGGACATATTTTTATTTTTTTAAGTTTTTGAAAGAAGTCTCTTATGCTAATCAAGCCTGCATTAATTTGACCCAAAATACAAAACAGTAATGTTGTGAAATATTATTAGAATTTAAAAGAATAGCTTTCTATTTTAATATATAATATTTATTTAATATGTGACCCTGGACCAAAAAAACAGTCTTAATTGTCAATTTTTCAAAATTGAGATTTATACATCATCTGAAAGCTGAATAAATAATCTTTCCATTGATGTATGGTTTGTTAGGATCGGACAGTATTTGGCTGTGATACAACTATTTGAAAATCTGGAATCTGAGGGTGCAAAAAAAATCAAAATATTGAGAAAATCACCTTTAAAGTTGTCCAAATGAAGTCGTAGCAATGCATATTACTAATCAAAACTTAAGTTTTGATACATTTACGGTAAGAAATTTACAAAATATCTTCATGGAACATGATCTTTACTTAATATCCTAATGATTTTTGGCATAAAATAAAAATTGATAATTTTGACCCATACAATGTATTTTTGGCTATTGCTACAAATATACTCCAGCGACTTAAGACTGGTTTTGTGGTCCAGGGTCACAAATATGTATTTCTGTGATGCAAAAAGAGTTTTCAGCATCATTACCCCAGTCTTCACATCACATGATCCTTCAGAAATCATTCTAATAGGCTGATTTATTATCAATTTCGGAAACGGTTGTGCTGCTTAATATTTTTTTTATAACCTGTAAAAATATTCAGGATTCTTTGATGAATAAAACATTTTTAAAAAACAGCATTTATTTAAAACAGCGATATTTTGTAACAATAAACTACCGTTCAAAAGTTGGGGTCTGTAGTTTTTTCTTTCTTTTTTTAAAAAGAAATGAATACTTTTATTCAGCAAGGATGTGTTAAACTGATGAAAGTGATTGTATAGACTTATATAGTTAGAAAAGATTTCTGTTTTGAATAAATGCTGTTCTTTTTAAGTTTTTTATTCATCAATGAACACATGCTTTTGTGTTGCTCAAGTTCAACTTACAATTAAATCAAAGTCAGAAATGTCATTTTTAAAATTTCATAACCAAATAAATTGTTTATATTTATGTTTGTATATGATACAGTTTATTTAAATTTTCAATGAATTTCCATAAATTTCCACAAATTCCCACTTGGAAAATTTCCAAAATTCCCCAGATTAAGTTCCCATGGAAAATTTCGGGAAATGTTCCAGCACATTTGCAACCCTAGATAAAAATAACACCCACCACTTCTACTGTAGTGAAGACGTGGCAGAAGTGATAACCAGACTTCAGATCTTTTGTGATGTATGCAAATGTGCAAAGGTCATCCGGATCCTGGGCTGCGCAAGAGATGTTCTGGATCTCATGCTCTGCAACCATCGCCTGCAAAAGTATAAAAATACTGAGCGAGTCCATCACAATTTTCAAACATCCGCAAAAAACATGAGCACTTCACTAATTCATAACCATACAGGGCTATGTAACCATATATAACCATAATCTATCATTCATGTCTGTGCCACAAATAGTGCAGGATGGGTCACATGTCGTACAAATCTCTAACTCTGATAGTGATGCTTAGCGAACACCATTAATAATAAGAAACAGTTTAACTCTCCCCTGTTTACACTAAGGTGAAGCACTGTTAACTTTAGTTACAGTATGAATTGGCAGCTGCTCATACCTTGGTGGCTGCGTCAACAAACTTGACTCCTCTGTAGGTGATATTCAGTATTATGACAGGACCTTTCCGGTGATCCTTTGATTTCTGGTAAACATTACAAGGCAAGAATTTATTTAAAAAATGATTAATGGACTCACAAAACTGTGCACAAAATGTAACAAATATTTAAAGCATTGTATAATAGCATATTGATTAATATATGTACCCTTATTCTAGCGCAGGCTTCCTGTGTAGATTCAATTCCTCGTAGGTCTCGGATGATCACAGACCCTAAATACTGGAAAAGGAAAAATGGAAAATATATATTTTGTCAGGAATTTACATTTATTCACCTAGTAGATGTTTTTTTTTAGCATGTTACAATAGTAAAATAAAAATAGAAACAATATAAAATTCAAACTAAATAAATTGCAATTTTATGAAATATTACTACGATTTAAAATAACTTCTTTTCTATTTTAAAATATTGTAAAATGTAATTCATGCAAAGCAGAATTTTCAGCATCATAACTCCAGTCTTCAGTGTCACATGATCCTCCAGAAATCATTCTAATATGCTGATTTGCTGCTCAAAAAACATTTCAGATTATTATCAGTGTTGAAAACAGTTGTCCTGGGGTGTCAGAAACTAACCCCATATTGGCAAGAGATTAAAAGGAATTTGGAAGCTGTTTTTGAAGTAGAGATTGTATTTAATTGTGAATCTCTATATCTGGGTAAGATAAACTTTGATGGGTGGAACAATAAGGATAATTGTTGTTAATTCTCCGGGCGGCTTGTAAAAAAGTAATCACTAAAAAATGGCTGAAGCCAGAGTCACCCACAATACACATTATTTATGTGAAACTATCTTTTTCATTAAGAACTCAGATAGAAGATTTTTTTTCTAATTTGAAATAAATGGATAGATTATATTAAACCGGTACACCCAGATTTTTCTTGAATTGTAACAGATCTTTTAAGGTATCTTTTGGTACGAGTTGTAAGCAATATCTCCCCATGTTCTTTTGTATATAGTTGCTGTTATGAGGAAGAAAATATAATGTCTATGTAAAATTTCTCAAAAGTGTTTTCAAGATTGAGGGCATACATATTCTGTATATACATACTCTCCATAGTAACATTAATATGTATGTGTTGCCATTTATTTATTTATTTATTCTTTCTGAGAAATTATGTATGTCCTGATCTATGCATTTTCCCTCTGAAAAATAAAAATAAAAAATATATAAATAAAAAAAGAAAACAGTTGTCCTGCTTTACATTTTTGTGGAAAACAAAATGAATAGAAAGTTCAAAAGAGCAGCATTTAATTGAAACAGAAATATTTTGTAATATTATTAATCTATAAATCTATCATTATTAATATATCTATCGCTATTATGCTGCATAATACTTCCTCTCTCAGTTTCATCCCAGGATTCACATTTTAAAAATAACAATGACGTTCAAAAGAGCACTTTAATTTTTAATGTGGTGCTCATTAATGGATCTTTTATTATTTAAATCTAGACTCTGTCTTACTCTGGTTTTGATCTTGATGACCTGAGTCACAATCCTTTTGAAAATCCTTTCGGGGTTTGAGCCGTACTGGTTAGTGCACACACTCTGACACATAGAAGTGTGGTGCTTGCACAGACACCGTGAGGCTGAAGCCAGCTCGAGTCATTTCCTGATCCACTATCATTTCCTGACCTCTCTCTATATCCTTTGGCAAATTCAATTTAGCTGAAACAGACCATCCAAGATGTAGATATGTAGATAAGTTTGTTTCTTAATGGAAACAGATTTGGAGAAATGTAGAATTACATCACTGACTCACCAGCGGATCCTCTGCAGTGAATGGGTGCCGTCAGAATGAGAGTCCAAACAGCTGATAAAAACATCACAGTAATCGACACCACTCCAGTCCATCAGTTAATGCCTTATGAAGCAAAAAAGCTGTGTGTTTGTAAGAAACAAATCTATCATTAAGATGTTTTAACCTTAAAACTCTTGTTTGCCGCTAAAATTCGAGTCCTCTATTCATAATATTGCATTCTCCAGTGAAAAAGTCATCTCATCTGAATCAGGAGAGAAATATGCACAGATCAAGCACTGTTTACAAGCCAAAACAGCTCTAAACAAATGTGTGTGTGAATTTTGATGTGAAAGGACAACAGGGGATGGACTTTTTACTGGATGAACTGTTATTATAGACTATGGCCAGAAGAGACTGTTTGAAGTTAAAACACCTTAATGATGGATTTGCTTCTTACAAACATGCAGCTTTTCGCTTCACAAGACATTAAATGATAGACTGGAGTGGTGTGGATTACTTGTGCATTACTTGTGATGTTTTTTTAGCTGTTTGGACTCTCATTCTGACGGCACCCATTCACTGCAGAGGATCCATTGCTGAGCAAGTGATGGAATGCTAAATTCTCAAAATCTGTTCCCATGAAGAAACAAGCCTATCTACACCATATTTTTCTCTGATAGTTTTTGGGTGTATGAGAGCAACTGAACAGAGTTCCCTTTGTTAAAAGCTTGGAATCCGTTCCTATCAGAAAAATGGCATATGTCTAGGTAAATCTATTGTGAAGTGTATAAACTGACATATCCTCATAGAAAAGACTTACTCTGGCCTCATAAACGCAGGACTCGGTGATAAGTTTCTCAGGGTGATGGTGCCAGGTGGAGACTGTTGTATATGTGGCAGAGTGGCTGGAAGGGCGAATACTTAGACGTGAATGTCGATCTGCATGACGGTCCTAATGGAAAACAACAAGTGCAGTCACATCAAATAACAAAAACATTCAAAGTGGAGTTATATTTAATGTTATTTTTGCAGCATTTACTATTGTTCCTCCGTAAATTTAGAAGCATAATGAGTTTAAATTATTGAAAAATTGCCTTATTTAAAAGCGGTATGAATTATTCATGTTCTGTGGTGTTCAGACGTGTTACTGTGCCCCGTGGTAACAGACATCAGCATTCAAACATGTACAAGAATGAATTCTTCACAAAGACCTCATAACCATTTTAACTCATTTGTTAGAGAGCATGTGGAAACATAAATAGTAAATATTACTAAATGAGTTTCATGAAAAATTCACTTTTAGTATTCAAAATAGCATTACAAACACCACAAAATCTAAACTGAAATCTTCATTTCATTTAACAGAAATAAGCTTCCTCAAAGAAAAACGAACAATAAAAAATATATTAAATAATAAGCAAACAATACTTTTTGTTTTCTGTTATTTAGGTCCGAACAAATGTAAATTAATTTGTCTAAAATGTCAATTTTAGACAAATGTCATTTTTAGACAAATTTTAGACAAATTTGAAAGTTTTCTCCCACGTACAAAAAATTATTTTTCACTATTCACAAAAAAAGTTCACTATAATTTTTTTAATAATTACTTTAATATTTCATTTTTTTATTACCTTAATTTGTAAGAATTACAGTTGCATCAGTGTTTGTTAAGAATCAGGGTTATTCAAATAAAACCATAAAAACCATACCATAAAAAACCATAAAAAATAGTGTTTGTTAATTTAAATAAAATAAAAGTTAACTGAAATAAAAATTAAAAAAAGAAAAAAATAATAAATTTCATTTCAACTAGTTGCCAACATTTCTCATTTTAATTTAGTTTATCTTGATGTACTAAAATAACTAAAACTAAAATGGAAATATATATATATACATACATACATACATATATATATATTTTAAAAAAAACATGGACATAAAAAAGCCACAACAAAAGCACAACAAAATGACTAAATTTGATCTAAAATTAAAATGGAAATGGACAATCTAAAAAAACTGATACAAAATGTTAATAAAAACTGCATTTTTATTTATTATGTAATTTAGAACTACACGGTTTGCAGCATTTCTCATATAATGACTCCGGTGTGATTCATTACTTGAGAGGAGTCATTATAATCACAGTCATCATAGTCACAGAGGTGCTTACATGTGAGCGTGATCTTTCGCCGAAGGAGCGAAGGGAAATACTGCCATCCTGATCCAACGCTCGGCTCTTTCTGCCTGATTCTCCCAACGGAAGCAACATGTCCATGGAGCGACTGGTGTAGGGGTCCATATAACTGAGCGGTGACGTATTTTGAGACAACAGGTCCTGAATCTGATACACATTAGCAAGGTAAAACATATTTACTGTTATATCTGAATATCATGTATTGAAATCCATTTTGGGCCTTAATGATGCTAAATTGTGTCCAGTACCGCCGCTATACGCAGAGTAGCTACGCAGTTTGCGTAGGGCACCAACTCAGTTGCTCAGAGAGAGAAAAAAAAAATTTACGCGCCGCGCCCGCGCCCTCTCGCGGCTGGATTCAAATGATAATAATTGATGGACAGCTTTGCCCGTGAAAAGACACCAGAAATCCGGCGCCAAGAAAAAAAAAGATGAAAACTGAGCCCGTGCTTCACCTTCAGGTAGCTACATTCATAATTCTGTGAAACTTTTTTGGGTGTTGAGGTTAATAATGTGTTTTAATGTCGGTAATGATTTCACCACCAACAACGCACCTAATATTCTCTCCGAGGTTCCATGCCCCCTAATGAAAGTTAGCCATGGTTTTAACACGAATAAAACAACAACAACAAAAACATGGTTCTTGTGTAGCCATGGTAACCGCAAATTAACCATGGTTTTGTTACTTCAAATAATAATACACAAAAAAGTATTAAGATAATATTTTTGTGGTTATAAGAACAAACCTAAGCCAACAACAGCCTTTAAAATGCATTATATAAAAACAATGAGCTGAAAAAAACAATAGAACCAACACAGAAGATTCTAATTCCATTACAAACATTACAAACCATCAATTTTTTACCATTAAAACCATTAAAAAAATGGTTTTCTGTAGTGTGTTTTGGGACATATTCCATTAGGATTTATTGGTTTTAACAAGCCACCAATAGAAGGTGACCAATTACCAGTAGAAACCAGCAGAGTCCATTATGTTTCCATTAAAGCCAATACAAGTGTCATTATAACCAGTAAAACATTACAAATTTTGTGATGGTGTCTATTGTTTTTTTTACATGTTGAAATACAACACAACATTCAACATGTTATAAATGCCTGTAAAGGGCGCCAAAGGCCTGGTAATTGCTGATGTTTTTCTTCAACAAAAAACATGTGAACATCACAACCCTTACAAAACTGAACCATGGTTTTATCATAGTAAAACTGCTTAATTTTCTTTTGCATGATTTCTGAATTCTTGAGACCATAAAATCAGTCAGACAACTATATTAATGAAATAATATACAAAGGTAACTGTCTAGAGCTACAATTGTAATTTGTAAATAATATAATTACAATTTATCTATTTATTTACTTTTATATTTTATTAAAGTTCTATTCTGACCCCTATAGTAGGTGTTGTTTACTTCCATATTATTTGAGGGAGGGGGCACAACAATACAATCCTGCTTAAGGCACCCATTTGGCCAGCAGCAGCAGATTGTGTCTATTACCTTGAGTTGGGAAAAGCGGTTAGATTTTGAAGGTGCTTCCTCATACGGTCGCTCTGCTATTGAGGCTATGATTCTTTTTCTGTGACCAAGAAGGCCAATTTTCAACACCTGCATAGAGCAAAAAGAACTGTCAGTGTATCATATCACAGTACACACACCACACAAAAACTTACACACCAGCATGAAAAGCACATTTACATTAACGATTTCGAGCTCCCACAGGTTCTTAACGCAGTCCAGGGTGCGGTAGCCGCTAGACAGGAAGTTGTGCAGATACTCTCCAAGTCCCAGAGTTTCCAGCCATGAGGACAGAGAGGTACTGCCGTCACACCCCAGAGCTTTCACCTAAAGGAGGAGAAAAACGCCGTCTCAAAATAAATTGCACAGCATAGAATACATAATTCACTCTGAGAAGCCAGGAGAGACATTTGGACACTTAAGTAACACTTTAAACGTCAGAATGTGATTGCATTAGATGATAAAATATCAAACCAAGTGCAAACAAAATCTTTTTTTCAGAACTAACTTCACTTTCTGAGATATATTTGCAATGATTTTTAACCAACCAGTCCCAAGGTAATTTTAAGTGGAAGTGGATGAAATGTGTGCTTGAAAAGTGTGCTATCTTTTTAAAAATAAATGCCACTCGGTTTCACACTTGGTGTCCAAATACTATTTAGGGACTGAAACGCAGTACCTTTGGGAGGCTTTTTGCTGCATGAAGGATTTTCTTTCTGTGGCCTGGGTCGGTGATGCCAATTTCCTGAAGGTCCTCATCTTCCATCACGTTACTCCCCTGAACGTATGCACATTCACATTAGTTTCTGCTTTACTTCAGTTCACATGAACAATCAAGCGTTGCATAAAAGTGACAGCAGAGGTAGTTTGCTGCAACACTTTCAGGTACATCTAGTACTTTTGAACATCAAACACTTAGTCAGCGCATTGCAAGAATATTCAAACCCGTAACCAGTTACTTCTTATGAATTTATACATGCATACACGCATATACTTATATGTATGTATCTATGCATCCATCTAGCTATCTATATGCAATCATATATACATAGATATTTGCTGTCAAACCGATTAATCACATCCAAAACAAAAGTTCGTTTACATAATATTTGTGTGTAATGTGTATATTTGTATGCATATGTAAATACACACACATACATGTATATATTTAAGAAATATTTACATATATTTAATATTTTAGCTGTTTTGCTTTGTAGTTTACTTAGATAGTCCTGCAATGTGATATATTAAATGTTTTAAATGAACAAATATTCCATGTACTCTAAGACCATAAAAATGCATAATTTGTAGAAAAATACTGTTTAAATTTTTTTATATGGCTTATAGCATGTCAAAATGCAAGGCAATGCTTGAAATGTCATGTACCCTTTTATCCTGAAGCACTGAAATTCAGCTTTTATTTTGAAAATAAACTTTTAATATGGAATTATTTAGTTTAAATTATAAAACTATTTCTGTATTATAGCAATTAAATATTACAGAATGAATAAACACAATATAAAATAAAAAAATACATAAATACTTAACACTCATTCAAGTATATATATATATATATATATATATATATATATATATATATATATTGAAGAATAAGAAGAAGTAAAAAGTAACTTTTTATCATATTTTCAGCCTTTAAAAATTAGAAATATAGAAACTCACCACATCCCCTGACCAACCTGCTGTCAATCAATCTCCACACACAAGAGCCACTCACCATGTAGCGCAGGTCATCGAAGCCATTGAGCACCAGTTTGCTCTCATACTGAGGAAAGCCCACGTGTTCCAGCCACTCCCCCACCGACTGCTCCAGCACACGGCTCCCAGCTGCATCTGCCGACAAAGGATGGCGTTTGAGCAGCGAAAAACCATTTAGCCTGTAGCAGCGGCACTCGGAGGCCGAGATGTGGCACTGCCACATCATCTTTGGCCAGCAGAGCTGAGGGCAGCAGCAGCAACAGCAAGGCAGTGTCCAGGCTTGATCGACGGGCCTCCGCTAGACGCAGGGCCCCAGATATACAGACTAAACTAGTAATGGAGATTCCTCCACAAGCCCTCACTGCAATGGAGATGAGGGCCAAGGCTGATGGGGTATGGAGGTAGACCTTGGCAGGTAGTCCTTTAAAGAAGAGCGTCAAGTCAATTAATTGGGACAATTTGGCGTCGCTCCTCAAGAAGAGGACAAACAAACTAAACAATGTCTACTCAGCTTTTCTGTATCTGATTCAAACAATCGCGTCAAGGGATGTCAGCACGTTCCCCAGTCAGGAAGATCATAAAAGTTCAAGGAGAGCTTTTGGCTTGCAGCAAAATATCGAGATCTATGAGAAGCTACTAGGAAGTTGCAGGAAAGTGCGCCCTGCTTTGCCCCTGCTCTGCCCCTATGAAACAAACATTCCTTTACAACGCAAGGCTCAATAAAACAGACTTGTCCTTGAAATTGGAAGCAAAATCCTTTAGTAAAGCCCTAAGAACAGCTGGAGAGTAAGAATACCAATGTCAGTGAGTTTGCTACAACAGAGTCATGGATCCTCAAGCCGAGCCGTCCAACTCATTGATCATCAGTCCAACAAAATGCCACCAGAAGCCTTGCGTGATGCCAGCTCGTCCTTCGAAAGATCTTCATGGCACATTTTCCCATTCCTCTCTCGAGTTGTTGATGAGGAACCCCTCCCACCATTAGATAGCAGCCGGTTTGACCACTTCCCCAAGCAGTCCAAGTAGCGTTCTGGTCACGGTTATCCAAGTGCTCCTGGTCCTTCCAAGTTTAGACGCACCTCGCCGGACTAACATACCAGAGTGGAATGCACCATCGAAAGAGGTAAAACCAAGCCTTGATCCAGTGGAAACAATTGATAAGAAACCCCGTTGATGGATCGGTCCCTCTTCTTGCAGCCCTGCCCCCTTGCACAGGTTGCTCCGTTCTTCTAGAAAACGCTCCTGAGGGTCCTTCGGCCCCGATCGGGCAGCGTTCCGGTCACGGTAATCCAAGGACTGCTGGTCCCTCCGAGCTTAGACGCACCTCGTTGGGCTAACATGCCAGAACGGAGAACGCCATCAAAGCGAGGTACATCCAACCGAAATGAGGTGAGCTCCAACAATGGATGGATAACCCCATAAGAAAGCCCCGCTGACGGCACGGTCCCTCTTGTTGCAGCCCAGCCCCCTGCTCTGGTCGCTCCGTTCCTCTTGCAGACGTTCCTAAGGGTCTTGCGCTTGGGGGCAAGGATTGCTGCATCCCTGATCTGGGAACGCTCAGTCACAGCAGCAGCTGCATTCAGCGCTCACAAAGCAAAACATCCAAATGACATAGTGCTCCTCCAGAAAGCCATCGGTAGCGCATCGGTCGCAGCTGGTAATCACCTTAAAGACATCTCAGTTCAGCTGTGCATCATGTCTACTCACTGTTTCCGGCTTTCTTTCCTCTTTGACTTGCTTTTTACCCCAGTTCTCATTGACAGAGTCCTTTCTGAGAGCTCTGCAAGGCTGCCATATGCCGTCTGATGCTGAGACCCGCTGCACGGCATATACGCTCTGCTCGTTCCCAAACCCCCCTCCCTCCCGTCTCTATGCCTCTCTTTCTCTATCTGTCTCACATACACACACTCTCTCTCTCTCCGTGGCGATCAATCCCCCCCACCCCCTTTTCTCTGTCTCACTCTCTCTCTCTGCCCCTCTATCTATTCCCCGCTCCCCGTACTGATTAAAATTGCACGCAGGCTCTCTGATCTTGCTGGTGCAGAAAGGACACCATCAGAAAAAGGAACAAGAGACAAACCCAAACCACACACTACAGTGCCAGGATCAGCCAGGAGGGGAAAAATCCCATACAGGTTCCTCTAACCCCGCACCCTGCAACCCCATCCCTATCCACTCCGCACTTAAGTGCTCCCAGAGCCTCTGCACTCTCTCTATGAAAAATTAAATCGCAGCCAAGCCACATACCACGGTAAATCATCAGAGGAATTAAATTCATGAATGTGTCACTGTACCGGTGGAGAGAGGGGAGCTGCTTGTGGGGTTGCGCGTTAAACGTTAAGTCAGCGAAACGCACCGTGCACATGCTGCACTTAACGTAATCCCACCCGTGCCCACCTTCATATTGGACACATCTGAGTCCAATCTGCGGAATTCAGGTTTGCCAGACGTGATCAAACTGTAGCGCTCACGTCTCGTGCTCAGACGACGCCGACCGCGTTTTCCGTAGCGTGATGTGGTCTAATTCAGTGTCACACATGAGTGCTGCTTCATGCGTGCATGTAGGGCATTATCTGCATGCAGCTGAGAGCAGGGGAATCATACGAACTGTCAGCCTGCCAGGGCGTTATTCACATACAGACATTGAATCAGGCTTGATATGTAGAGTGCATATGTATGAGCAAAATTTCACAAAAAAGGAGCCAATCATTTTAGCAATGCCAGTATTTTTGTTTACTTGTACCAATAATGTGGTCTTACATATAAAACCCATACTTTTGATGTACTATGGTAGTATCAACTTGTAGTACCTTGGAGTAACATGTAAATGCCACAGTACAAGAAATAAGAAAGTACTCTGGCAGTACCATGGTAAGGTGATGATAGAATGTAATTCCATAGTAGTCTGAACTTTCATTTGCAAAGACGATGGACATTTGTGTATATAGTAATAATATAAATTTAAAAATTATGTAAAATAGAATAATTAATAAATAAAATAAATATATTTCATAATACATTTTTATATTTTTAATATATATATATACAAAATATAAAAAATATATAAAAAAGTCAAAATTGTGAGATATATATATATATATATATATATATACACAGTATATATGAAAATTATATAAATTAATAAAATAAAATAATATTTAATGATAAACGTATATTTATTATTCTTAATATTATTTTTTTATTTTAGATTTTTTTTTAATATTTTTTACAAAAAGAAATATAGAAAAGGAAAGGTTTTTTTTCCCCCCTTTCCTCCAATATCACAGTCTTCCTCTTAAGAGCTCTTCAGCTTTTTCCAATAAACAGTAGACTTTAAAAATGGCCTATGGTGACACGGTAAGAATTTGAGGCGTGATAAAAAATCACATATTTCAGAAAACACTGGCATTTTCATCACCAACAACAGCAAACAACTCAACAAGCGTCTCATTACGCACAGACTCCCGTGAGAATTTTAAGGACAATGTCTCACAGAACAATAGCACTGTCTTTTCCTTTGAAGTGATCCTCTGCTGTACAATTTCTAAATAATTGTATCTCTCCTAGAAAAGTCCATTAAAATATAGTGCTCTCTCGCCATATATAGCAACTACCTTGGGAGGCTCCACTCAAGAAGAAAAGAATATCAAGTCCTAATTACTGAGTATCGTTGCGATGGCCACAGTAAATGGATCGTGATCTCATCTTTTTAAAGTAGGCCCTCGGCGCCCGTTGTGTACCGGAGGGTGTCTGTGTCAAAATATCAGGTACAAAAATATCAGACAGACCAAATTGGGGTGAAAAGTGTGAGCCTGTGCTTGAGAAAGAAAACCGCTGGTTGTTAAAGACCCTAGTGAAACCGACCCGAGGGATGATTCAGCCAAAGCAAAGATTTGTGGGCTGTCACAGAGGCTAGACTACTGTTAACATACTAGACTAGTTGTTTAGACATATTAATATGATTGTTTATAACCAGGCTGTCAATGTATAAACATCGGAATTAATCTCATAATGTTTTGCCTTTCATGTGCCAAATGCTTTCATTTGCCTCTAAATATCTATATTTTTCTTTCAAAGACGTATTTGTTTCCTCTCTTAAGAAAAAGTAAAAAAATAAATGCAACACAAAATAATGAATTCCTTCTCATTTTTTTCCAAAATGAGAAGGAATCATTTTAGCATTTTTTTTAAAAACTTATACCATGGTGCAATAACAACATCACTGTTTTTTTTTTGTTTTTTTTTGTACAGGGATAATACCATGTTTTTGACATACTATGGTAGTATATTCTTTGAAGTACCTTGGAGTATTATGCAAATGCCATGGTACAAAATACAAGAAAGTACTTTGGCAGTACCATGGTACAGTAATGGTATCACAACTAATCAGAATGCATAGTATACTAATACTAACAGTATCAGAATATTTTCTATAACGTAATATATATTATAATACTGATACAAATACAAAACTATAAAACAATCTAAAACTAACCCTAAACTAAAAGAATATTTATTAATAAATGTATTAATATTTATTTTATATTTCTTGCAAAGAGACACATTTGTTTCCTTTCTTAAGGAAAAAAAATTGCACACAACACAAAAACTGTTTTCTCAGCAAATTTTGTAAGGTTGTTTTGTTAGTTTATAGCTTATATAGCTTTAATAACAACATACAAAACAATCTCCAAAATCCTGCAGAATTTAAGGTACATTTCATTCCTTTATCTCAAATAGTTAGAGATAGGTTCGATGTATGAAGTTAGTTTGAACATTCGGTATTTGAAATATAGCTGAAATAAAATGAAATCTAAATATTAACCTTAAACAAAAATGTTGACCTAAATGAAAAAAAAAAAAAAAACTAAAGCACATAACATTAATAAATCTTGAAACAAAAAGTGAAAATATAAAAATAAAAGCTAACATCATTGGACCTGATGTCCAATGTATGGACAAAGACATTTTTAAAACATCTTTTATGCTCCACAGAAGAAAGATCATCATACAGGTTTGGCATGACATGAAGTAATTTTTTTTTTTTAATCCATACATTGCACACACACACACATTTCAAAGTCATTCTATTGACATTGCTCGTGTGTGTGTGTGTGTGTGTGTGTGTGTGTGTGTGTATATATATATATATATATATATATATCATCATTCATATGTAGCTCTCATACTTATTTACCTTCCGATGCAGGTTGATGCTCCTTGGAGATCTCAATGCCAGCAATTAGACTCATGATCTTTTCAATCTACAATACAACATCAAAAAAAAAAAGAAAAGAAAAAAGGGTTATAAAATGCAGTTAAATATTGAATTTCACTGTAATCTGCCATGACAGGTTAGTCTTCATTGGACTTCGTTAGAACTGATTTTAATTCATAATTCATATGTGTTGTTTGCCAAGACAACAACACAGAAAATCTTACTGTAGAAGAAGGAGTTTCTCCTAGAGAGTAAAAAAGAATATTATCAGAGACACATCGGTTTGGCTACAGCCAGAACTGTAAATGTTTACGAAAAGGAATCAGCAAAAACCAATTAATAACCCAGTCACCCTGAACGATATACAAAAAACACACCGACTAGACAGGCAAACCGAAATCACATTCATAGGAACACTTTTCCATCCGTGTAAGAGCTCGAAGATTACTCTCCAATCAATAGACTTTTAGGAGAGGCCTGAAATAGAAAAAAACGCTGGTTTTTGATGTAATATTTAAAGTCTGGCAAACTCATCTGCTGTGTGCTTGTGGCATCAACATGCTGGCAAGCCCCTAGATTCATTTAGCAGTCAGATGCCACGGTCCACGTGCTAGATCCCCTCAAGCCATACAGGCCTTTGCATTTCCCACTCTCAAGTAACCTACATACTGTACTGACTTACTTCTGTACACTTTTCATGTCTGTCCATTATAGAATGCACAATGCATCATCACGCCGTTATATGATACACTTCCCAGAATCCCTCAGCTGTCTGTGCTCATTCCAGGCTTCATCTGCTCATACGTGTTCAGAAGTGCAGACATGTTACAGCTCACATTAAGAGAAGATTCTATATTAAGGTTAATGTTGAACGCAGGACATTTCTACCAAAACTAGGCTTAATCTCAACCTGAAATCAAAATTAACTCTATTTACTTTTTCTGCACAATACATGCTATTCCAAGGGAAAACCAATCAACTCCTATCAAATAAAATGAAGTCCCACACCACATACTGTTTTATTTGGAAAGGCATAGCATTTTCAAACCCATTTTACTTTTGAAATATTTTTCATATTGACTTCAAGATGGATTTATAACAATACTGTTGGTTTCATGTCAGAAGCCCTTTATTGTGGTGGACGACGACTGCTTTGAAAAATGTAATATTGTAAAATTTACTTTCTATGTTTATCTTGACGCAAAAATGCATCAGTATAAACTCCTTTATACCAAATTTGAAATATTATACAGTGACCATCCTTTGTTTTGATTTTATACTAGGTATTTTTTAATTAGATGCCATATAAAAAATTCAAGCAAGTATAATTTAATATCATTAATCATTATTATTAATAACATTGATATACTATTATATTTTTGTTAATATTTCGAATTAGATTTAATTTTTATATTTTACATTTTCTCTTTAATTTAAAGTTTTACTAATTATTTTATGTGTGTGTTTTTTTTATTCTAAATATTTTTTAAATAATTTTGATTTATTTAGTTTTAGTTATTAAATGAAAATGCTAAATGTTTTGGCAACTCGCTGAAATATAATATGCTTTTTTTATATTTAATTTTATTTCAAGTAATGATAATTAAAATAAATTGGCAAAATTTTCTGGTTTTGGTTAAAAAAGCCCAAAAACAACACATTTAAACAGAGATGGACTACAATAATTTAAACTTTGACTTCAGTTGTAAGTCAGTTTCGGTCAATGCATTAATTTTTTGCTTTTTAAACAGTGGGACCAAATTTTTTAGTCTGTTATAAGCATTTTTAACCCAGAATATTCCTGAAGGGTAACGGATTCTCATTTACAAACATACAATGTGTCAGAAGGACTTCATATGTCAACTGCAGATTTCTTCAGGATTGTGTAGAATTTAGTTTTTGAGGAACGAACTGAAGTGTAGACTCATGTAGAGAGAGATAGAGACGTAGCAGGAAAGTTATTGCGGTCGTAGCCTCCAGCCATAGAGTTCCAAAAACAGTTCATGAAAGGCGAGCATTTTCATTCTGCAGAGACAGCAATAAGGAACATCACACAATGTCCAACCTAATGAGTGAATACGTAGAAGCCAGCAGCTTGAGAAAATGTGAAGTCGGGGGGTAATAAAGATTTCATACAGCTCTGCTTCCTCCCATGTGCCAGAGTAGTAACAAGATTACAGGCTTCAGAGACTGGAGTGATGGCCAGTGGCTTGCTGACACCACAGAGCCACTCTGATTAAAGCAGAGACACCAGGACACTGGGATGCGATCTCGTTCTGAAAATTACACAGTTTGCCATTTTACAGTTCATAAGAATGGAGAGTGAAGATACCAATCTATAAATGCGACCGTCAGTAGATACCTCCAAACTATTTGTATTAACAATCTGAAATACCACGCATATCAGAAAATAAAACGTTCTTCAAATTTAACATTATTCTAGCCCAGTTTTGCATCAACAAATTGCTTTTGTATACCGTATTAAAACTAGGGTTGTCAGTCAGTTTTTGTATTAAAATAATTATAAACATATTAAATTAAGCAAATTATTTCATTTATTAAATTATTTATTCATTAATTTAATTAATCACTAAGTCAAATAAAGAAATAAAACAATTCAAAATAAAGAAAGAAAGAAAATAAAAAACCATTTACATAAATTTGAAGGTTTTAATGCTTTCTCATTTTGAGCCTGTAAAATCGGGCTAAAATAATTCATTAAAAAAATTCTAATAAGCATAAGACATCAAACCATGAAAAGACATTTCATACTTCTAAATGTATTGCTTTATCTAAAGAAATAAGAGTGCAAGTGTTTACTGGGTAGTACACATTCAATCTGCAATATATTTTTCTTTGGTAATAAGCAACAAGTCATGGCGCATAATGGCATTTTAATGCATTATTTTGGTTATAATTACCTGCATGTTAAATCGGCAGCTTTAGTGTTAACCATTTGACATTTGCTCCCTGTACTGTCCTACCTGCATTCTTGTATTCATGCAAATGCAAATCAATTTTCGATTAAAAAAATGAATGGCGATTGCAGCTAATTTGCAAAAAAAAGCTCAGTGAACATGCAGGCCATGTGTGTGGAACGGGCTGTAAAGTCTCAGAAGCTCTCTGACAGGTGAAAGCATTTGCCGCCCACTTCTTTTCCCCCCGTGCACATCTTTCACTTGCCGTCTGAAGATACGTTCCCCCTGACATCTTCCGTTTGCATATGAATTATGAAGAGACTTATATTGCCATCTGTGGAAAGCACGTTTGACCGCTCACTCAAATACAAAATTATTTTTAAACAGGTCTTCTGCGGAAGTTCTGAAACATTAACACACTGAGCTATGGGCTGCTATAGTCACACTGACAGAGTTAAAACTGTGCACGGAGGAGGGATTCCTTCACATACATTTAAGCATAACCAATACTGTCAAGAAATTATTTCAGTATCAATGTTTGAGTTATTTTATTGTGTAAATCTCAATGATAACTGATTCTGAAATCATAAAAAATTATATCAAATTAGTCATTATATCAAGTAAAACTGATGAAGGTGTGGGAGTTATCCTTTTTTGTTTTGAAGTTGGAACTGTTTTTTTGGTCGGTTTTCCCACACACCTATTGATTATCTACAGGTGTGCGAGGGTGATTAAAATAAAATTAAATAAAATACAATTTTTATATTATTGTTTGAGTCATTTATTCATGTCAGTCTCTATGGCAACTGATTTTAAAATAAAATAAAACAATAAAAATACTATAATAAAATAAAATTATTAATGTTTGAGTCATTTTATTGCATAAACCGGTTTTGTAACTGAAAGTAAAATAAAATATAAAATATTTTGATGAGTAAACCTCTATGCCAACTGGTTTATTTTATTATAAACTTATTTTAAAATAACATTAAATTACATTTTAGTATAAACTTTGGAGTCATTTTAACTTGTAAACTGGCAACTGACTTAAATTTAAAAAAAAATAAAATTAAAAAAAATAAAATAGTATTTGAGTATTAACATTTGAATAGTTTTATCGTGAAAACCTCTACAGCAACTAATTGGATCATCATGAGCTGAATGCCTTGAATATTGTGCGTCAAAAGTCAAATTTATAAATGCATCAAAACTTTAAGTTTGTCAATCTCTTGCAAAAAAACTATTGTACCATGATACAGGGATTCTAATACAAAAAAAGTACATTTTCATTCATATACTGTACCATGCTAGTTCCACTGCATTTCAATCACATCAAAAAATAGCAAGGTAATACTGGATGCTGCCACAGGACAGGCATATAGGAGAACATTTTTTATATCAAAAAGATCACACGGTTCAGAAGTTGTGTCCGAGGAAGGTTCATTACCGTGACTAACGCGCAAACGCTGATGCAGCTGTTTTGCGGCGGGATACGGTGTGAGCTTGTGCCAGCATGTTGGCTCTGTCTGGCTGTATTTTAGCACTCAGCTCAGAGTTGGTTTGAATCGGTGTGTTAACAGCAGGACCACCTCGTTCTCGCAGTCATTTCTCCAAACCCACCCGCTCTCATTTTCTGCCTCCCGCTCTCTGACTTATAGATGTCATCTATATATAATGTGAGACAGGACGTTCTGAGAACAGGACACTCCTGAGCGCCGTATAGATGATCTGACAGCAGCTCTATTAAATTGGTTAAATCTACAGTTTGAATAATGCTCCTAAATCTGATAATATAATCCTTCCCAGCAGCAACAGAGAATAATATTTCATAAAGCTTTGAGTATAAATGTGATCAAAGTTAAGAAGCGGTACGTGTTTTTATTGCAAAACGGATAGTTCTGATTCTGAATTCCGATTGGATGAGCTGCGCAAGTCAAGCATTTGTAAAATACTCGAAATATGCACTCATGTGACTGCACAACTGAATTCAATATTAATGTGAAGTTACCGCATTATCTTTGTCTGTTTAGCAATGACCTAGAAACCCTAGCAAGAAGCTAGAAAAACAAAGCAACTGCATAGCAACACCTTGGATACCAGTCGGATCACCACAGCAAAATTGTTATTGTTTTAGTATTTTTTTTTCTATTATAGTTCTTATTAATTAGATTTTATTTTTATATTTTAATTTTAGGGTTTATTTTGTTATGTATTTTAGGGTTAATTCATTTTGTTATATGTTCTTGTCATTTTTATGTATTTTTTAATATAACTATTTAGGTTTAATTTATTTTTTTATTTCAGTTTTAGTTTTAGTTCAGTTTTAGTTTTATTGATTTCCAGATAGATAGTAATTTTAGTGTTTCAACAAACTAAACAAAAATGAGAATTGTTGTCTTGACAGCTAATTGTCTGAGTTTAAAAATGGTTTTAGATACTCTTAAAAATTGTTTTCAATAAATTGAAATAAGGCTGAAATAAAATAAAATAATAATTTCACAAGAAAAATATTTAAAAATTAATGTTACATAACTTTAATAAATAAGTTTAAGCTGAAGTACTAAAATTTCTAACATTAGAAATAAAATTAAAATAAATAAATACTATTCAAAATATATATACAATATACAAATAATCGTAAATAAAGGCAAACAAAAGATAACCAAAACTCAAAATTAAAATGAAACTTGAAAATATAAAAATAAAAGCACAAAATATTATTAATGTAATAGTATATAAATATACCTTGTGGGCAACCACCTAACAACATCCAAGCAATCAAGTAAACCTATACAAATACATTAGCAATTCTATAGCAATAACCCATAAAATATTAGAAATCTGCTGCTGTTTGATTTAAGCCACTCAAAGCAGTGCAATATATGAGATGTTATGATGAGACATTAAACCAAGGTCCTGACTCTCTGTGGTCATTAAAAATCCCATGGCACTTCTCGTAAAGAGTAGGGGTGTAACCCCGATGTCCTGGCCAGATTCCCTCCACTGGCTCTTATCAGTCATGGCCTCCTAATAATCCCCATCCACTGGATTGGCTCTATCTCTCTCTCCTCTCCACCTGTAGCTGGTGTGTGGTGAGCGCACTGGCGCCGTTGACCTGTGGCTGCCGTCGCATCATCCAAGTGGATGCTGCACACCGGTGGTGGTTGAGGAGAGACCCCCCCACATGATTGTAAAGAGCTTTGGGTGTACAGCAATACACAATAAACACTATATAAATGCTTCATTCATTCAACATAGGGTTTGTACCCTTAAGTTTAAAGAAATTTTAGCCAAAAAAAAAAACACTGTAACGTCCAAGTTTGGGTGGCTTAAGGCTTTGTCTTATTTACTGAAAATACAAATACATTTGTCTACACTGTAAAAAAATGTCCGTGATTTTAATGGTAAAAAACTGTGAAAAAGCTACGGTAAAAACCTCTTAAATGGTTAACGGTAAGTTCGCCATATATATATATGGTGAAAAACTGTAATAGACATTTCAGATGATGCAAATACCGCTTTTGGAAGTGAAAAAGAATGTAAAATTTACAGGGAAAAAACGTAAAATTGACGTTCCCAGAATTCAAATTTTGTTTGAATTTGATGTTTTTTCTTTGAAATAACTAGGTTTCTTCTTAGTTTTTTCTTATCAGCTATGTTTATTAGGGTTGTATGTTACATCTAATGTTGTTAAATTAATGTTTATTGCATATTTCAGTTTAATGAGTCTCACCATGAATGACACTGTGCACCTTCTATATATTTTATTATTTAAAAGCTGCTTGTGATGGGCTTTGGTTCATCATGTGACTTTCTCATCACCACCTGCATTTGGTGGTTATCAGTGTATTTCAAAGGTACAAAACAGATTTCAGTACTTCAGTAGGTTGGTATATTAACATTACATCAGTTAATGAAATTACGGTATTTAACTGTAAATTTAAGTTAAAAACGTAAAACCTAAAATGTTGCTACCGTATATTTTACGGTAGAATTTCGGCAACCATAGCTGCCAGTTTTTTACCGTAAATTTTACGGAATTTTTTTTTACAGTGTAGGCAAGACATTGTTACAACAGTCTCAGCTGATGGCCCCAATAATGGCGATCAGTGACTGAATCAACATGCGTGTTTGTCACTGTGATTAGCACGAGGTGTGAAGGCAGCGCTGCACTGGTTGGGGTGATGATGACTAAAGCTCTGGCGCGAGGAGAGGGGAGAGGAGCGTTTGAGTGTGCGGCGTAGGCCGACCCCTGGGAAGCTTCCTGAGAAGATGCGGAGTGACAGTTAAGGCCCAATTAGCCCTGTGTGCTGCGGCCAGCATAGAGCAGCAGAAGGACTGATGGGCCCAGCCAAGCGTTCAGCATTCAGCCACTGGCGCTGATACTGTCAAGACTCCCTCCCTTCCCTCTCAACCCTACGCACTGCCAGAGTTCCTTTCCCACCCACGACCAGTGCTTTTAAAAGTAACACATTACACTGTTGCGCTGCCCATAATAAAGTTCTAAAAATGAAACAAAAAGTGTACTTTTTATGCAAAGTAACATGACAGTTACTGTTAGTTCGGCTCGCTCTATTAAAGCGACAATTCAACCAAAAATGTCAATCCTGTCATCCTTTACTCACATCTTGTTCTGATCCAGTGTTATTTTAGTATTATTTACATACTTTTATAGTATTTATTAATTAAATCTAGTTTAATTTTATTAATATTTTATGTGCTTTTATCATTTTTATATAATTTCTTTAGATGTTCCTCTAATATTTGTATTTTATTTTATTTATGTTATTTAAGCTTTATTTTAATTAACAAAACCATTTTTGTTAATCTTTAGTTAACAATCTTTAGTTAACATGGCTATATAGGCCTTTGCGCCAATGTTACAAAAAAAAAAGGAGGAATATGCATCTGTCTGAAAATAAATTACAAGAAATGCAATGTAGGTACAGTATAAATTTAAAAAAGGTAACATGTTATATTATTGCTTTACTCTTAAAAACAGACTAATTACATGAAACTGGTACATTTCCATGCTATGGTAAAGTGAGGTCTGAAACGGTCATTTTCAGGAAATAAATAAAAAACACTCTTTTCCAAAATGCTATCACTATGCTTGGTTAGCAGTTTTTTTTTAAAGCTCTGTATTTTTTGGACAAGGTTGACTTACTGTAGCTTGCACGCGAACATTTCTTATCATTATCAATGCTGAAAACAGTTGTGCTGCTTCATATTTTTGTTGAAACAGCAATGCAATTTTTTCAGGATTCTTTGATGAATAGAAAGTTCAAAAGAACGGCATTTTTTAAAAATCTTTTGTAACATAAATGTCTTTACTGTCACTTTTGATCAATTTAATGCATCCTTGCTGAATAAAAGCATTAATTTCTATCAAAAAAAGAAAAAATATTAACCCAAAGCTTTTGAAAGGTAGTGTAAATTCAAAAGTTTTAACGTGTCTGCTCTGGTTTTTCCTTCACGAGAGGAAGTCTCATGATCTCCCTCCTCTGCTCTTTAGTCTGTAGCTCATCAGCTCTTACCTCGTCCCATTCGGAGGCAAACGAGGGCATCTGCTCCATTTCCTTCCTCTCAGCAGCACAGTTGGACAGGGATTCGCTCCGGCCACCAAGAGGCCCGTCGTCCTCACAATGAGGGGAAGCCAGCAGGTCGGAGTCTGATTTAGAAAGGCTGCGTGCCAACTTTAGATGCCCAGGTGGCTTCCTCAAAGCCTGGGGTGACGGTTCAGACGACCCATCTCTCTCAGTCTGGTCCGGACGGGCCTGAACGTCTGGTGCGGGATTGGACATTCCTGGCTTGGCGTTGTGGGTCTTTCTGTCTGGAACAGCAAAGCAGGGGTCTGTCTGGGGGTCTGGACACGAATCCTCTTTACCTGTGATAAGCAGACTATTAGTCCTTATCCACCTGGTATTATTCAGCGTAAGCCTGTATTATCCATGGAATTAAACTTAAACTAGCAGCCTCCCGGATCTACAGCAGTACTAACCACTGTAAGCATTCGTGGTACTAGTGTTTTTCAACCAGGGAGGGTTTAGGTGCCTGAACTACATTGTCACAGGGGTCCACCCACAGTTTGTGTTCCTCTGCCCTCCCCTTGCCAAGAAACTCCATGGGTTTTTTGAAAAGACTCTTTCCTTCCCCTCCCTCCCTCCCTTCCTCCCTGCCTGTCTGCCTGTCTGTCTGTATGTCTGTATGTCTGTCTGTCTGTCTGTCTGTCTGACTCACTATACCGTGCTCACTACAGACGCCCAGATTCTCTGCAGTGCATAACTCAGAAGCTTGCAGCCTAAAACAATTGAACACAAATCAATCAACAGCGTACATTAAAATGTGCATAATACAGCTCGAAATAACATCAGCTGAAACAATGCGGTTAGACTCATGAAGGAGGGTTGTTTAAATAATTAAATACAATAATTATTAAAATAATAATTGTAACAATAAAATGATAAATGATTAATAATTATAAAGATTATTAAAGTTCAGTTTAGAAAAATATGTTGAAATGGTGTCAGGGTTTAAGGTCTTTACTCTTATAAAATAAAAATTAAACAAAACTTTAATAATTTAAAAAATAAAATACAATTTTAATGTAAATTATTAAAGTTTAATATAAAAGTATTAAAGTTTAATTGAAATTTTAAAAAGATTTTATAAGTTTATTTTATTAAAGTTACATTTAGAACAATATCTTGAAATAGTTATTTGCATTAGAGTTTATGGTCTTGTATACTAAATTATTTAAATTAAATAAAAACTGAAATCTGAAAATATTTATAAATATTTATTACATTTTATTAAAGTTCAATTTAGAACAGTATGCTGAAAAAAGTCATTTGTGTTAGGGTTTAAGGTCTTTACGCTTTATTAAATAATTTAATTTTATAATAGAATGAAATTCTAAAGTAATAATTTAATTTGAATAATAAAATAAACTTTAAATTTAATTAAATTATTAAAACGGAATTTACAATAATAATGGTTTAAGGTCTTTATTCCAGCACTAAAATTTCTGTTCTTTATGGAATCTACAAAATACAGTTGCAGTGAACATTAAAAAGGATTCTGAATCGGTTCTGATACTATTTTAAACCATTTTTCCTTATTTAAATTTACATCATTAAAAATATACTAACATTACATGCTTTTGTGCATAAGCATATTATAATGTAAGTGCTCCAGAATAATATCTGCTCATCCCACATCACCATCTCTAAAGTGAAACACACACATACAAGCACAAAACATTTGAAACACAATCACACACATTCTGTTTGATCTTAAGTTACTCACTCCTTTGTCTCCCGTTGTGGTTATAGTTCTCCCAGTCTTTCTTGTCATCTCACACTAGCTGACACAGCGATGGGTCCTAGATCCAAGACCTGGCCTTATTATTACTGACAGGCTGGCTAATCAGGTTACTGAGACTCTCACACGGGATGGTGGGCCTGGTTTCTCAATTGCACCGTGTTACAATTATGCAGCTAGGAAATCCAATGCACATTATACATATTAAGAAACAATGGGGTTTGACTCTTAAAGCATGGTCACTTAAATAACTACATACAATAAATAATTAAATAAATGAAAATTTAAATAATTTCGAATAATTTTATTAATATAACAAAAACAACATAATTTAAAAAAAAATAAAACAATTTTCAATAATGCTATTTAAAATAATACAATTATGTGCACTGGATATTTACTGGATATTATGTATTTAGTAACAATGGGTTAAAGGGGGATTCCTTAAATTAATGTAATAATTGGTTAATTAAATCATTTATTTTAATAACAACAATGTAAAAAAATATATTTATTTGATTAAAAATACTATTTTAAATCATTTTATTTACAATAACGGAAATAAAAATCCAATGTGCATTGGATTTTTTACCTGCATAACTGGAAAACGCTGTTGTTTTAGTTCATACATAAATATACAAGAATAAGGGTGCGCAAATCATTACTATGGTAGCCTACTGCCACAGCACTTTAGTAAGAGTACACAACTTTATTATTAGTTATTCATTAGTAATTTAGTGTTTACTGCTGGACAGGTTCTGGACATACCATGTGAACACAAAAGTAAATTAAATGCCTATATGTCAAAGTACAATGGTGTTGCCTTGCATGCCGCTATTGCACTACAGTAACATAGGGCCTAGGGTTTGTATGAAAGCTCCGGATTACGAAACGCCGCAGACACAGTCGAATAGCAACAGCTGACGTTCCCCCGCACCATAGTTACGTTGCGCGTGACGTCACGCCCCGCCCGCAGCCATGCGTACTGAGCTTGTTATCGGGTCGCTTGTTATGACTGGAGAAGGCCTCGGACTCAATTAAAACTTATCCCCGGGACAGCCGCATGCTCATGGAGGGCATGGACATAGACCTGGATCCGGAGCTCATGCAAAAATTCAGCTGCATGGGCACCACGGATAAAGATGTCCTCATCTCGGAGTTCCAGAGGCTGCTGGGCTTTCAGCTCAACCCGGCGGGCTGCGCCTTCTTCCTGGACATGACCAACTGGTGAGTCCGGGGACTCAGCCGCGGCCTACTGCTAAACTAAACATAAAGAGTTCTGCACTGTAATTTCTTGCTTTAAAATATCTTGCATGTCAAAAATAGCATCGCTAGGACAGCTGTCATGAGCCCAGTGGAGTTTAAATGGATCCCAAGCGAAAAACACAACAAGCTAATTGCTAATTGACTGTTTACAAAGACAACAAATGGAACGTTTCGGCTCATATGAACTATAGAAGGAACGTTAATATGTTAGCCATTTAGCTTCTTAAAAATACATTTTCTCAAACGTTCTTAAATAATTTTTTGTTGTTTTATTTATGTCAGTTATAAAACATGTAACGTTAGCTTGTTTGTGCTAGTGGCTCGCTACAGTAGTGGTTGTGTTTCAAAACCTTTTAAGTTCCCTATCTAAGCAGCATATTGGGGCTTTTCTGACCTGAAATGTTGCTGACTAGAATAGTTCATTCAAAATGCTGTCTAGGTAGGGGCTCGCTATGTTTTGAGACAGACATTGTCCAGTGTTGTTCAGTCACGACTCTTCAAAAATAAAATGTTGCTTGACGACAGTAATATATTAGTTTTTATTGGTAATAAGCAGCATACTTTAGTGTTTATACGTTGTTTTCGTGTGTAAATTTGGTGTTTGTTGACATGGGAGGACTGTTATAAAGTTTTCTTCAGAGTTACGTAATACACGAGTGTACTTTCATCTGAGGTCTTACACACAGGCCAACACAAGTTTGTCCCTCCCTTTTTTGTTTTGAACATGACTTTACTACTTTAGTTTACCAGTCAGTTTATTTGCTAAATGTATTTCAATCTGTTTTTTTACATATTAACTTAATTAATTATTCTATTGTATGTGTGTGTGTTTATATAGTTTATTTATGGACTTATTAATATTGTTTATTTATGGACTTGATACCAGGCATTTATAGGTTATATATATATATGTCCATAAAGGGGGTATATTAGTGGCGTCATGATGCATTGTAGTGCTTTTAAGTTGGTGAACATTAGTCTGTAGTTTTGGGATTGACACAAGCTGTATGCCGTGCTTTTGCCAAGTTTCTAGTTCAGCTTTATAATAAACCTTCCATTGTACATTATGAATCTTGTTGGCTTTGTGACGAATTGCTCATGCTCCTCTCTTGTAAGTCACTGGATGAAGTTTGCTAAATGCATAAATGTAAGTTGCATGTTTGTTGGCGTCAGCCTCATAATATCCATCTGTTGGCTGATTGCATCTCCTTTTCATACATTTTATTTGTGCATGTTGTTTTTCTCTCCGCAACTACAATGTCATTGAATCTCCAATTTTGATCTGTCTGTATTCGTGTCTTATCAGGAACCTACAAGCAGCTATTGGTGCGTATTATGACTTTGAGAGTCCAAATATCAACACGCCGTCAATGTCTTTTGTGGAAGATGTGACGATTGGAGAGGGGGAGTCCGTTCCTCCTGACACACAGTTCACAAAGACATGGAGGATACAGAACACGGGTGAGTGTTTTCTCGCTCTGGTTGTAGATATGAAGAGGCTGAACACCTGTGTTTTATGCTCTAACAGATTGTATTTCAAAACAGCACATTTTACAATAAAGACCTTTTGGGATGACTTAAATGCCTGTCTTATTCATTTTAAATAGTAATAATTCATGTTCATGTTTGCTAATTTAATAGTTTTTCTTCCGCTTTCTGCATTATGGACTATTATTTCCTAAAATGATCTTATATCAGAATATCAATAATAGTTTTGCTTCTTTTTAGGATTGATGATCTTAGCCTCCTCATGTTAAAGGGTTAGTTCACCCCAAAATGAAATTTCTGTCATTAATTACTCACCCTCATGTTGTTCCAGTCCCTTAAAGGAACACTCCACTTTTTTTGGAAATAGGTTCATTCTCCAACTCCCCCAGAGTTAATAAGTTGAGTTTTACCGTTTTTGAATCCATTCAGCCGATCTCCGGGTCTGGCGATAGCACTTTTAGCATAGCTTAGCATAGATCATTGAATCCGATTATGACCAGTAGCATCGCGTTCAAAAATGACCAAAGAGTTTCGATATTTGTCCTATTTAAAACTTGACTAGTAGTTACCTAGCTGGGGACTACTTTCAGGCGCTGCGTAATATCACTACGCATGCTGCGGCCATGTTACGGCAGCAAAGTTCCTTGATTATTACGCCGGAATGAGAGTATAGTTCCTAATCATATCAGCCTAGAAAATCGCAACTTTTTATTTTCCGCCGGTCTTAGTACACGATATAACTACAGAAGAGTCAAGTTTTAAATAGGACAAATATCGAAACTCTTTGGTCATTTTTGAACGCGATGCTACTGGTCTAATCAGATTCAATGATCTATGCTAAGCTATGCTAAAAGTGCTATCGCCAGACCCGGAGATCGGCTGAATGGATTCAAAAACGGTAAAACTCAACTTATTAACTCTGGGGGAGTTGGAGAATGAGCCTATTTCCAAAAAAAGTGGAGCGTTCCTTTAAGACCTTCGTTCATCTTCGGAACACAAAGTAAGATATTTTTGATGAAATCGGAGAGCTATCGGACCCTCCATAGTCAGCAACACAACTGAAATGTTCCCAGGTTCAGAAACGTAGTAAATTCATCGGTAAAACAGTCCATGTGACATCAGTGGCTGAACTTACGTTTTGCGACGCTATGAGAATACTTTTTTCTTTTTTTTGTGCAAAGAAAACAAAAATAACATAATTTACTCAACCATTGTTGTCTTCCGCCATTTCGGAGAGTACCTAAGAACGTATTTGACGTAATCAGCGTTGTTTACGTTCGGGGGGGGGAGCACGTGCATGAACGCAATCTGCATAATAAGCCTTGTTTACGCTTAGGGGAAAGCGTGTGTATGAGTTGTGATACTTTCTAAAACGCAACTCGGGGGAGAAGAATGATTTTATGTAAATTGTTTTTTTTGCTTTCTTTGCGCAAAAAAAAAAGTATTCTCGTAGCGTCACAAAACTGAAGTTGAGCCCCTGATGTCACATGGACTGTTTTACCGATGTATTTACTACGTTTCTGGACCTGGGAACATTTCAGTTGTGTTGCTGTCTATGGAGGTTCAGATAGCTCTCCGATTTCATCAAAAATATCTTAATTTGTGTTCCGAAGATGAACGAGGGTCTTACGGGTCTGGAACGACATGAGGGTGAGTAATTAATGACAGAATTTTTATTTTGGGGTGAACTAACCCTTTAAATCCTTTGTTTTGTCAAACTTTAATGTTGTTCCTGTCTTCGCTGCAGGTACAGAGTCGTGGCCCCCAGGTGTGTGTCTGAAGTATGTTGGCGGGGATCAGTTTGGTCATGTGAACATGGTGATGGTGCGTTCTCTGGACCCGCAGGAGATCTCAGACGTGAGTGTGCAGATGCGCAGTCCGGCCGTTCCTGGCATGTACCAGGGCCAGTGGAGAATGTGCACTGCCACCGGACTCTTCTACGGAGGTGAGACGCAAACAATGGACCTTTTTCTCATTTCCGTGTTTCTCAGCAATGGAAGTCGTCATAGTTAGGTTAACTTGAAGAGCAGTGAGTAGGAGAGTACCACAAATATATTTTTTGCATTCCCATTTGTGCAAATAACAAAAGAAAAACTCCACGATAGTGTTTTCATGACTTTCAATAAAAGAAAAAAATGGAGAGAGACTGATATCGGCAGTCAGAAGAGAGAACGATGTCAAATTTACAATCCCTCCCATAGACGCTGCATTAGAAACACCCTCACATTAGCGTTAACTAGTTTTTTGGATGCAAAGGTAATATTATACAAAGAACAGTGTTATAAATGTACATGCGTTTTAATGAAAAACTTTCGAGAATTTACGACGCTGATGACCGTTAAATGTGTCATCACAGAATCAACCATTTAAAAGGGAATACAATTATTAGGAAAATTAGCTGAATATTTACTCATCTTCAGGCCGTCCAAGATAAAATCATTAAACCAGTGAGACTAAGCGATAGTCACTTGCAGTAGTTTTTGATGTTATTGCTTATTTCAGTGAATGTTCAATATCAGAAACAAACTCATATAATTTTCTTTCTGAATACTGAATTCTAAAAATAGTACAGTTAGTATGATAGTATGCCATTTAGAGTATTAGAGCACAAGTTCTGAGTACGTCAACCAACTTTGGTGACTTGAAGGACATGTGGCTCACCTCATTCCCCTTGTTGTGCAGATGTGATCTGGGTGATCTTGAGTGTGGAAGAAGGAGGCCTGCTGGGCGTCACACAGCAGTTATCCTCCTTCGAGACAGAGTTCAACACGCAGCCACACCGCAGTCTCGAGGGAGACTTCAACCCTTTCGCCTCACCACAGAAGAACAAGCAGGACACCAATGAGGATAATCTAAAAGACCCCGGGGGCCACTGGGAAGCCCCTCTGGACTCCATTCAGCAAGATCAAAATGGACTCAATCACAGCTCTGTAAATATTACACCAAATGGTCTCCAAAACAACTTATCAGTAGTGACTTACAGCCAGGTATGTATGCCGTTTGGAGTATTTCATTAATTTGAATGAAAATTAGCATGATAATGAAGTGTGAGTACGGCTGGGTGATAGAGAGCGAATAGTTTTTCAGCTAATTCATTGAAACATTGTTTTTCTACTATTGCTTAATCAGGGGCGCTATTAAAGGGGTGGTTGATTGCGATTTCACTTTTTTAACGTTAGATAGTGTGTAATGTTGCTGTTTGCGCATAAGCAATATCTGCAAAGTTGCAGACTACAACAAGCTACTTCCCAGGTCAGTTATGTCATGAACCCAGATAAACCCCGCCCCCGGGAACATGCCACAAAGGGGCCAAGGCCATGCTGCACTGCTTTAGAGAAGAGGAAGAGAAAACTAGGGGTGCACGTAAAAATCTATTCACAAATGAATCGCGATTCTGTCTTCTAACAATTCTAATGGATTCAAAAGTTTCTAAATTAATGTTCTAAAGCAGTGGTTCTCAATCCTGTTCCTCGCATCCTCCTGCTCTGCATCTCTCTCTCTTTCTCTCATTCATGGAATGAAATCTTCCATTTATACACTTATTCTTGCACAGCTATGAGAAGCGTTATACATGGACGCGCGTGTGGTTGCCATACTGTATTAAAGCTTTAATCAGGATAAAACCTTATATTAAAAGCTAACAGAAGCAGTAGCATTTACAAATAACAGCTTATCTAAAAGTATGAGACAACAACAAACAAAAAACATACCATTAAGAGCCGTGCTTGCACAGGTTCTGCGCGATTCTCTTCACTAATATCCTCTGTATCTCAATCGGGCTCAAATTGATGAACAATATAGACGATGCCATTGTTTTCAATACAACCGGAGCACATGCCGCTGAGGGGCGGGACATTTAGACAAGCACTAGAGGCAGTTAAGCCAATCACAACATGCTTGGACTAGCTAACCAATCTGAGCCCATCGCGTATTTCTGAGGGAGGGGCTTCATAAAAGCAGGAAATGATCAGCGCGTTTAGAGAAGGCACAGAGCGGTGTGGATTAAAGGTAAATTATTTGAAAAAAAGTGGGGTTTTTTTTTGTTTTTTTAAAAACGAAGCATTAACACGTTAGACTGCACCCCATAAACACAATCAAGCCTAGAAAGAAAAAAGTCAACCACCCCTTTAATAATCACTTGTTATTGTAATGTTGTAAGAAATTAAAGTGTGCGCATATTATTTATTTTATTTTATTTTTTTAATTCTTGCCATGAATTTAACCTTTGTTGATATTCCAAAAAAATGCATTAAATTAAAATCTCTCTAAATGCTCTCAAAAGTTTGGGGTCAGTACTTTTTTTTTTTTTTTTTAAAGAAATTAATTTAATCCAGTGAGGCATTAAATTGACCAAAATTGACAGTAAAGACATTTCTAATGTTGGAAAAGATTTCTATATCAATTTTAATGCTGTACTGAAGTTTCTATTCACAAATGAATCCTGAAAAAAAGTATCACAGTTTCAGCCAAAATTTGAAGCAGCACAATTGCTTTTGACATTGATTATAAGAAATGTTTCTTGAGCAGCAAATCAGCATATTAGAATGATTTCTGAAGGAACATGTGACGCTGAAGACTGCACTAATGACGCTGAAAATTTTGCTTTGCCTCACAGGAATAAATTACATCTTACAATACATTCAAATAAAAAATGCTTATTTTAAATTGTAATAATTTTTCACAAAAACACTGTTTTTATCAAATAATAGTCTTGGTTAGTATAAAATACTTCTTTAAAAAAAAATTATCTTACTGACCCCTAACGTTTTAATGGCAATGTATATCTGCAACAAAATCGTCACAGATATATTTAGAATATTCAGTATCGCGTAAGTTGTTTGTTAGAATAATGAACGATTATGACTAGTCCAGTAACTTGACGAGTCCAGTTTTGTGATTCTAATACAAATGTTCATGATTGAGGGGCTTTTTCCAAAGGTAAGCGAAAAGGTCAAGCCAAAATGGGTTCAGAAAACCAAGATAAAACACTCAGCAGGTCTTTTCAGCACCCTCTCAAAATTTTCCTTTCATGCCAAAAGTCTACACTGGAAACTTCTCAATGTGCTGACCACCGTATGATCTGTTAGCACAGAAGGTCATGTAATAACAATGCGTCACCTTTTTGTTCCCTGCCCTGTTTTGTGACATCTCACCAAAGAAAAGCACATTGTGATGATTCACCGTGTTTGGTTACACCTTTCCTTATTCCGCACATGTGTGATACAGCTGGGAATGGGAGATACAGCTAAAACGGTCTCAGCCTGTTGATGATTCAATAACTATATATCGATTCTGAATATATCTGCTCTAAAACGTCTTATATTGAGTCATTTAATTTTTTTGACATTTTTGATTCAACAGCAATTTTCTAAGCATATGCAACATGTTTAATGTAATAACTTGATTTTACTGTTTTTGTTTTCTTCTATATGCTCCAATATAACAGTACATGGTAATAAATAGCAATATTAATTCTGTTATATGATTAAGTGGTGAATTCCACAACATTTTTTTAACGATTATGCAAAAACAGTTCTTAAGAATTGATTGAAATAGTTCCCAAACCCAACCAACAGCATTTTCTCGTACGTTTTCCCTGGAATACTGTAAAAACCCGTACTGAATTTCCATACAGATAGCCAAAAAGGGCTGATTGGCTGTCTGCTGACATTATTGCTGACTCGAGTCTATAATGTGAGGAGCACTGGCAGGTGTGGGCTTTAGCCACATCAGAGTCTCCATACCAAAGATATTGTTTTCAGACACACCTAAAGGTCTTCAAACAACAAAATGACTTTTTCAACCCATTTATGCAGCTTACCTTGTGGAATAAAATCATTAAAGCAGTGAGACTAAGCAATAGTCACATACAATATTTTGTGATGTTATTGCTTATTTCAATGAATATTATAACTCAGAAATGTCATTACATTTTATATTTTTCATGCATCTAAATAGTTAAAGGAGTAGTTTCATCAAAAAATTTAAATTTGTTGAAGATGTACTCATTCTTCAGGCCATCCAAGATGTAGATGTGTTTTTTCAACAGAACAGGTTTGAAGAAATGTAGCATTACTTCACTTGCTCACTAATGGATCCTCTGCAGTGAATGGGTGCCGTCAGAATGAGAGTCCAAACAGCTGATAAAAACATCACAATAATCCATACCACTCCAGTCCATCAGTTAATGTCTTGTGAAGCAAAAATCTGTTTATAAGAAACAAAACCATCAAGTTTTTTTTAGCTTTAAACCGTTGCTTTAAACCAATCCTCCATTCACTGCAGATGATCCACAGGTGAGCAAGTGATTTAATGCTAAATTTCTCTGAATCCATTCCGATAAATGAAAAAAGATGGTATTGAGATGTATATCTAGGCTGAAAAATGAGAGGCATTTTATCTCCCAGCCCTGTGTAGAAATTTGTCTTTCTGAATTTGGCCTTGATGTGTTCATGTAACGTCAGGGTTTACATCTGTGAATGTCAATCTTGAGGCTGTTTAATAGGCCCTTAAGGGGCTTAAACTTTGCCTCTCGGCCACAAGATGGAGTTCCATACAAGCATGTGAGCTGATGAAGAAATGTTATTAACCAGTTAAAGAAGTCACTGTTGAAATCCCTGACTACTAACACTAAACCCGTTGTACACATACACAGTTTTGCCAAAAGTATTGGGACACCCCCTTCTAATGAACAGGTTTGACTACTTTAGTAATTTCCAGAAGTACAGATCTTAATGTTTAAGCATATAATGATATTCTAGGGAATTGTGTGCTTCTAATTTTGGACAGGACCCTTTTCTATTGTAACATGACAATGCCTCTGTGTATAAGGCAAGGTTCAAAAAGAAACGATTGATTCAGTCAGTGTGGAAGAACTTGACTGGTCCGCAGAAAGCCAAGTCCTGACACCTAATCCCAGCTGAACACCTCTGGTGTGACTTGCAGAAATGCAGACCTTGAGCCAAATCACCAAACACCAATGACTTGTACACATGGATATAGTCATTTTATAGATGCCTCCAAAACTGTTGCAACAGAGATGAAAATACCATTTTTAAATGCATGGATTATGTTTTCCATCTTTGTTGCCACAATTTTGGAAGTGCCTTTTTCTGTTTGAAAGGAGGTGCCCCAATATATTTGTCCATATAGTGTATGTACAAGTCATTGGTGTTTGGTGACGAGTTTTTGGTCCAAGGTCTGTATTTAAAGTCACACCAGAGGAGTTCAGCTTGGATTAGGACTTGGCTTTCTGCAGACCAGTCAAGTTCTTCCACACTGACTAAATTAATCATTTCTTTTTGAACCTTGCCTTATACACACAGGCATTGTCATGTTATAATAGAAAAGGGTCCTGTCCAAACAGTTGCTATAAAATTAGAAGCACACAATTCCCTAGAATATCATTATATGCTTAAACATTAAGATTTGTACTCATGTAAATTACTAAAGTAGTCAAACCTGTTCATTAGAAGGGGGTGTCCCAATACTTTTGGCAATATAGTGTAACAAAGTTAAAGACTGTTTGCTTTAACAACCACCAGCATGTCAAATATCTGTGTAAAACTGGGTGTTGATACTGTTGTTGCTCATCGTATTTGAACTAACTCTCGGTATTAATCTATGTGGCAATGATAATAGTAATCACATAGACTTACACTGAAGGAGAGACTTAAGCCAGAGATTTGGGGCTTTTTTTAAATTAAGAATGTAAGCAATCGCTCAAATGTTTTGAACGTTTTTTTTTTTTCAGAAAATGTATTTACAAATGATCTTTAACATGAGTGTTTTATATCTTATTGTTTCTGTTTCTTCCCAGGGCATTAACGGACCCTTCCCGTTCGGACAGTCTTAAGATACAGAAACCACCCGGTAGCTCATGAGAGCTGCTGCTTTTGCCCTTTTCCAGGGTTCAGTGAGAGGAGGAACAGATTTACTCTAAAGACTTGGTGACCCTTCCTCTCCCCCGACGCACCACAACATCACATAAATGTGTGGACAAATCTGTTTGGCTCCAAATCAATATTGAACCAACACCTGAGTTACGCATGTGTGAATGCTAGATTTAGATGAGTGCTAGAAATTCTAAAGAGATATAATGAAAAATACACCGTTTTTTGATCTGTATTGTCACATTACAGCAGTAAATTCAGATGCGTGAGTGAGTGCACGAATGCACAAGAGAAAGAGAGGCAGGACGGGTGGATGAATGAATGATGAGTGAATCTTCCGAGAATGTGTCCGAGTCGTGTTTCACAGTAAAATCAATAGAAAATGTTATATTTTGCATACAGAAAATAAAACGTGTTTTTAGGACTTTTAAGATATATTTTTGCTTCGTGACAATTAAGTACATTATCCTCCCCAAATTTTCATTACTCTAATAAAACATGGGATTTTATTTTTCAAATATTTTTGTTGTTATTCCAATTGTTCTCACCTTTTAATTGAAAACAATTTTTATAAGCCTAATTTAAATGCAACCAATTAACACATAGCAAAAATATTTTACAATTTAAATATATATTTTTGCAGTACATCAAATGATTCATTACCATGAAAATGTCACAACGAAGGAAATCTTAATGGTCATAAAAACAGGCTTTATTTTCTTTAGGCAAAGTATAATTTTTCATTTCTTCCTTTTGATTTTGCGGTGAAATATGACCAGGGTTTGTTCTTGACAGGTTTTGCGGTAGTCACCTCAATATGTGTGCAACTGAGTGTTTCAGCCACGCACAAAAGCCATCAACAAAGAATTAATGCCTGTCAAGTAGTTTTATAATTTTTCATCAATGTTCTCTGACTTTTTCTTTACAAACTGAAGAGTTTTGAGAAAAAAGGTCAATGTGCCTACTTGGAGGTTAAATTGTGTAATTGCTTTCATACGGTCCTTTGCCAGCCACTTGTAATTGTTTATTACAAAACTGTTCTCTGGATCCAGTAAAAAAAAAAAAAAAAAAAGAAGAAGAAAAAAAAGCCCAGCAACCTGTACAGCGTACATGAGCACATTACGTCTCATTATATTGAAGTATACATACTGCCACCACAGGTCAAGTCATAGCTGTCGTCAGAGATCTTGTTGCTGTTATCATATTTGTTTACATTGATGTTGTTCTGGAGTTCCAGAGTGCTGATGTTGGTTTTCCACTTGTAATGACTCAGTCCATCAGAGATGATAGCAAGCAGATGTGGCTTTGGTTCCCTTGTTTACTGACCCAAGAGTTCACAAGCACGTCATTGATTTTCCCAATCATACATTTCTGTCGTTCACCTAGACCTACGATGGTATTAAGCTGTTTTAAATGAGCTGAGGGTGTTTTAAAGAGGGGAAAGTGTGAGAATGAGTTCATTTTAAAGGAATATTTTGGGTTAAATGCAAGTGAACGTTGTCTATGACAGAAAATAATTTGGATTTGTACCTCTCTACGTGAAAATGCATTGACATGTATGTGCCTACAATTGAAGTCTGTGGCAAGTGCACTACTTCCATTGAAAGGGCATTTCCCTACACACTTTTTTTTTATTTTTATGTTTAATCTTACTAAGGTACCAATTATTTTCTGTTGTAGCATTTGCATTTATCCGAAAAAAATATTCTTTTTAATTTGTATTCTTGAGTTGTTGCTGTATGTTGAAATGGCAGATTTGGAGCTGGAACGCTCCAAATAATATTTTAATGCATAAAGGAGTTTTGTGGAGTTAATTTGGTTTAAATCGTGCCTCTGTGTTTGGTATGATGGAAAGCTTCTTGGATGTTTATATCTTGCTAAATATATCTGAAAGGCTGTTTTACTCACCATTTTCTGTTTTGCTGCAATGGTTAGGCAATTTCTAAGACATAAACAAAACAAAACATTAACAAGTCTCCTATAATGTTTTCTTTATTGGTCTATTTATTGAGATAAACGTTGGGTCATGAAGATGAAAGCGTTTAAACAAATTTGCTGCTATCCTGAAGCAGTATGCAAATCAATGAGCCTATATTGACCTTTACGTGAAGGCAATAGAGATTCGTGTCAGCATGTCCTGTTAAATTTAACACATCAGGCAATTCTTGTCCGTTTCCCCCCAGTTCTATGCACCTGGAAAATTTCGCCATTAACGATACCGACATTGCGTCCAGTGTTTTAGAAATGCTGTGGCTTCAGTTTTACATTGCAAATGATCTATGCAGTGTTTTAAGGGACAGTCCCTTCCATATTCCAAAAAGTTGCACTCACAGTTCAAGCATAAAAGAAGTTAATGTTCTGAAACTGGTCGCCGTTTTATGTTGCCGTTAGGACAGAAGTAAACTGACGTTTCGCCTAGTGCTCAGCCCATAAACAGCTCACTGGATGATGCCATCACTTCATCAGTCAAGTCTTCCTTTGAGCTGTTCTTAGTGAATGTCCTCATCCCAAGCGCTGCACACTTCACAGCCTCCTTCCAATTTATAATTACACTCTGGATGTTTTTTTGTTTTGTTTTTTTGGTGTTGCTTATGCACGTGAGAAGTGTGATTGATTCATTGCTGCATTATTGTCTTTTTTTCTTATTTCTTTATTTTTTTCTGTTAGATCTGTTGGGTTTTCTGCACCGTGGCATGGTGTATGACTGAGCGGAGAGTTTGCATAGAGTCCTATGATAGCACAGTGAAAAAGAGAAAATATGAAAAGCCTTTTCCTGTATGTATAATTGAACATTTGTATGATTAAATTAACACTGAAACAATTGATTCTGTCGTCTCGTGTTTTGCATGCAGCATACGTGAGGAGTGTGATTTAATGCAGCTCCCAAAAGAAATGATAAACTTCTTGCCTTTTTTTTTTGTTGTTGTTGTGTTGTTTTTTTTACCTTGAAGCATGCATGACAAGGCAAAAAAAAATTGTAGAATATTTCACCCAAAAATGAACCTTTGCTAAAAATGCACTCACTCTCTAAAGGCATTTTAACTTATTTCAGTGAGAAAATCCAAATTCTTTGTTTAGAGTTGCTTTGGACTTTTGTTTTGGCTTGTAAACAGTGTTTGATATGTGCATATTTCTCTCCTGATTCCTTATTCAAAGTTGACTTTTTCACTGGAGGAAGTGGTATTTTTAGCTGGAAGCAACAGTTAAAACACATTTTTCACAAAGATTGATGGACTAGAGTCATGCAAATTACTTTTGGATCATTGCAATGTTTTTATCAGCAGTTTAGACTCTCATTCTGACGGCACCCATTCACTGCAAAGAACTTCTTGTCCCAAAAGCCTGAATGTCTTTACTGGAGTTCAAATGTGGGACCTTTGTCTCTTTGACTAGCATCGCTTTTCTTCATCATGCCTTTTAATCCACTTGAATTCTGGTGATTTTTAGTGGATGTATGACATCAGTTCTCCTCAGGTTCATCCAGGTGTCAGAGAAACCACAGGTGTTGTTTGTCACATTAACAATGGACATTTTCAAACTTAACTTTTACAACCAAAATACCGTAAAATCCATCAAACTTATTTTCTGAGGTATTTTGCTTAAAATGTACTATTTAAAATAATCACTTGGTGTGATATTTTGATATCTAATCAGTGAGATTCACACATCTTTACCCGATTTAACCCATTTAAAGATTCCCAAGTAATACCAAATAAGTGGAAGAGTATATGTTTATGCCTTTTACGACCAAAACCATGTCTATTTCTCATCATAAACTGAATTCCAGTACAACCCTGATGTTCTATGGCCCTTCAGGAAGAATATAACCTTGTTTAAACTAATTACACATAGATGGGATGTGTTGACATGTGCTGAGGAGACCATATCTGGGCAAATATTTGCTCACATTTCAGGACTTGTGCAACTTGACTTGGCACTATTATATTATTACCCACCTAACAAACATGTAAGATCATAGAAGGCCCTTAAACAAATGCAAAGCATTTCCTCTTGGTTTGACAGCTGCTCTTCCCCAAGACTCACAAGCAATTGTGTGGGCTGTAGGAGTTGAAGTGGCAGGCAAATTCTGTGGTATTGAGCTGATGTAAATGGGGTCTTGTATAAAAACACTGATTTAAGTCAAATGAGCCTTAAGCATTTTGTGTTTAACTATCAGCAAATATTTCCTGGTATGAAAAAACTCTGTTTTATGCCATTTCCCTATTTAACTACCTAAATCCAATTTTTCCTGGTGTCATTAAAGCCTCACGTAAGGTGACAACTACAAACAAGGAAGTTTCAGACTTCAGACCGCAGGGCATTGTCATTTGTGTATTTCACCAGAACAACTTACTTTAATTCTGCAGGGTATACATCATCCAAGACTGTGCGTTTTCATAATGTTTCTGTAGTGTGAGGGGTAAACACAAAAACAGACTTGGTATTTACACAGTTGGGTGTAATAGTTTGTTGGTATTGTAAGTAAACCTGTCAGGCAGTCTCGAAGGGCAAATATCTTATTCCTAAGAGCTGATATGCAGCACTCTTGGCTGATAAATCATACAAGCCGGGTGACTATCGAGGTGATACGATGTTAGCCTGGTCAGTTTAGTTGTTTACATGGCAGTTTGGGTTTCGTCAAGCTATTTAAAATGGTGTGCAATAGCAGTTTGATTACACTGATATCAGTACTGGACTGACCGTTTCTAACTGACTGCAGAGACTTTGACATGGGACTGCAGGTCTATATACACTTTAAGATGACTTATCATCCATTTATCTATAGGTAAAGTAAATACAGGTAAAACTGGGTACTTTCTGATTGCTGTTGTTTTTAAAATCATTCCATACTAGCTTAGCATGAGCTACGTAAATGCTGAACAATATCATAAATGAGGTAGGTCAATGCCTAAGTGTCCCACTTTACCTGCTGTAGTAAGGCGATTGTTTAGCTGATGAAATGTCAGTCAACTGGCTTTCTGAAATAACTGAAAGAAAAAAAAAACTTTCAGCAGACAAAAACTCCATAAAACAGATTTGAAAAGTGCAAATTGTGAAAATGACTTGATCTGGGATCTTTATAAAATACGCGTCATTGTGAAGATTGCAAGTCTTGTTTTCATCCGCGTTAAATTTCATTATCTAACAGTTTTAGTCTTAAATGCTATTCAAGAAATGACTCGATTCAATGTGCTGAGTGCTTAAATGGACAAAAACTGTTTTTTGTTGGATTTACATAGATATACTAAGGTATAACACAACACAGTGAGTGTTTTTTTAACGCTAGATAGTTTTAAAAGAAGCTAGTTTGTCCTTGAAAATTTAAGCATAGTTTTACAAACTATGTTTGTACAACTTTAACTGCTTTATGAACTTGTGTACATCTAGAATAAAGTGATAAATAATGGTGTATTTATGTTTTGCTTTAAAATGTCCGTTAGAGATTTTCAGGAAAGCGGCGCTCGAGCGGTTACTGTTGCTATGGTTACTACCTCAGGCGAACGCGCGAACAGTTTTGGCGCCAAGTTATGTGTTCTGACTTATGCAATCTAACTTTTCGGTTTATTTCGCTATACTACAACTTGTTAGCTGTACTGCTACTAAAACAGTGCATCTTCTTACGTTTCTACATGTAGGCTAATCACTTTCAGATCGTGACGCCTTACCTTAGGTGATCCTAGTTTTGTGCATGACTCACTTAAGTATCTGTAGCAACACGTTTTAGTTTCGTTTAACCCTCTACCTAGAGGTAACTTTTTATAATTGTCTGCTATTTTAATTGGGCAGGCTAATGTGTTTGCTTTTTCCATCCACTATTATAATAATTTGTGCAGTTATAAGCAAACACATGCAAAAGTGCCTGTGTGCTAGTGATAACATCTGTGCATTGTTTAATAATCAGAAAGTTTCTTGTCTTTTTTAACCAACTGAATCCTCTGATGACGGTAAAGATGATGAAGCACACTAAAAACGTAGAAAATGGTTAATCGTGCTTATAAAAAATCTTTAACATTAGTGTTTCATTCTGAAATCAATGTAGAAAGGAACTGTTCAAGTTCACCGTCAAGTCTTACACTGATATTTATCAGTAATTTATTTTTGGAAATCTGCCCATAAAGTGAATTCTAGTGAAATACTGAGTTTAATTTAAATGGAAAAAAGCTATTTACATAACTGTTTTCTAACGTTTTCGACATTTTTGAACATATTTGTCATCTTCAGATTTTAATTGTATATAGTCATTGCCAGATTTTGTGAGTTTAGTCATTACAAAATATCTTACAGAATTTATTAAACCCAGAATAAATGCCACAAAAGAGGCCTACTCTTCATTACTTGCAGCAGAACTTTCTTAGTTTTCTTTTAGCTACTTCACTTACACACAGTTGTGATAGTGACCACAAAAGCTACAAAATAAATTCTTCTCATTACCATCTTGCACAATGAACGACGTCGCTAAAGCATTTTTAGGTTAGCTAATTTTAGGTTTCAACAACAACACTTCCTAATTGACAGCCTTTTATGAGGGTACATCTACACATAAATAAACTTATGCCCAAAAGGCACTATTCCTAATGCTTTCAACATCCATCATGGAGAAGTCTGATGGATTATGGATTGAACCCAACTCAAACTCTGGCTTTCATGTGTACAGTCTCTTTCACAATGAGCCATTGACAGCATCAAGTGAGTTCTAGGTGTGCGCGTTCTGACAAATGGCTCAACTGAACTTCATCATAAACGGACACCTTTGGCGGTAGCAGTAACCTTTCTGTCCATAAATGGTTGTATAGTGCATGAGAAAGTTGTTTCAAAGTAAGACGGTGAACAGAGCACATCTTATACCTGCAGTCTTTCTAACTGCCATGCAAATGAACCCCCTCTGGGAAATGTGCTAGACAAACAAAAATACAGACAAGGAGTGCAAAGTAAACCTTTGTTTGGAGCAAGACATTCCACAAGTTTCCCAATTCTTATCTGAGCAGTTGTCGCTTTTTATAGTATGGAAATAACATTCAAACCTGTGTTAACCTGTTATAGATATTCAGGGATTATATTATGCTGCATTTGGACTAGACCACTGCAAAAATCCTAATCCTAATATCTTTGTAATTTTTTCACAGTAAAAGTATCAAAATATTCTTAAAACAGAATACATTTACAGTGTAATTTTATTATATCTTGTTGCATTGGCAGGTTTCTTCACAGATATTTTTTTGCAATGTAAAAAGATACCAAAATTATCAGGTTTTCTGAAGAAGTCATGGTCTGATATCAAGTCGTTTTCTCTCTCTCTCTCTCATTTTCTATTATCAATAAAGTCTCTATTAAGTGTGTGTGTGTGGTTTGCATTGGTGTGTCTGTTTAACTGTGCAAACATTTTGGCCTGCTGCGTGCTTGCAGACGTATCATCAGCACATTGACGCACAAACTCTCACACTCAAATGCGCAGAAATATCTGGAAATGTACTTTGTGTTTTGCATCACAATTTGTTACCAAGAGAAACGCCTTGAACAGTGATATATCTGTAACATCTGCACATAGACAAATATGAAATTAAAACATTTCTACACATATGCATCTTTCTAACAGATTTTTTTCATGAAATATCATGAGAAATGAATTATATTTTGCATAAAGATGTTAAAACTTTTTATATAATTTGCTTTATGTAAAAGATTCATTTCCTATGGTATGATATTTTCTTTTTATTGTGAGATGACTTTTTTTTTTGACCATTTTTTGACCATTTCATATAGTCCAAATAAAAATTGTATATATTTTGCAGAAATTAATTCTGTAAAATTATAATTATAATAATTAATTTCTTTCTGTGGTTATATGATTTTGTGCACATACGACAATAAAATAAAAACTATGGACTGAAATGAAATCTATCATCTAAGCCATCTTGCCATATTCACCCTGATCGTATTTCTCATAACTATTGTCATTTAAGATTAAAAACCGGATGTCAGACATTTAATCAGGCAGTTCCTCTGGTAACTGTGTCTTTCCTCCTTTGAGGGTGGGGGTTAGTGGTCCACAACAACGGACTGGCATGTCAAACGCCTTCAGGCTGGGAATGGGGCTCTGAGACAATGTTTACACAACTTAATAAGGCCTGTGTATAAAAGTGCGACGGGAGTCAATGAAGCAGGCATTCCTTCACTAACTCTTACTTGAAGTCTTGAGCACACCCACATCAGGTGCACTCACACACACACACGCTCTTGTCACAAGCAGTATTAGTCATTGAGGTTAGTAATGTGGCACTCCAATTCCAGCGTGTCGTGTTCCCTGCTGAGTCTGTAGGAGGCCTAGAATTAAACCCACATTTGAGAAACAAGCAGAAACCAAAGGAATCAAGCAGAGGCCTTCCTGATCGCACCTGCAACACTGTCTTCACCTGGACAGGTAAGTCTGCACGGCTACCACTTTCAAGGGCAACAAACCTGTTATTGGTATTTTTGTCTGTATTTAAGAAGGAAAAGCAAATATTTTGTAGCGTACATCACCAGTCAAGAGTTTCAGACACATTTGACTGAATTTCTGACATTAAAAACCTTCTGCGTACCCAGCTAACAGTGAACGTTCTCAGAACGTTCTGACAAGGTTCTCTCAACATTATAAACAAATATTCATTCAGTAACGTTAATAGAACATTCATTCAAAGTTATAACATTCTCAAAACATTAGCAAAAAATATATATTATTCATGCATTGTTTATGGAATTTTTTCTGAAAAATTTTGGATATTCGTCTGATGGTTTAGAGAACATTCAAAAGCAACGTTCCTCTAATGTTTGCAAAATATTAAAATAAAACGTTCCCCTTTTAATTTTGCCTTAAACATTCACATAATCAAGAAAAAGTTTTTTAACATTTTCATCTCTTAATGGAAATGTTAGCACAACATTCTCAGAACATATTTTTGCAAATGCTTGAGTGCTTTGAATTAGTTTTGGCTACCCCTAAACTGTGGCTATAAATGAATACGAAATTAAAAATTTCATGTAAAACTATTAAAATTGCATGTGTTGGAGCAGATAGTAAAGAAAAAGCATCATTGCACATGTTCATCTTTCACTATAGTGTTTAAAAGCATGCCGGGATGGGCCTCAATAAGTTGGGAAGAAGCTCAGATTTGCAACATGTGTTTGTCACTAAATCATTCCCATTTTTTAATTTTCATGACTTTATAGTTTTTATGACTTTAATTATTCTTGTCAAATGAAGAAATTGTGTCATAAAGAAGGAAGAGGTTATGTCCAAACATTTGACCGGTAATGCAGTTTTTGTGTGGCAAAACACACAAATGCATTCATAAATATACATATTTAAGTTCTCCAGGCAAGCGAGCAATCAGCCTTATCACCAGCTCATATCATTTATAGGGGACGATATGAACTCGGATGATTCTGAATGCACCTGTTCTCAAGCTGACACAGTTCACCTGTCGTTCACATGCGATGTGTCCTTATTTAGAAAGATAAAGAGAACTTGTCTCAAAAATTAAAGGGTGTAAAGCTCTTAGGTTTTCGAATGTCATCTGGCTGGCTTCCAGAACACCACCAGCAAACCACAAATGACAGTTTTTTTCCCCTGAAGGGAAAAGTGCAAGTGCAAGCCCTGGCTCTCATCCAAATCCTTCACAAGAAGAAAAGAGCTCAATTCCCAAAGGCAAATGTAAAGTTTCTATTGATTTCCACTGAGGCTAAGCACGGTATTGTGACTACGCTAAAGTGTTACATTATACTGAGTGACTAGGACTAAACTGATAATTGAGTTTTGTTGAGCTTACAATAAATGTCAACTTTTCCTTTAAGCAATAGATCAAAAGTCTCATGCATGACTTCTAATTTTTCTCTTTTTTCTTCTTTTTTTTTCAAATAAGAGTCTATATATAACTTAAAATATAGTGCATGCATTGCATTAACTAGCTTACTTTTACACTGCAAAAAAATTATTTTGCTTTTTTTTTTTTGGTCATTTTTTAAGCTTGACAGTAAAAATCACAATTTGCCTTCATTATATGGAAAACATTTGCTCAAATACAAAATTAGGGTTTGGAAGGACACATGCAAATGACAGACTTTTCTTTATTTTTAAGTGATCTATTCTTTAAAAAATTAGATATTTGATTCCAATTTTCAGTATCAAATGGTGTCAAGTGATTGTAGATAATCTAATTGAGATGTCTGAGAAAACCTGGCACAGGTACAACACACCTGCTCTGGAGGTCGAGGAAATTGAACAAACATGTTAGCAGAGGAGAATAAATGTGATGTTGAATAATGAAGAAATCCCCTGTACAATTTCACTTGAGCTCCCAGAATGAATCAGAGATACTTATCAAAGGTGGCTCTCAGCGGTTGAGTGACTTAATATGGCACTTTGCATATAACCATGCCATGCCAGTTTTTGTTCAAACAGCTGGGTGGGTTGTGTTTGTAAAGAAATTATGGCAAAATTCAAAGTTTTTACAGTCTTACAAGATAGATGATGGCCTTATAATGTCACAGAACAATGCAACAAATTTGCATTTTCATTTTACATCAGTGAGATGCACCATAGCATCTCTAATCTTTAAAACCATTGTTTCCTTACTATTATGTGCCCATAATTCCAATCCGAGTTTGTTTATTAATGAAACAACAAAATTGTGAATATTCATATATGACATATGAAATTTATTATAAAAAATATATTTTGGCTATTAAAGCCCCAGAAACACTTTAGACACTTAAAACACACTTGAAAATGTCACATGTCTTGTATGGTTTGGACATGGGCTTTTCACACTTGAAATAGTTAACCCTGGGTCATTCTAATCCCAGGTAAACACAGGCTAATCATGGCTGAGTCATCTTGATTCACGTTTCACAGTGCTCATAATTTACATAGTTAACAATTAATCTTGGGTATCAAACTTGTACACTGTACATTCCTAGACTCCGTGTTAACGTTATTATGTGCATGTTTTCGACTACATCAATTTTTTCCTGAATGAACTTGTCGGACGATGAAGATAAGAAAAAATTTACCTTAAATCTAACTGACCCGTTTTCCGTCATCATCTGAGATATTCCCCTCAACCGCTGAATCTGTTTATGAGTTTTGAATAAGAGCTACGCGATTGGCTGACGGTTGCTAAGCGTCTAGCCGTAACATTCAACTTTGCATCATTTCGGATGTTAGAGCAATACCGGGTTAACATACTTATATTATGTTATAACCCCACTTATAAAACCGATAGTTCCGGTCCTTGATTCTGATTGGTTGAGCCACGTTCGAAGCCGTTGTAAATTATGCTACAAACCTACACCTTTGTTTACTTTGTGTGTTGCTTGGCAACCATTGGTTCCAACCACAACTGTTTCTGAGGAACTACATTGTTTGGTGGAAGAATACTGTTTTTATTAATATCATTACACTTATTTGCTCTGTTTTGTTTTGTGAAACCTTACTAAGTAGATGGAATAACCGTTTTATAAAAGCAATAAGCCCCGTGAAGCCATGGTTTACAGTGAATTTATAACAGTTAAGGCCCCGATCACACCAAACGCATTTTTTAGTTCTGAAAACTAAAAAACTAGTTTTTTATGTTGCTAGGCAACCACCAAATCAGCTGTCCTGTCAGTCTAATCAAAGGATTATAGTGCGAGCGCTCTAAAAAAAAAAAAAACATTGGTTTTTGCTGTTAAGTAAACATGTCATATTAGCAAAAACCTTAAAAAATAACACGCGACAGAGACCAAAATGTTTCTCCTCCATCGTTGCAGTCTCCGGACTTTCTAAGCAACCGCAAACTTTCACCACCACAACGGAAGGCCCGCCTCTCCTTTCATTCGATTGGACAATGGAAAAACACACGGGGGCCACTTTTCCGCTCAGAGTTGCTTTTTTTTCCAACTTCAGGCTCCTTGAAGTTGAAACTTTTTCAGCTCCGCTTCACGTCGTGCCTAACAACGCCTCGGCCTTAGTTGTTATAAATTCACTGTATACCACAGCTTCTTGGGGCTTATTGCTTTATTCTAATAGGGCTTTCACATTGAACTTAACCCTGGGTTATAGAAACCTCGCTTTTAACCCCAGATTCAGTATATTCAGGGAAGACTTGATAGTACAGAAGGCAATATGTAATATGATAATACCCAATGGTAGATTAAAGCAATAAGCCTTGTTAACAACCCCCTTAGCTGTTATAAATTCACTGTAAACCACGGCTTCACGGGGCTTATTGCTTTTATAAAATGGTTATTCCATATACTTAGTAAGGTTTCACAAAATAAAATAGAGCAAATAAAGTGTAATGATATTAATAAAAACATTATTCTTCTTCCAAATAATGTAGCTCAGAAACAGTTGTGGCTCCAACAAAGTCGTTGCCGAGCAACACACAAGTGTAAACAATGGTGTATGTTTGTCGAGTAATTTACATCAGCTTCAAACTTGGCTCAACCAATCAGAATCAAGGACTGGAACTATAAGTTCCACAGTTAACTATAAGAATTTTATAAGTAAACGTAGCATGCTGTGTTTGTCCAATCAATGACACTGACACCGCCAATATGCAAATAAGAAGGTTAACCCAGGTTTAATAATGTACAGTGTCATTTTATGTACCCATTGTTATTTGTTGACCCGGGGTAAAACAGCAGCAACTATTTCAAGTAGTCTACCTGCCCTAAGCATGGTTTTATCAGCTTATAGTAAAAGTGAAGTAACTATGTTTTTGGACAGATTGCTTACCATTTGTATAACCACAGTTTTACTACAAATACCACGGTTAAGCTATGGTTATTATAGCAAAAGCATAGTTAATTTTTGGTTAATATGGGGCAACTAGCTACTATAACTATGGTTTTTGGTTTTATTTGGAGTAAAGCCACGGATAAATTTTGTAAGGGTGGAGTTAAAAGCAGGGTTTGGAACGATGACGATAACCCAGGGATAAACTCAATCTGAAAAGCCATATTTTGATATCTAATATTTAGTCAATTTTAGACTCTAAACACTTTTTGGGGCCACTTTACGTGGATATGAGAATTTATAGCAAGCATTTTGACCTTGGATAGGGTTTTTATTGGTTCTGTTGATGGTTTTTCAGAATCAGCCAGTCGTTGTGCGACACATCACTGGAGCTCAGTCATATGGCGGGGGAGCCAGCGCACTAATTGCTTGTAATGATTGCCAAATCTTTTATGTCCTTATGATGAGAACAAGCTGAGTATTGCGCAGCTGTTGTTGAAACCCTGCAGTCGACGGAGCATTTCTTCCAGTAAGAGACGTTTGCTGTGAGCACGGCATGTGCACACCGATACACAACCTAATAGACTCATTGAGCGGTGAGACTCGTTATTAATAGGTAATGTTTTGCTATTGAACTGAGCCATGCTGGTTGCTATGCTGGGAGAGATTCCAACACATAAACATATAACGAACAGAGAAACTAGACAATTAGGAGAGCTAGAAGAAAATTAAGCCTAATTTGATATTTAATTAATAAGAAAATTATGTCACATTGCAAAAAAAAAATATATTTATTATCTTTTATTTTCTTTCCTGTATGCTTTTAAAAGTACACCATACATAAAATTAAAGTCTATATTTCAGGACCTTTCTTTCTTTCTTTCTTTAATGACCAATTAACCATTTAATAAGTTGTTGTTTTTTTTTTTTTTGCACCATGCATAAATGAATCACTATAACTGAAGTCTATTTTAGGTCAATTATAGATTTTTATGAAAATTAAAGGTTTTTTTCTGGCCATTTTTTTTTTCAATAATTGATTATTATTGTTGTTTATTTTATTTTATTTTTTAAAATCACTTTAATTTTTTTGTACTTTATTTTTTAATCACTGCAATACAATGACAAAAAAAAACTTTTTATTACCTTTTATTTTATTATTATCATTTATTTCCTTTCCTGTATGCTTTTTAGAGAAGTGCACCATGCATGAATACAGCAGGTCTTCTGGTGTGAAATGCTGATAAACAGTGGTTATTTAGCACTGAATGCTGCTGACCTGGCAAATGGAGCGGCTCTTAACCCTTCCAAAATGAATTTTAGAGTCTTTAACCAAACTCATTTAAGGATCAGTCACGGGCCTAATCCCGTGCCTGGGGAGCGTGTTTGCATCTCCTCACCGCTGTTTTTTCTCCGCTGGCCAGAGTCAATATGACTAAATGTGCCTGTCTAATGGGCTTATCGCAAGCTGTTGCGAGCAAGAGTGGACACTAGGTTACAGACATGAAACTAAGCCGGCCCCAAAAGTACGCTCCAGCTTCTTCATTGGAGAGGAGAGGGAGGGGGATGTGAAATCAGCAGGCGTTTGGAGATGAGAACAGGGATTCCTGGAAGGATAACTTCATTTCCTTTAGGGTTTACTCCAGGCCAGCTTCAAAGATACGGTCCGGGGCCTCCATTTGTGTTTGCATACAGAGATGTGAAAGAGCGAGAGACAAATGGTTTGACCTTTGGCCCTCTGCCATTCCATTGCCACATCCAACGTGATACATGCAGCAGCAGCAGTGCCATTTTGACACGATGTACTACTTGAAGTCTTGACAAATGAAACACCATCAAATTATGCTTGTCATACATCCTGGAATTGAAAAAAAAGTACTTTTCATAAAACAAAAAATAAATGAATAAATATACTTAATGTATAAAGACTCAGTTGTTTTCGATATTTAACATGATGTTAATGATGGCGATAATTATTTTTTTTATTTATTAGTTTTTTATTATTTTTTGTTTTGTTTTGTTTTGTTCAAATTAAGAATTAAAATATAAAAGTACAAATTGCACTCATAAATGGCAGATAAACTGAAATATAAAAATGAAAAAAAAAAAGATTAAAATACAAATAAAAATGATAATAACGAGAATTGACTTTTGAAGTATTTATTATTCTTAGTTAATGTTAATTTTAACATTTACTAATGCATTGTTAAAAAGTTACATCTGTTAATATTATTGTGAATGAACCTGAGCTAACGCAAACTAACAATGAACAGTTGCATTTTCATTAATTAATGTTTAAAAAGCTTAATACTTTTTTATTTAAACATTATTATTATTGTTATTATTGATATTATTTACTTGATTTCCTTTTCTTCTTCTTCTTTTCCTTTTTCTTTTTCCATTTGTGTATGTAGTCCGAGACGGTGTTGTTTGTTTGGTCTATGTTTAGCAAAATCCTTAAAATAAAGTATATTAAAAAAGAAGCTTGATAAATACTAAATGTATTGTTAGTTGTTAGTCAATGGATTAACTAACATTAAATAATTGCAGTTACCACAATATAAATTAGGGGGGAAAAATAGCTGGGAAAAATAGAAAATGCAAAGATTAATTTTTTGCGATTTTAAAACTTATTTATTATGGAGGTGAATGAGATCTGGGACAAGCACAAATTATGTCACATGTTACTTTTGAAAGCTTTTAAAAATGAGAGAAAAGTAAACTGAGAGACACAACAAAAGCTTTAAGCCATTATAATCTTGAATGATTGTTTTCTTTTTATACCTCTTTTCCTCTGCTATCGCTGGGTGTGGAGCAATCTCACCATTTTCTGAATGACGGCAGTGGTGTGTCCAAACAAACGGAGGTTGTCCAAGAACATGTGGTAGATGGGGAATGTCCTGTAGACATACGCTCTAATGACAACAGATTACTGACAAGCACGTCTTACTCTCCATCTGTGCCATGAACTTTAAATCAAACTATTACGGCTGCATATTTACCTATGAAGAGAGGAGGCTGCCCAACAAATACCCTCACAGGATATAAATATGAAACTTTTATGGCTATCAATAAAACATATGAAATCCAAAGCAGTGCAAAGAGGAAAATGTCAATGCAGGAAGATCCAGAAATCAGAGATGTGGTTGCTTCATCATTTAACGACTTACCTGTACGACTTATGCAAAACACAAAAGAAGAGCATTAGATTTTGAAATGATGACCGAATTTTCATTTTTGGGTGTACTGTCCCTTTAAGACTGGAGAAAATCTTGAAGATACTTGTTAACCATCTATTTCTGCATTTACAAACGCAACTGTGACATTCGAACATTCAGTGTGTCCAAATTACAGTTGTACTCACTTGACCTGAGGCTTTGTTCGTTCCGACAGCCTCTCATTGGCTGCCTGTGATGTTCTTCATGTTATGTGGAGGCCCTGACAAGACCTTCATGATTTATTATGTTCCTTGTTTCTGTCACAGGGAATATTTTACAGCTTTTACTCTTGCGTTTCCTCAGAGTAGTTTCTTAGATGCCCCTAAGATATATTTTAATATTACACAGCCTTCATTCAAAGAACACCTTTTTTTCTTTTTTTTTTAGGAAAGGTTCAGTGTCATCATCCACAGCGCGTTTGCATAATTGTGGAAACCTTTGCATGGGAAAGAACCACTCATATTTTATGAATAAGAAAATATAGTACAGTTTATTAATTATTTAGCTCTTCATTTTCATTTTAGTTTAAATTTCAGTTTAAGTTTTGTTACGTGCATTTTGCCATTTTAACTGATTTTTTAAATTAATTAAATTGAATTTTTTTAACAATTATTTATTTGTTTGTTTAGTTATTTATATATTTATTTCAGTTAGTTCCAAAGCAATATTTCAAATTTAATTTAATGAAGTTTTTCATTTACTATTTTGTTTTATTTCAGTTTCAAGTTTTTTTCAGTTACTGAAATTTAATATATTTCTAATTAATTCATATTCAATAATCTATTTTAGTTTTAGTAATTTTAGATTGATAAATAAATACATTTTATTTAATAAATAAACACATAAATGATAAATTATTTAAATATTAAAATATTTTTTATATGAATTAAAACATTTTTCATCTATTATTTATATTTTTACAGCTTTATTTCAATTACTGAAAACAATTTTTAATTGATTTTTTTTTAGTTAACAATATCATCCCTGGTTTATATCGATGTATATCACTGTTTTGACAGCCACATGTGTTGATGTGACCCGTATAGTGTCCAAACAGCTTGTCGTCTTTGTTCTTTTGCTTGTTTTTCCTGCAATATCTCTTCTCGTTTCACTTGAAGGAATATTTCGCTTTTGTAGATAACTGTTTCAAGACAGACTGTTTAAGGAAACTCTTGCTTTCGACCGGCAGTTTAAAATGATGGCTATTAGTGCTTCGGAAGCATAATGATCTTCCAGTGAACTTGTAACCCGAGCTGCTCTTTCCTTCAAGCGATCTTCCCACCTTTGTGTCTTTACCTCCTGGCCACTGGAGATAGATATCAGCTCCAGCCCCGCCTCTGCTGTCATCCTACATCTCAAGCATCTTTTCCTCTTTGCGATTTGATTAAAAACTCATGCTGACACAGGAGACAGGAGACCGGGGACGGCACCTTGAAAGCAGTCCTCCAAACCGCTGCTCTGCTCCAGTGTCAGTCACCATTCTGTACAAGTGACCCATGAGTAAGTGACTCAGTCAAATCTAGTTTGCTTCCCCCATGCGGCACTGACTTTCTGCATTCATTCCCATTCTTCCTGGAAGCCTTAAAAACAGAAACAGCATCACTTTGGCTCAGAGTTTTCTTTGGTTAGGATGAGTTGCTTGGCTATGAAGCACCAAAGCCTTCAAGAACCAGCAGTTTGCTGAACGTTCTGGTGTACGGCTGCTCTTTTACACACTACATAGTCGTAAAATTGTATAATATCGAGGCGTATGGATTAATAACAATTCTTCTCTTTAATTTCTGCAGGAGATAATGGACAGTCCTGTCCGAATCCAGTCAGATAGCGCTGTTCTTCAGCCGCCGCACTCCACAGGCTTCACCGAGAGCTCGCTGGCCCTCCTTAAGCGAGAAGATGGCTTGGAGATGGTGGATCATAAACCCCGTCTTGACAGCTCGGACCGAGGACATCCGGGACTCTATCTGTCCTGCTTTGACATGCTGTTCACCGAGGACGCCGCCTGGCTGGTGAGGGTGTCGGATTCATCCACACCCGCGGGCGTCGGGCCCAGACTGGAGCCGTGTCAGGAGCCAGAGCAGTGTCCAGTGATCGACAGCCCTGGGCTGGGAGCCTCCCCGCTGTCTCCTACTCTGGAGGAACAGGTGGAGGAGAGATCTTTAGAACAGGTGCAAAGCCTGGTAGTGGGAGAAGTTCTGAAGGACATTGAGACCGCTTGTAAACTTCTCAACATCACACCAGGTAATCATTCTAATCATTCCAATTAGGGTGCAAAAAAATCAAAATGTTGAGAAAATCACCTGTAAAGTTGAAGTCCTTAAAATGAAGTCCTTAGCAATGCATATTACTAATCAAAAATTAAGTTTATATATATTTACGGTAGGAAATTTACAAAATATCTTCATGGAACATGATCTTTACTTAATATCCTATGTAGCTTTCCTGTAGCTCAAATAGTAGAGCATGGCGCTAGCAACGCCAAGATCATGGGTTCGATTCCCAGGGAAAGCAAGAGCTGATAAAAATGTAAAAACTGTAACTTGAATGCAATGTAAGTCGCTTTGGATAAAAGCGTCTGCTAAATGCATAAATGTAAATGTAAATGTAAATCCTAAATATATTGTTGGCTATTGCGACAAATATACCCTGTGCTGCTTATGACTGGTTTTGTGGTCCTGAGTAACATGCATCAAAATATTAATATTATTTAAATTCAATTAATGAACTATTATTTAAACCATTTTTTTAAATAATAAAATAGAAAATAATAACATTATTTAAATATTATATATATGAAAATATTAATATTATTTAAATTAATTAACTATTAAAATGATTAAATATTACCTTTTAAATTATTAAATTAATTTAAAAAATACACATTTTAAAGAAAAAACTAACATTACTCAAATATTGTTTTAATTAATTTTTAAAATAAAATATTACTGCAATATATTTTAATTCATTAAAAGTAAAGAAATGCATAAAATGCTCTTTTTTGGTGCAAAATTTTACAAAGTGTTACAATGTATTCCATGTATTTAATGTGTTTAATGTTCCTCAACTTTAAAGATGTTTAGCCAAAAGATCAAATAAGATTAGATTTATATTAAACTAAGATTAGGGTTTTATTTAATAATATTTTTTTTTACTAAAGAACCATATAAGCAGCTATAGTAATATATAATAAAGATATGATATTTATGCCAGATACATACAAATAATGTATTTAGACAATATTAAACTGCTATGAATTCAAATTTAGTTTACATTAGATTCCGATTATAATTCTATATGCAAATATATCATGCATATTCACATATAGCAGAGTGAGACATGTTATACATTCAGAATATGTTCACAAATATATCACCTAATAGAAAATACTGTAACACACTTCTCGTTCACAGCCTCCGCAGTAAACCACAACAGGCTGATATTATCATGACACTTATTCAAATGAACAACTCGCCATTCGTCATTCTTGTTCAATGTGAGTGGCAGACAGATCTGAGTTATGATTGAGCCGTGCAAACAGTCATAATGAAACTGTTAGAAAAGGCCTTTGACTCCAGCAGCCCTGAAGGCAGCTGAAAGCATATAGACCAGGATCTGCCTAATCCTCCGGAGTTTCACTAATGTGCTGAGAGCTTTCCTTAAGGACATTCAAACCCCTCCCGTATAACGATGATGAGCAAGCAAACATTCAAACACGTCCCGCAGATATTGTTCTGAAATATCTGTGCATCTTGAAATAGCTCATAATTGTCAGCAGCATGCCATATTACAATTGATTTATTGATTTGTCCGTATTTTACTAGCACTTTCATGCAATTTGTGGTATCATGCTTAATTTTGCGTCTTTATACAGTCACACCACCTTACGTAAACACCCATCCCCACTGTTTGCTCTTCTGAATGGCGCTCTCCTTCAGTAAGACGTTTCAAAACATTTGGAGTCTGTCCAAACAGCTCTGAATCCCAACAGTGTGTTTTGTCAGAGATGGCTGAGCACTCCAGACTGATCGCTTATCTGATCTGATCTGATCTTTCAGACCCGATGGAGTGGAATTGTGGGAACGTTCAGAAGTGGCTGTTGTGGACGGAGCATCTCTACAGGCTCCCGCAGGTGGGAAAGGCCTTCCAGGACCTGGATGGCAAAGATTTATGCTCCATGAGCGAGGAAGACTTCCGTCAGCGTTCGCCTCAGTGCAGCGAAACTTTACACGCACATCTGGATATATGGAAATCAGGTGAAATACAAATAGTCTGATCAGTGTGTGCTGAGTATTTACTACAGTGCATGCAAAGCACTGTTTGAATTTAGGGCTGTGCAAAATTCAGAATATAAGAATTCACTCCCTTTCATTGAATCAGCGTGAATTTGAATTGAATTAGCCAAACAGGAAGTCGAATCAGATTTTGAATGGCAGGAAACTTACTAAAATACAATTCAAGGAAATACAGCACAGTGACAGTGTTGTTATTATTAACTAAAACTAAAACTATTCAATATTGTTTTCATAAATTGAAATAGTAAAACAAAATTCAAATTAAACAATAGGTTAAAAAGCTAAAAGTAATCAAATTCACAACAACACATAACAAAATCACTAAAACGTAAACTAAAAATTCAAATAAAATGTGAGAATGTAAAAAGCAAAGTCAAAATATTAATCAATACTTTTTGCTGTTTCATTTTTTTGTGATTAGCTTAACTAATAACACCTATTTATTCTCCTACTGTATGTACAATGCATTTTTGATCTTATTTTTTAAGACCCATTTCTTAAAGTTAAGAAATACTGTAAAAACAATTAACATGTTTACAGGAAATTCATATAATGAAAAATGGCATTTCTTTATCAGCCTACTTAATTATTTATTATTAAAAACGACTTTCAGCAGCTATTCTTGCCTTTTATTTAATTCCATTCCATTTGAATTCCACTTCCTTTTATTCAAATTCACATTTCAATTTTGCATCCTGTCTGAAACCATAAATTCATAAGGCAGCTTTAACTCAGTTCTGTAGGCTGAATGTTTGCATGCATGTGTATTCATGCTGCATTTCTCTCTTGTTTTGTGCATTCAGCTGCTTGGATGAAGGAAAGATGTTCAGGTGGAGAGACCAGGATGAGAGGTACGTCACAGAAACATCACAGAGGATACCGATATACAGAAAAATACCATGGCATTACCTTACAAATAGACCACAGACAGAGCATGGTACTAGTGAAAGCAAAGGACTGTCATTGTCATGTAATGATTAACCTGTTCAGATCAGATCGATTAATGCCAATAAACAAAAGAGGTTAACCTGAGACATTTTCCATCAAGAATTTTCATTGAAATTTATATCACACAACTGGCAATGTAATGGTACTGATGCTTGCAATATTCATATACCATTTGATTTCCATGGAAGTGTTATTATTGTTAACTGAAACTAAAACTATTACTAATTGTTTTTGTTACTTAAAATAAAGCTGAAATAGAAAAAAAGTAAGCATTGTTAAAAAATTATTGTACTTCAGCGTATTTCATTATATTTATATTTTTGTGTACGTTGAAGTATAAAAATGACTAAAAAACTGAAATAGAAATGAAAAATAAAGCTAAGTAGAAAAAATAGAGAAAATGATGATGATGATTTAATGCACATTACTAAAGCTTAAACTAAAAATTAAAATTAAAACTGAAAATCTAAAAATAAAGCTAGTCTGAAATATTAATAAATACTAAAATGTTATATATAATACTAACACTGGTCCATGATAAATGTAGATGTTGATTTATATTTTCTTTAAATTACACTTTCACTCCATCTGTACTGCAAACAAACTGTGTGTCACAAAACAAAACAGAACACTCCCATTATAATCAATGAAGGGATGTGAAATGATTGACAGAACATGCTTGTGTCACGCACTTTTAGACCAGACAGACTTATTGATTTTTGAGTTCTGTCACATGCTTGTAGTCTAGATATAAATGCATTTTTTTATATATATATAAAAAAGATAGCTCTGGCTATGATTTATTCTGACTAAGTTCAGTTTTTTATTATGGGTTATTACTTGAAATGTAACTATAATGCTGTGTGTGTGTGTGTTGCCTCACAGAAGGTGAAGAGCTGTGGTCTGAAGCGGACTCGTCTTGTTCTGGTCAGCCGATCCATCTGTGGCAGTTCCTCAGAGAACTTCTCCTCAAACCTCACAGTTACGGACGCTGCATCCGCTGGCTGAATAAAGAGAAAGGTGAGGACATGGCAGCTCTCCTGCACGATAATGGCAATAATGGATGGTCTGTTGGAGCCACACTTTCCATGATACTTTACACCATGCTGCATTCTTAAAAATAATAGTTCTTGCTATCTGTGGTTCCATGAAAAACCTTTAACATACATGGAACCTTTCCATTCCACAAAATGTTCTTTATAGTGGAAAAAGGTTCTTTAGATTCTTAAAATGTTCTCCAATCTAAGAAAAATGTTTATTTTAAGAACTGATCGCTGAAAGGCTCTTTCACTGCGAAAAACCCATTTTGGAACCTTTATTTCCTCCTTAGATGGTAAAAACATGGTTCTTTTAAGCACTGTTCACTTTGAGGTTCTTTGAGGAACCAGAAATGGTTCTTTATGGCATTTCTGGGAAAAAACAACAACAACAACAACAACATTTTTTTTTTTATGAGTGTACATATCCAAGACATTGTAGTACCATCCTGCTATTTCGTGTGTTAGTAAAGTTTCTTAGCTAAAGCCATAACAGACGTGTTTTGGATGTGTGTCTCCTTCACAGGGATCTTCAAAATCGAAGATTCGGCTCACGTGGCGCGTCTCTGGGGTTTGAGGAAGAACCGTCCGGCTATGAACTATGACAAACTCAGCCGCTCTATTCGGCAGTACTATAAAAAGGGCATCATCCGCAAGCCAGATGTCTCGCAAAGACTCGTCTATCAGTTCGTCCATCCGGTGTAAGAGAGATAGTGAACTCAACCACTGAGAACTGACAAGCCCTCCTACACATCCCCTGAGACTATTTCTGGGTTTTGCATGACAGTAAAACCAAGAAAAATGCAAGAAAGTTCCAAGATTTTCTATGTGTAAAATATAATTGTGCTTGGAACGTCCAATATATACTTGCACTCTTTTAAAAACTCCTGTGTGTCTGTTAAATTGTAGTATCAGCTTTGCACTGCTACTTTCTGTTACTTTAAGAAAAGTCTGTCAAATAAATGATGATGTTTAACAGAAGCACTAAGAGAGATTTAGTAGATGTTCTTTGAAGTATGTTACAGGTTACTCGCAAGGTCTGCCTGTCAGCTCATAGTCAGCGTGTGAATCCTGCCAGCGTGTCTCTGAGCAAACCTTGGTTTCCCTGCCCATGATTTGCAGTGGAAAGACTCGAGTTTGCGTTAATCTCTGGCTGCCACCCAACAAACATCCCCTTTTTTCTGGTTTGTGATTAATTGCACTGCAAACCTTTCAAGTCTGCCCATGTGAACTTTCTCCACGTTCTTCAGTAATCAGCCACCTTTGCACGCACCTCCCTGCTCACGTCACGTTTCACACTGATGCAAATGAGGGCTTATAGCGGCCCGTGGATTTTCATGTGTTGTAACAGTTATTTGACAGGTTTAAGTCAGGAAGTCCGAGTTTAGGAGAGAAAGTCATTTGGAGCCTGAGGGAGGTTTGGTTTCTATTGTGTGACTTGTATTTTTGTAAATCTCTACTATGAAGTCTAATCTAGAAGAGTCACTGGATAACAGTTGTTTTCACTAATGCCAGCATTACGAAATGTTATCTGTACTTATACAGTTATTTCGAAGCTGAGAGGTAATTTTTCATGTACATTCAGTTGTTGTTTCTTATGCATTTCTTTATTAAATATTCTTTTTTCATTTTCTTGTGTCCTGTATCATTCACTTGATCTTTTACAATCATTTTAACACTATAGAAGAATAACACATACATTTTTGGACATGAAACTACAGTAGAATTTCAATATCTATCAAAGTACAGTACCATGGTATTACCGTCAAATCTATTGCTGTACCATTATTATTTATTATATATTTAGATTTAAGTTTGTTACATTTGAGATTTTTCTGCTGAGATGTGAATAAATTTAAGACACTTTTCATATTATATGTGACCACAAAACCAGTCTTAAGTCGCTGGGGTATATTTGTCGCAATAGCCAAAAATACATTGTATGGGTCAAAATTATCCATTTTTCTTTTATGCCAAAAATCATTAGGATATTAAGTAAAGATCATGTTCCATGAAGATATTTTGTACATTTCTAACCGTAAATGTATCAAAACTTAATTTTCAATTAGTAATATGCGTTGCTAAGAACTTCATTTGGACAACTTTAAAGATGATTTTCTCGATATTTAGATTTTTTTGCACCCTCAGATTCCAGATTTTCAAATAGTTGTATCTCAGCCAAATATTGTCCGATCCTAGCAAACCATACATCAATGGAAAGCTAATTTATTATTAAAAATTGACACTTAAGACTGGTTTTGTGGTCCAGGGTCACAAATATTATACATATATAATTTCATAATTTCAATATTTTATTCTAATAGTACTTATATTTATAAATAATTAATTATATTTTTTATGAAACATAATAGTAATTAAATTAAATCTAAAAAGCTTAATTTTCATTAAGAAAAATATTACTTATTGGACACTATAATCAGACTAGTAAAGGACTTCTGCAATCCTGACCTCTAGTGGTGACCCAAAGCTTTGTATTTCACTCATTTGCATTGGTCTCAGATTCATGAGTTTTTTATTGTGAACTTGAATGGAACAGTTACTACACTGACATGAAGAGTAAAACATACAGTATATATATATATATATATATATATATACACACACAGCACCTCCTCCATCCACAATCCATAACAGCTGAGCCTGAGCGAAGCTCTCAGGCTAAAAACAAGGCTACAGTGTTAAAAACATGACAAATGAAATCACCATAGATTATTATTAACATTGTTGCGCTACAGTAAGGAGTTTGCCCACTGAATCAGTTATGGGTCGCATGTTAAAAGACATTCCCAGTCTCATAAACAGGCAAAAGGCAGAAGAAAAAGCATTTGAACACACTTTTCAATAGCATGTGCCCAGATACCACTGTGAACCACAGTTCAATGGTCATGAAATCATAACTAATATCCCGACTCAAACATTCTGAATTTGTATCATTAAACCCGAAAACTTCCACCAGCAGTCCTGTTTCTAGACACTTCTCCAAAGTTCTGCACTCTTTTAAGAGAAAGCTTACAATTTGTTCACAGGATTTTACATTTTCTTAAAATAGGTTTTAAAAAAAAAAGAAGAAAAGTGAATTCAATGTGTTTTGAGGCATTATTTACATTTGGAAAAAAAATATGACGCATTAAAGCAAAACTGACCCTATTTACACACGTTTCTGGTCTTATTGTGCACAATTCATCGAGAAAAATCTGTTAAAAAAATACAAATGCTCCGCCTCTACAACGACTCTCCTTGTTGAATGATGTCATCAAGCCCTTTAATTTTCAAGCCCCTCCCCTCAAACACACGGATCCATTCTAGTATGTAACGCCCACTTCACCATCCAATTAGCATAAAAGCAAGTCCCGCTCTACAGTTTTCTCACTGAATACCCATAAATACATCAAATTATATAAGCGAAATAGATTGAAAATGCCGTTTCATGTGGATACACGAGAAAGGGCCACTAGGTTTAACACAGAACCTCCACTTCAAAATAAAAGTCTAGTATACACATTGCATAGCTGATTCTCGCTATGCTAGGCTTCATGGACGTCATCACATTAATATTGTTACAGGAGACCATACGCGAACACATGTCAGCAGCACAATAATTCATACTGAACATGGCTACATAGACGCACAGAATCATTCCCTGCTCTCGTTGGGGTAGATATGTGTTTTGGATACTGTAGTTTTTTTTTAGTTATGGTATTAAGGAAATGCTGCGTAAAGCTTCTCAGCAAGTCAATCAGGCAAGGAAATTGTAGTTTCTCTGAAATCTCTAAATAGTCTTTAAGGCCTTCTTCACTGCACAAGGCAGCTAAACGGGCTCGACGTAGTTAGCTGGGTACAAGCCAAGCTGACCGCTGTCCAACCGGCCTTTGCACCAACCCTGCTCGTCCTCGTCCTCCAGTTTGGTCAGCTCTTCTCCTGCGAAAACATATGGACCTATGGTTAATATAATCATTTTAAGAATAAAACACTGATTTTGTAGTAACTGTGCTAGTTTCATGCCTCTTGTCTTTTGATCCTCTTGTCTTTTTTTCAGGGTTCTTTGATGAATAGAACGTTTTTTTTTTTTTAAATAGAGTCTATTTTAACATTATAGATGTCCTTACTGTCTTTCTATCAATTGAATGCATCCTTGCTGAATAAAAGTATAGTATAGAATCAGCTAAAGTTTAGTTCATCAACAGTTCACTGGCATATCGATGACCTCGAATGACATGAAAAAACACGTTTATGAATGCTTTATGTTCATAAAAAAGACTAGAGACTTAGATCTAGATTTTAAGGATCAAACATTTATAGAACATAAATAGTAGGCTATAACATTTTCAGAGAATAAATAAAAAAAATACTTTTATTCATCAAAGATGCATTAAATTGATAAATAGTGACAGTAAAAGACATTTATAATGGTACAAAATATTTATATTTCAAATAAATGCTGTCCTTTTGAACTTTCTATTCATCAAAGAAGGTTTTCACAAAAATATTAAGCAACACAACTATTTTCAACATTGATTGATGATAACGATAAGCACTCTCTTGAGCAGCAAACCAGCATATTAGCATGATTTCTGAAGGATCACGTGACACTGAAGACTGGAGTAATGATGCTGAAAATTCAGCTTTGCATCACAGGAATAAATTACATTTTACAATATATAACAATAGAAAAACGTTATTTTAAATTGTAATAATATTTCACAATTTTACTGCATTTCTAATCACATAAATGCAGCCTTGGTGAGACTTCTTTCAAAAACATTTAAAAACCTGACCAGTCCCAAACTTCTGAAGGGTAGTATGGCTCTCATAGGCTCACCTGCTTTAAATGTGAGCTCATCTTGTTCTTGGCCGTCGTAGTCATACAGCGCTCTCACTCGCACTCCTTTACTCTCCTCTTCGAACGGATTTCCACCGCCGTTTGTTTCGCTGGCTGGTTGAGCCGCAGGCGGCTGCTCGTCATCGGACCATTCGGCAGAATACTGCTGGTTCTTCTCATAACTGCTCACACTGAGGAGAACAACCAGATGAGAGAAGCTCACGACAGTTTCTTCATAGATTAGAACAATAACAAAATGCTTAAATTGCACAAAAACATCAGTACCTGCCCCGGTTTGAAGTCTGAGGTGTGCCCTGATCTACACCATGTGTGATTTGAGTCAGCGTGACTCCATCATGGTTCCTCTTCACCTTCTCTTTCTTATTGATGGAGTGGCTCAGCTCTGGGTTGAACTCCTGATCCAGAGACAGGATGGATTATGAGTAATCAGTAATTAGCACCAGATATGTGTTGTTGCACACCTTCAGAGATCCCACATACGAACTTTACCTCAAACTGTGGCCAGTTCATGTGCATGCCTGGCCCGTGGACGTTGTTGAACCACTTGAGGTCTTCCTGAGCACTGGCTGAGGCGACGCTTCGCTCTAGTTCCCTGTAGACTGCAGCATAGCTGTAGAGATTGAATTATAGAGACTGTTAAGAGACTGATGACTGGTTTAGTAAATGCAATTTTCTTATATATTCACATATTTCCTATTTCAATAGGAAGTTGGGGCAGGGCATTGAAAGGCTATTATAGTTTGGGAACAGTATGATTTTTAATGAAAAAAGTCTATATAAGATATAAGATATATAAGATCTGTGATTTGAAGCTTACGTTTGGCTCTCGGTGAGGTTAAGATGGCGTTTGATATCCAGAAGCACTTCCCGGAGGAAGTTCAGCCTCTTCTCCTCAAACTGCTGGCACTGCTCAAACACCACCTCCATGTTCTCCATGTACTGCGGCGTGCACTTGCTGAGCTCATCTAGGCTCTTCTCGTATTTCTCTTTGGCCTGAAACACAAAACAAATAGCATCTTAAATCCTCTGACTTGCTGCATATGAGATGCCTCATTTATGCAAATGTGAAGAGGTGAGAGAGTATTTGCATCAAGTTCTAAATGTTCAATTCTGACCTAGTTCATGGGTCAGAGAGGAAGAAAATGGTCATGTTAAACTAAATTATGACTTTGGCACACAAAAATGCAATATTATGGGCCGCAAAGAAAAAAAAAAAAATTCGACACACTGAAATAATTAATATTTGTATTAAGTGTCAAGAAACAAATGACAAAATGCAAAACCCATTTTAGGTAAATACATTTCATAAGAAATAAAACTATTTTAGGACAATTAAGATTTTTTCATATATACTGTGTGCAATTTTAATGACAATTTTCACAAATTCTCATTATTGTAAAATAAGAACAAATAATAATAATAATTATAATAATAAAGAAAGACATACAGAATAAAAAAGTGTATATTATTATGCTGATTAAATTAAAAATAATTAAGAATAACCATAATACTGAAAATAAGAAAAAATGCTTATGAACTTATGAACACACCAAAATAATAAACATTTGTGAGGGAAATGTGATTAATTGTCTTGAAAATAATGACGAAATGTTAAGATCATTTTAGGTGAACATCTGCACTTCTAACTTGCAATACTTGCAACAGCATGCACAGATTATCATAATTGATATCATTATATGGGTTGGTTTTAGAAATGCACATGGGATGGTTTCATAGATAACTACAGCCATCACTCAACTGTCCAGCTTGTCTATTGTTGTATTGTGGCTCAGCTGATTCCTCTGGGACTTCTAATGGAGGCTGGGTTAGGTTAAAGGCTAATGAATTGGCTGTACAGTGCGTTAGAGGGCCATTTATTGAACGTCCCTGTGTTGTTTCCCATTAAGTGTTCCAAAGGCAGAGTAGTAATATGAAAGGAAGCTCTGGGGAGTCGGACTTGCTGGTGTAATGAATAGCGGATGAAATTGCTTGAGGATATTTCCATTCGCTGCCGTCTGTTGCTTCTATTGTGCTGAACTTTAAAAGCTGATTTTTTTTTTTTGTTAACAGACCGGTGAAAGAAATGCCACATAAAGTGCAACAGGAATTTTACATAAAATACATTATCGAAAGAAACCAAGCCAGCAGGTCAACATTTTATGGATACTGCTAAAATACAAAACCAAATATTGACAATAATTTATGCCATTCACACAATTTAAAGTAATGTCCCAGCAGTTCCATAGACTTTCAATGTAAGTGCATGACCGTAAACATACTTTTGGTTTGCTTATGCTATGAAATTGTTATTAAAATTGCATGTTGTGCATAATATGCATTATTTCCTTCCTGACCTTTTGAACGTCGTTTTTGCACTTGTCCAACTTCTCCTGGAGTTTCTTTTGCTGATCTGATGTGACTGACGCCTCTCCTTTGCTATTGGCCTCCCTTGCAGATGCAATTTTTTCTTCTTTGCAGGTCATGTGGTACACTTTCTTTGCTGTTTCCAACTGCAGATTGAAGATAATATGAACTTGATAAGATAATTGTTTGAAGTTTTGAGCAAAGATATTTCCAAAATATCTTGTAGTTCCAAGTCAGGACATAACATTAAAGGTGAATTTAAATCTGTTTTTGTCTATGGCTATATTTGCAGTGGAATACTAGAGCACTGCTTGCTGTGTATGTGAAACAGAACACATTACTTAATGACAAACATTTCAAACAGTAGTATGCCGCCTTGCATTGCGTGTTTAATTCATGTTTTATTTTGTATTTTTAAATCTATTATTTTACTGATATTGATTCCATTTGTATTGTCACTCTAAAAATACAATGTAAAGTAATATGCAACAGAAAATATGCACACTGTGCACAGTACAAACACTATTTACTGCAGAAATAGTATACCATTCCAAATTGCCTCTAATTCATCAGCATTTATGGGATTTCACTTCAGGTCACAAAAATAAGAAGCTGATATTCACTAGCAAAGACATTTAAAAATATTAATGTTTTTGATTGGAAAAATTACTTGGTGTGCCTTTAAAAACTGTAAATTATAAATGTGCACACTAATGGTTTTGATAGACGTCTCTTTTTTCTCACCAAGACAGCATTTATGAAAATTTATAAAACAGTAATATTGTGAAAAATTATTACAATTTAACAGACTGTTTTCTATTTTAATATATTTGAAAATGTAATTTATTCCTGTGATCAAAGCTGATTTTTCAGCATCATTACTCCAGTCTTCAGTGTCACATGATCCTTCAGAAATCATTGTGATATGCTGATTTGCTGCTGCTTCACTTTTTTGTGGAAACCATGATACATTTTGTTTACCAGGATTCTTTGAAAAAAGAACAGCATTGCACACTGCATATTTAAAATAGAAAGTGTCACAAAGCTCTGTCTCCTCACCTCTTTGAGTTTTTTGGACCAAGGTTTCTGGGCTTTCCGGAAACCCTCTTCTGCCTCTTTGGTTTCTTTGAAGCCGCCCATCATTTGTTTGTGGTAGGCCTCTTTCTGCCAGTTCTTCACCTTCTCTAAGTCCTCGTTCAGCAGGTTATTTTTCACCTCCTGGTGCAAGTCGCTCACCTTTTCTGCTTCTGTCATCAGAGCGACCCAGGCTCTCTCCAATGTCCCGTACTGCGGCCCTGCGAGCGGCAATAAACAATGCATTCAAACTGATTGAGTGAGAAAGCGAGGGTGAAAGAGAAGCTTATTTAGCTTAAAAAGCAACAAAACATTTGCTTTTAAGATTGTCACTTTAAATCTATTCAAGGATTTGTGCACAAACACGGTTCTCTGTGGCCACATCATCAATCATTTAGCACCTCTCTCCACCAGCTGCCTCCACCTCTTGGACCAGTCGGTGAGCTGCTGGGCATAGGCCTTCTCGATCTTGGCACGCTCCTGGATGCAGCTCATCATGTCATTGCAGAGTCGATGGCCATCCTCGATTCGCTTTACTGTACGCTTGTAGTTCCCAACCTGAGAAACATGGATACATTCTGAAATAGGTCAAGTCACGGACAGGGCAGCAGTACAGCATTAGAGCCAAATGATCAGTAATTCAATAGAAAACAGTGACTGTCCACTTCTTCGGTGTCCTTGGTTCCATATAGATTAAAGACAAAACATACAACAAACAAATGTAATCTAATCTAAAATACGAATAAGAATAAATCGAATTAATTTATCCAACCAATAAAATTTTGATTTGAAATGAAAAAAGTATATTCAAATCATCTAAAAAATGTTTTATTACATTACATAATACTATACATGATATATCATGAAAAAATTATATAACTAATATAAAAAAAATTACACACAAATTTTAAATATAAAATTGCATAGTGTGTGCCGTATGCATACTGTATACTACAGCAGTACAGAGTAGTATAACAGTATAGACATAGCCCATCTTCTTAATCATCCAATAAAAAAAAAAAAAAATTATATCATTTTAATTCAATCTAATATATTTTATAATTACACAGTTTAAGAGCATCGGGATACTTAATTACGTCATTTGGAAGATCTCTCTTAGGATTATGGGTACAACCAGAAATTGTATTCTATCAAACACATTTTCATATGGAGTCAAAATGACATTTACTTGTTTGTAGCAATCTCAAGCCTCACGCTAGGTCGGGCTTGAAAGGTTTATATTATCTGTTAAAAATAGATTTCTCTGTGGAGAAAGTGAATGGGATCTTACTAGAGTCTGCTATATAATTTATGGCAGATAAATCAACAACAATGACACAGTTTCACTTCTAATACTATGCTAATACCATGCTGATCAATACAATGTTTGGTTCCCTTTGGCTGTATGACACACTTCCACATCACTGAAAGTTGATTAGTCAATATGATATGATGAGTCGCTAACAGCATGTTTGGCATCTAATCAACCACCAGCGCTTCACAGCCGTGGTTGCCTGTACATGCCTGAACAAATGAGATATTTAACCTACATGTGTGATTAATAATATTAAAAAACAACATGTAGAAAGATTTTGAGCCTGACCTCCCAGAAGCTGTCCGTGGTCTCGTCGGACATGGCGGACTCATCGTAGGCACCCGACATGCTGTGATATTTGGCAGAGCAGGACTGAAGCTAACAAATGAAATTCACCATGTACTGCAGAAAAGAGAAATGAGAAAAGTGATGAGTGTGCAAAAACTTACCAAGAACAACAAAGTAAAGTATTTTACCCTCTAAAAGGACCTCCTACATGAAAATGATGCTTTGTTAAACACATTTAAAACATCAAAAATGCCAAGTTGGACCACGCATTTAGTAGTTTAAAAGAACAGTTCACCGTAAAATGCACTGGATACTCTGCAGTGAATGGGTGCCGTCAGAATGAGAGTCCAAACAGCTAAAAAATCATCACAATAATCCACAGATAATACACACCACTCCAGTCCATCAATTAACATCTTGTGAAGCAAAAAGCTACAAGTTGGTACGAAACAAATCCATCAAGACGTTTTAACTTATAACTGTTGCTTCCGGCTAAAATTTAAGTCCTATAATATTGATTTCTGCAGTGAAAAAGTTGTCTCATCTGAATCATGAGAAGAATCTGCACAGATTGAGCAAAGTTTACAACCAAAAACAGTCCTAAACAAAGATGTTGATGGATTTTAATGAGCGTTATTATGAATTATAAACTAACGTTAGTATTTTGGACAGCTGGGCGATATACTGGTTCAAACGGTAAATCGGTTTGAATTACGGACACGGTATGAATTTAAATAAAAACATGACACATCGGTACGTTACAAGCGGCTAAGCGAAGTTAACTACATACACTTCTGACTAATGATCGGAGAACTTTTATAAGTATTGATAAATTAATGCCTAATTAAACCAACAGTAAACGGCTGTTGAGGCCAGAGACGCTGAAGACGAACGCGAAGAAAACACTGTAACGTTAAAAGGCAGAGAAAACTCACTTCACCACGCGCGAAATATTGGAAGAAAATCCTACATGCTCATTTGGGAGTGGAGGGGGTTGACATGTTCAGAAATGTTTAGATGGTATTTTCTTTTCATCTTACCTTCATATTGCGTATTAACGTAGTATTTAAAAGAGCAGCGCTGCTTTGTTTACAGCTGTAACCTGGATGTAACCAAGGAAACGCATAGCTGTTCCACAAGCGCCCCCTCCTGGCAGAGACTGAATTTGTTACATTCATGTTTTATGTGGATTAATTTCACAAAGTTAGTCAGACCATTATGTTTTTGCTTCAAATTGTGAAATTATACGGTCCCACTTTATATTAGGTGGCCTTAACTACTGTGTACTTACATTTAAATTAATCATTTGATACAATGCACTTAGTGTGTACATGTTTTTACATTGTACTTATATTTTTAAAAATACCTGTATGTAGCTACATCTGTAATTAATTTCTGTAATTACATTTATAATTACTCTGTTGACCCATCCCTTACACCTTAACCCACCCTTAAACCTACCCAGACCACCAAACCTGTCCCTAACTTTACCCATATAACACCTCAATAGCAGCAAAAGTGTTTTGCAATACAATATGTACATTGTACTTATTTTTTGATGTAAGTACATAGTAGTCAAGGCCACCAAGTGTGACCAATTATACAATCTAATTTACATCAAAAGCTGCTCATGTATCATGTTTGTTTGTATCTTAATTAAAATGCAGTGGTTCAAAATCCTAAAAAAAAAAAAACATTTAGTGCCCACTAAGCCAGGAGCTATGAAGTTGAAGTTAAAAACATCTTGGAAATGTCTAGATTCATTTCAAACATGCAGCTTTTCACTTCACAAGATGTTAATTGATGGACTGGATTGCTTGTGGATTATTGTGATGTGTTTATCAGCTGTTTGGACTCTCATTCTGACGGCACCCATTCACTGCAGAGGATCCATTCGTGAACAATGCAATTCTACATTTCTCCAAATCTGTTCCTATGAACAAACAAACCCATCTACATCTTGAATGGCCTGAGAGTGAGTACATTTTCAGCAGAATAGTCCAAAAAGCATGAAAAGTGAAGTCTTTTGTTTTGTGTTAGGCATGAATTTAGTTTTCTGAGCATTCAAGACTAATTTACAAACTTAAACACAGATGTCCATAATGGGTGACCTGTCACTGATTATTACCAACCCAAGTAGCCTCTTCAATATTAAAAATGTAATTTGGTTACATGCCTTTTGCTAAATCATTGACAAAAACAAAAACAAAGTGAAGCCCAAAACAGCCCTGGAGGAATCTTTTAGCAATCATGTGGAAACTAGATCTGTTGTTCTGGACATGCACATTCTCAGATGGATCCGCAAGGTTATTTTAAACCAATATAGTTCCTCCACTAACCCAATTTTTTTGCGAGCGACGATTCATAATAATCTGTTCATCAAAACAGAGACGCTGTCTGACAAAGCATGTCGCTGCGGTTTCCTATACAACACAGGGAATATTTGTAATAGTAATGGTTTGTAAGTTATATTGTTTTGTGTTTATCTAAACCCAGACAATACCTAATTGAATCTGTCACAGGAAACTTAATTAAAATGTAATTTTTGCCAGTACAAAACATTCAATAACATGCTAATGTGACAAATTAGTAATGTAGATATTTATGTGACTTCTGTATATACACACGTCTATATTCTGATATATATATATATATATATATATATATATATATATATATATATATATATATATATATATATATCTGACCAGATTACACAAATGATTCAGTATGATTAAATCCCACTGCCACTTTATATCTGGCCACGTTATGCTCAGAAACAAACACTCGGCTTCAGTTTGAGGCCTGATTGTTTCATGATAATTTAACTCTCTATCAGTGATTGACAACCATCTCGTCAAAGTGATGCACATCAATCAAACTGAAAACACTGAAGGAAATGAACGAGAACCCAGAGAGAAGAGACAAATCCAATGTCACGGTATCATACAAACATGACCTGAATGCACAATAAAATCTTAAGACATCTAATATAACCTTGGAAGAAAAATTATGAATGCCATAATATGGCTCGCTGAAGGCGTACTATGAAAACGAACGAAAACGACATTGACAAATGACTCAAGTGACTTCTGAGTGTTTGCAATGATAATAAAATTATAGGCGAGCCATGATGATGTCATGCCATTATTCAGACCTGACAAGATGAGACGTTCTGATTTAAGGGCCTCCGGTTATTTATTAAGACACCGGAAGGGGGGCTGAATAATAATGGTGTCAATTGAAACCAATAATTGTGAACGCAGTTCAGAGAGACAAAAACAATGACGGCACAAATGCACCAAAATCAGCAACAAAGAAATCTTAACCCTGTAAGACTTACTGGATCATATTTGATATGCAAATTTCAAAGGCTTTTAAGTGTTCTACATGTTGCACACAATCCTTTCTGTCATCTGATTGATAGTTCGTATCTCAAAGCCTTTTACAATCACTGTGCAAACATCCACCTTCAGATTGTGGTTCATGTGTCTTTTTGCTGTGAAATCTTTACTAATTTTTATAAAGCATATAATGTATAATAACTTGTGAATATTGTAAGTAATGTAGGTAACACTTTACGGTAAGGTTCCACTTGTTAACTACATTTAATGCATTAGCTAACATTGAGCAAAATATTGTTACAGTATTTATTAATCTTTGTTAACACTAGTTAATAAAAATACAACTGTTCATTGTTAGTTCATGTAAGCCCAGGTCCATTAAATATTATACATTAATAGATACAATTTTTGATTTTAATAATGTATTAGTAAATGATGGAATCAAAATTAAGATTAATAAATGCTTTAGAAGTATTTGTCATGGCTAGTTTATGTTAACTAATGTTGTTAACTTACGTCAACAAATGGAACCTTATTGTAAAGTGTTACGGTAATTCTTCAAAATGAACACTTTATGGACTGAAGCATCTTTGGTGCTTCTTAGGATTTAACTATCCATAAATCCTTTTCTTTTAAATAGAATAATTGTGTTTTCTATTTATTTGTTCATCTCTCATCATCATGTATTGCATTGCATTTAATGTTTTAAAACTGCAAAGCTTTTATGATAAAGATTTTATATAAATATCTGCTATACTGTTATAAATATCTCATTTATTTACATTAGAACCAGAATTTCTAACTTTTGGTCACATAAATATCAGCATCTTGCACATTTTTGCTCAGTTTGAGCTTCTTAATAAACCTGAGGTCTTTTTCTTCAGTTTGAGCTCCATATTCTCCTCTGCATCATATATGTGACAAAAAAGTTGAAGACATCACATATGAGTTGCGGACCCCAGGAAAACTAGCAACCACTTTGTGGAAGCTAATGGGGATCCAAATAAACAATAAAAGCCTGATGTATCAAAGAAAAAAAACATATGCAACTTTTGAAAAATATTTTGTCTAAAGCTTCGAAAAACTTTGCAGGGTTAAAGAAATGATTGTGCAAGTTGTTCAAAAACAATTTGGCAAAATGGCCTCAATTTGGGCAGCATGTTCAGTTAATCCATTCAAACTGACGTGGCGGCAGTGGGCGGCGTTTTAATCATTGCACATGACTCTATTTGGCACATCAGACAAAAGAACTGTAAAAGTGGTTGGGCATCCTAAACTGTTGATTGACTTAGATCATAGCAACATTCAAAACATTGCATCACAAATGCATAAAACATGCCACATTATTTAAGATCATAAACTTTAATCACTTTCTATATTTAGATCACATTAAAAATGTCTTCAAATAAGTCAGATAACCTTATCTTGGCATTTAATACTATCTTTATCTCATTTCAAATGATGTAAGACCGTATTAAATAATACAAGCACATTCAAATACAATCTACACGGTGATAGATCAAAGGTCACTGAATGTATGAATGCACACAATACACACAAAAAATACACATAAATACACACAAAAACAGAGACTCCAGCCAGTTGCATGAACATATAACTTTGATAAATCATAATTAAATGTATACCTTGAATGCAAAGCAAGCAGCATGAAAGCGTCTGCCAAATGCATGAATGTAAATATGAATCACAGACAAAAACAAAACCCCACGCTTCCCCCAAACAAAGCTCTCCTCCAACACATGCCTCATCTCCTCCATACTGATGACGAACGCTCCAGCCACGACAAAAGAGGAAAAGCAACAAAAGGCTCACCGATCCCCCGCGTTCAACCAGGGCACAGGCTGCCTTCAGATCCCAGGCACGTGGGACCCTCCACCGCCAAAAACCAACCCAACCGCCGCTCCTCTACACACTTTTGTTCAGTTTCACCTCTTTGTTCCTGGGTTGAGCGTTTCGTTAGGCTTAGAGTAACTGCAGACGCAGTCAAACTCACTGTATCTCTAATGCTGGCTAGTTAAAAACGCTTCTTGGTGAAAAAAGTGGGTGTTCACAAGTGCAGCAGTGTGTGTGTGTGTGTGTGTGTGTGAAAGAGAGAGAGAGAGAGAGACTAATCACATTTGACTTGAATTATTCTGACAGAGTGAGGTGGGGGGGCTTGGGGTGAAGGGGGGTGAATTCAGCTTTAAGGCTTCTATTTATATTCAACAAAAACAACACTGAAGACAATATTTGATGCTATTTTCAACAGATTTGTATTATTTCATCAACTTATTTTATAGTATATAGCATATTTTATAATATATATTTTTATATAAATATTATTTAATTAATATGACAGTACATTAGGTTACACTAAAGTCAGTTTTAAAGATCAGATCAGACTAACTAGAGAAAGTCTCACAAATCTCACAGAAATTGTATAAAATTCTAACTGTAAGATATTATATACTGGATTGGAATTCAGCTTTAAGGCTTTTTTTTAATTTTTTTTACAAAACACTGAAGACAATTGGTGCTGTTTACAATGGATTTCCTTCATAATTATAAATGTATAGCATTTTATTCCAGTTATACAGCAATAGTATGATAAAACAATCTCATAAAATGATGGAAATTATGCTTTACAGTTATGTGATATATGTGAAATGTCATATTTATATATATATATGAAAGTGATAAACAAAGACCAGGAATGACAGAACCGCTGGAACATTTCCTGACATTTTTCTATGACAGAATTAAAAACAGTGATGTCAATGATTGATGAATGAGTTTCTGTGTTATAAAAGACAGGGACATAATAATGTCTAGTGGCATGTTAACAACTGTTTACCAACCAAAGCGTAGCATACATTTCTCATTTCTCATCAGGCCTGTAATGCAGTTGAGTATTAAGTTAAGTTAAAAACAATCTATCCAGTTTGTTTGCTTTTGGAAATACCGAAAATGTAAGCAGATTTAATTATTCTAAATATATACTACCTTTCAAAAGCCGGGGGTCTGTAAGATGTTTTAATGTTTTTGAAAAAAGTCTATTTTGCTGACCAACGCTGCATTTATTTGATTAAAAACAGTAAACCCGGTAATATTGTGAAATTTTACTACAATTTAAAACAATTGCTTTCTATTTGAATACGTTTTAAAATCCAGTTTATTCCTGTGAAGAAAGGCTGAATTTTTAGCATCATTTCTCCAATCTTCAGTGATCCTTCAGAAATAATTTTAATATGCTGATTTAAACTAAACCGTTTAGTTTGAGCAACGAATGGAGCTCAAGCATAGTTCAGGCAGACCCTGCTGCATCAGCTGACGCTCAGCTGATCGTAACTCCTCCCGCTACAATTAATAAGTTATATAAGTTCATCCATACTCACACTTGCCATAGTCTGTCGCACAGACATGCGCTTACCCTCCTCCATCCCCAACTCCTCCTTATGCAGATACATGATCACTTAACTGCTTGCCCACAGAGATATATCATCTGTCCAGCTCATTGCTAAATTGTCCAAATTTATTCAAAGTACTATTACTCTACTTGGAATATACAACTGTTGCATGTCAAATATCTGGCAATTGCTTAGGCTTCAGGGGGTTTTAAACCTCAGTGAGGTTTGCCTGCATGTGGATAGCTCAGAACTGAACCCTTCAGAGTGAAGCCTGCCGCCAACTATAAAGTTCAGGACCTCTACAATATTCGGACTTGAACAGAGTAGTCCTGACTCCTGACTGAACTGATTATTAAAAAAATAATAAAACTGCATATTATTAAGCTGCTTCATATTCTTGTGGAAACCATGATAAATTTTTCAGGATTCCTTAATGCCCAGAAAGCTCAAAATGACAGCATTTATTTGAAACATTTATAAATATATTTTATAAAAGTCTTTTGATCAATTTAATGCATCCTTGTGCCATGAGACAGAGCAAATTAAAAGGACAGTTCACCCAAAAAAAAACAATTCTCATATCATTTACTCTCCCTCGTGTCATTCAAACCCAATAGTTTTCAATTTCAACAGTTATCATTTACGTATATACTGTATATATTCAAAACATTAAAAACACATTATATGACACCTTTCAGCATACAGAATGTCCTGAATCATCAGGTCAAAACCGTGATGAATGGAGTCTGACAACATCACGGATGCTCAAAGGAATGCTGCTGTTCAGATAACTTATCTGAAGCTGCTCAACTGCTGTTCAAAGTCTGAAGGTGTATTATGGCTATGTGTGCATTTCAACAGCCCTCAAACACATCACGCTCAATCACAGCTAAAGAGAAACCCAGCTAAGAAAATAGAAATGATATCAGAAGTTAGAGATAACAAAGATATGTTTCTACTGGGGGAATTTTTAGGCAAAGAGTGAAGCAGGGCCCCTTAAATCACTTTAACATGTCACCTCAAGTGGATTATTGCTTTTATAAAATGTTAAAAATGACCGTGAATTTAACGGTAAAAGACTGTAAAAATGCTACAGTAAAAACCTGTTAAATGATTAACGGTAAATCCCGGGAAACTGTATTGGACGTTACATATAATTTTACGCTAGTATACCGTTTTTGGAAGTGGAAAAAGAATGTATAATTTACAGTGAATAATCGTTACATTCCTAGAATTCCCTGCGTTACATTTCAAATTTGATGGGGTTTTTTTTTTGTTTTTGTTGAAATAACCGTTTCTTCTTAGTTTTTTCTTATCAGTTTTGTACATTAGGGTTGTATGTTACATCTAATGTTGTTAAATTAATGTTTATTGCATTATTTCAGTTTCATGTGTATTACCATTATGGTGTTTAGTGTTTGTGTGAATGACACTCTGCACCTTCTATATATGTGATTATTTAAAAGCTGTTTGTAATGGGCTTTGGTTCACCATGTGACTTTCTCATCACCCCCTGCATTTGGTGGTTATCAGTGCATTACAAAGGTACAAAACAGATTTCAGTACTTCAATAGGTTGGTATATTAACGGTATTTAACTGTAAATTTAAGTTAAAAACCCAAAATGTTGCTACCGTATTTTTTATGGTAAAATTTTGGCAACCACAGCTGCTGTTTTTTTACCGTAATTTTTACGGAATTGTTTTTACAGTGCACATATACTGCAAGTAAAATCTGCAGTATATTTCTCTGGTATGCCTCAAACCACCAACCTCACATGAGATAGAAGCAAAAAGGATGGAGTGAAGAAAGATGTAATGAGAGATGGATGAGGAGGAGAACTGAGAACTGACTTATTGATCAGTCAGCAGGAGGAACAGCATGAGCAGCAGCAGAAGTCAAGCCTACACATACACACACTCAAACCTTTAGCCATTTCTATGGCAATGCTGTGGCTATTTGGGTGGTAAATAGCTTCTTAAAATGTATAAATATAATAGATAATATAATATCATATATAACTTAATTTATAAATATTATTTTATACTAATTTTATAGTACAAAATAATATAAAATAACTTTATACTATTTTTTATATTTTATACTTAAATATTTTATACTTAGCTAATTCTTATATTTTCTTTTTAGTCTTTATAATTTATTTTTTATATGTTATATTTTTGCTGTTTTATATTCATTTCTGTTAAAAATGTGCAGAAGTAACCTTATAGAAGCTATTTCTGTCTGATCAGATGTAACCTAATGCAGTCAGGTTAATTCAGTTTATAAAATAAATAATACAATATAAAAATTTATTTAAATTAATAATAATAAAAAAAATAATAATAACAACTATTTTACTTAAAAATGGTTAATTTATATATTACCAAATTTTTGGTTACCCGACAAACAATTTTTACAGTCTATAAAAACTCGCTCTTTCCTTCATTCTAAGGAATAGTTGAATGAAGGTCTTCAGTGAATACGGACTCAAACTGTACACATAGTCTGACCTGTAATAACCTGTAAAGCCCCTAAAGTGTCCCGCTGCTGTACATCTGCAGTGACTGCACCTCTGCAGTCCTCCACTGCAGCACTCATGAGACCTGCAGATCAATAAAGACAAGCACAGCCTATACGCCGCTTCCGTACCTCAAACATACAAGCACTTCCAGATCACAGAGTCTGACGACTCCAGCTGCATTCTGATGCTTGTTAGTCTTTCATTTAAACATATTCTCTTGCCTTTGTATGTTCGTTTGCTGAAAACTTTGTCTAATTTGACTGTGCTTTCAGCTGCCAATAAAAGTCTGGCTTCTGTTTTATCACATATCCAGCTAACAGGGAATGTTCTCAGAAAAAGTTATTTTCTCTCTAAAAGTTATGACCCACGCTGTAAAAAAAATTTGTTTTCAAATGTATTATTTGTCGTGCATTCAGTTTCAGTCTTTCTACTTCAAAATGTCACATTTAATTCGATGTGTTGCTATTTCTTTGTAATAATTTGTGAAATTTACTAAGAATTTCTGGGTGAAACTGCCAGCAAATCCAACACCGTTTTTATTTTCAGTGCACGTTTGCTATTTCTGAAAATGCAAGAGTGGCAGGATTATGATCAGCTGTTCTTCTGAGCCCAGGACTGATGAATAATTCATTGCCTTCAGTTAACGGATCACAGCGACAAACGATTCTAGAGTCCCTGCATACCCACATACGTCAAAGCACTATAACTTGAGCCATGTGGGCTGTATTTTCTCTCGGTCGGCTGAAATGCTTCATCATGCATGTGTGATGTGACTCCAGATCTGATGTCACGGCTCATGATGCTGATTTCCAAAAGGTCTCATAAGATGCTGTATGGACATCTATTCTGATAAACAGCTTTACATTTGGGCAACCGACACAATGTTTTAGATGTCCAACACTGTCACAAGCTATATAGCCCATGGAAAACTACTTTAAACATATTTTTTATCACGCATTGTTTGACATCACATCAACTGAGAAAATATCTGGAATATAGAAATTTTAGTCAGGACTTGGAAGTGAACTAGAAAAAAGTTGTTTTTTGTATTATTAGCAGGGTCCAAAATATGAGACCCCCCTTGAAAATTCCTCTATTTTGCATTTTACTGTCCTCTAATACAATATTTTAATATCAATGCATATAGACAATGTAAAAATGCTCACCATTTCTTTGCAATTAGCATTAGAACTTTCTGAGTGATTTTAGATTTTTAGAATTTTGCTATTTTTTTTTTTATAAATACTTCAAATACTAAAATAATGCTCTTAAAATGTGCAGATGTAACCTTAAAGAAGCTGTCACCTAATGCAGTCAGGTTGATTCAGTAATAATAAATAATAACACAGAAGTTATAGAAAATTGCTTCAAAGTAAAATAGAAAAATTATACTAATTTTATATCTTTACTATTTTAATATTTTAACTTTTATAAATATTTCTATATTATGAATTATATTTTGTTTTATATCCATTTCTATCACTGTTAAAAATGAAAATGTGCAGATGTAAGAATGTGCAGAAGCTGTTTCACAGAAGCCAATGCAGTTTAAAAAAATTTATAAAAAGGTTTCAAAGTAAACCCTACACCAGTCTTCTTTTAGCATCTTTTTTCTGCATATAAATGAATGATTCCCTCATTCTCCTCAGCAATGACCGGCTTCTCTTTGCTGTCTGCAGCTATAAATAAAGTATATTCAAGCGGCACCCTGCACCGAAACTAAACACCTCTCTCCCAAAAGCTATCCACACGGCCAACAAAAACAGGCCGGCTGTCCAAACACACCGAGGCCGCCGCTGACACGCTGCCCTGCACAAGTCAACACAATTTCTGCCTATCGGCTCTACATCGAGTTGATTAGAGCGGTCCTGAAAGGTGATGGTACTGAAATAAGAGAAGACGTAATTTCCTGAGCTGAGAGGGAAAATCTTCAGCACATCCTCAAGCAAGTCTGTGATACTGACAAAAGCTTCACGTTACAGCAAAAGCCCTGTAGATGACACACTCAATCGTAATGCATGATGTCACTTTATTAATGTGATACTTGCAGGCATATTTGCATAACTGATGTCTGATGTCACTGGAATTTCTTTCATTCATCATCATTCATTATAACTCACAAATTTTCAACTTTTGTCATCTTGACTAACTTTCCAATAAATTACATTTCACCGCAAAATCAAATTACATTATGTGATGATTAAGTATATTTTGTTCTAAAATTCTTTCATTTTTATAATGCATCTAGATGTTTTCATTTTGATTTTTTTTTGTAAATCCTATTATTATCAATATTAATTCTAAGTTACTAATATAAATTACTTTTATATTATAAAATTAAAGCCAATACAACAAATATCATGATAAATAAATTATTAAATAAATGATTATGTCATAAATAGATTACACTATATCCTTATTTTATATTCACATATTGGTAATCACATAAAAAAAAGGCTTAATTGTATACACTGAAAAAAGTGTTGAATTTACTTTGAAACAATTACTAGTAAATTTTACAAATAAATAGCAAGTAACATGAAATTTTGAAGTAGAAAAAACTGAAACAGTATTTTCTTATATACCCCAATAATCTCTGTTCTATAAATGTTCTATAAAAACGATAAAAAACACTTTTTACAGTGTATGAGCATAATACAATATAATATTTCTTTTGATTTTGGTGTGAAATAACCTCTTGGACAGGTTTCGTGACATTCACCCTTACACATGCTATAATTTACTCAAGACAGACGTTCAGTATTTGATTTAGACTTAAAATATTTGTTCAGTATAAGACAATGCCTCACCTGGTAAATCCAGCCAAAAAAAGGAAGATGTTCCAGGACCTGCGAGTGACACTGGATACTCCTGACATCAGACCAGTGTTGGACTAATGGGTGTGTCAAAAGCTGCCAAACGTAACTTTACCCACTCTCTATTACAGATACACACACTCAGTATATATTCATTTAGAAACATTTGCTCTGACACACACTCATGCATTAAAGTGAACTTTGACAACCCCACCCAGCAAGATGGCAGACGATCAATGATTAGCCAGAGCAATGACAGGTCAACATTACCACACACCGAGTCTTAAAAAGACAGACACAATCTAAAATAACGCAGCAAAAATAAATCAAACTCATATTTCAGGTCAAGTCTTCATTGAAGGGATGCTATTTGTTACATGTCACACACCTCTTTTTAGTGCATACCCTTCAGTGCATACAAGTAAGTGAATTGGGAAGCAGATATGGGTAATGCCCCAAAAAGTAGGTGAGAGAAACATGAGAGAATCTTTTTTTTTTTTTTTTAAGTATCAGGACTAATACTGATGGATATGGTGTTGTTCAATATTGCAGCCAAAAAAGGGAGCAAAATGGTGCTAATTGGTAACTAAAAGCTGTTGAGCACACAGTGGACTGGATCTGGTCCACCACAGGAACCAGTCAATAGCATTGATCCGGCCAGACTGAGGCCAGCAGATATCAATAGCTGAGATGCTCAGTGCTGAGACTATAGCTAACTAACGCTCATGTTAGTAGAGTTTGCAATAAGCTGGCTACTGCTCACACTGAGGGTTAATGATTCAAACAATCCAATAACTTTAAGTGTTAAAATCGCTGTTTGTGCATCAGACATAAATGATGCTTCTAACTCAGTGGCTCATGTGACACAAGCACAATATATATATATATATATATTTAGTGCTGTCAAATGATTAATCGCATGCAAAATAAAAGTTTTTGTTTGCATAATATGTGTGTGTGTTGTGTGTATATTTATTATGTATATATAAATACACAAACATACAGGATATATTTAGAAAATATTTACATGTATTTACATGTCTATATTAATATTCATATAATTTATATTATAAATAAATGTTTAATATATAAACATAACATATATTTTGAAATATATACATGCATGTGTGTGTATTTATATATACATAATAAATTATATATATATATATATATATATATATATATATATATATATATATATATATATATATATATATATATATATATATATATATATATATATATATATATATAAATATAAATATAAATATAAATATAAAGTGTCAGCAATATGCTATTGTGTTTTGTTCTATTCTGCAGTGACTGTACTGATCCTCACAGTACATATAATGACACAGATGATGCCGGGTTTGCATGGGAATCAGAGTTTGATAGGTATCTCGCTCGTCTTTTTGTCTTTAGCCAGCTCAGCGCCTCGAGTCAGGTTAATTGCACTGGCTAATTTCCAAAAGATGAGCCTCGCAGATTCACTCTGCTAATGTCTTGCCAATTTCACATGAGTTCAAACGCAGTTCACGCTGACAATAGCCTTTTCTTCACCTTCAGAAGTCCAATTTTCTCTACGACCCAAAGGGAAATTCAAAGGGTGCTCTTCTATTCTGTGCCTAAATAACCATATTAATGTTCAGGCCGTGTATTTTCTCTCTCGGTTCGTTCCTCAGCATGAAATCCAATCTAAGAGCAGCTCGCTGCAAACCGGATACTAATGAAAGCCACATAAATGAAGCATAACGACTAAAATGAGCAGTCAGCAGCTACCAGCAAATGAGTTTTTAGGCCTTTACATTATTTCAAAGTTTCTTTGCATAAGATAGACCCGTACGGTACATGCTTCTCTCGTCCTCACGCTTGAACCTCTGAACACAATAAATAGATATCTACCACACGTTTCTTGGCTCCTGTTCTGTGCATTCAAGTGTGAAATACAGAGGCTGAGGCAGCACAGAGCATCCATTACCAACACTGCATTCACACACGCACACACACACACACACACACACACACACACACACACACACACACACACACACACACACACACACACACACACACACACACATCTGGTTTGCTATCCTTGTGGGGACTCTCTATAGGCATAATGCTTTTTCTACTGTACAGACCGTATATTCTATTGCCCTACACCAACCCAACACCTAAACCTACCCCTTACAGGAAACTACAGGCATTTTTAGATTTTCAAAAAACTTCATTCTGTGTGATTTATTAGCTTGTTTACCCGTGGGGCCCTCAATTTAGGTCCCCACTGTGACATGAGTGTCCATGAGTCTGTGTGTATTCAAGTTTAAGTCCCCACCTGAATAGAAAACAGGTACACACACACACACACACACACACACACACACACACACACACACACACAGCCCTGAGCTCAATAACACTAAAGTGACAGGATCTGTTTGACATGAGAGCCAACAAATGTTCACTGCAGACACACTGACTGGTATACTAAAGGAGTAGTTAACCCAAACATTTTAAATTTGCTGATATTTCACTCACCCATAGGCCAACTAAGATGTAGATTGGTTTGTTTCTTCATGGGAACAGATTTGGAGAAATGCATTCCATCTCTTGCTCAGCAATGGATCCTCTGCAGTGAATGGGTGCCGTCAGAATAAGAGTCCAAACAGCTGATAAAAACATCACAATAATCCACAAGTAATCCACACCACTCCAGTACATCAATTTACATCTTGAGAAGTGAAAAGCTGTGTTTTTAAAAAACAAATCCATCATGAAGACATTTTAAACTTCAAACCGTTGTTTGCAATACAAGTACAATACAAGTCCTCTATCCATAATGTTGCTTTCACCAGTGAAAATGTTGACTCATCTGAATCAGAAAAGAAATCTGCATTATTGCAATTAAGCATTATTGCCAAGCCAAAAACAGTCTGACACAGCTCTAAACAAATATGTGCGTGGATTTTGACGTGAGAGACAACAGGAGATGGACTTTTTCACGTATTTTGATCAATAGCGATGGTTTAAAGTTAAAAACATCAATGATTTCTTTCTTACAAACAAGCAGCTTTTTGCTTCTCAATATGTTAACTGATGGACTGGAGTGATGTGGATTACTTGTGGATTATTGTGATGTTTTTATCAGCTGTTTAGACTCTCATTCTGACGGCACCCATTCACTGCAGAGGATCCATTGGTGAGCAAATTATGTAATTTCTCCAAATCTGTTCTGATGAAGTAACAAACTGAGGGTGATAAAAAATGTTTTCTTTTAATTAATTTTTGGGTGAACTATTCTTTTAAAGAATGATAAAAAAAAAAAAAAAAACTTTGAATATAATTTAATTTTGAATATAATCTGACAACAATGACATACATTTTTTTGCCTCTTTAGCCCAAATTTTCAAGCTGGTTGGCGTATTTAACTTGAAGGCAGGATTTACGTTCCCACAGCACCCATAAAAGTGATACAATTTATGCAAAACAATTGCATTAGATAATGACTTTGTTCGTTCCTGCATTTGGCAGAGGCAAGGTTTAAAACACAGATTTTGGAGTTTGTTCAAATCACTAACTCTTAGTATGAGTGTTATTTTAGTATTATTTAGATACTATTGGAGTATTTATTCATATTTTAAATTAGCTTTTATTAGTATATTTTCGGTCTTCATTTTCATGTAAGTTTTAGTGTTTTAGTAATTTTTATTTTTTATAATATCTGTTTAGCTTTAATTTATTTTTGTTTTAGTTTTAGTAATTTTACTACTTCAACTCATTTCAGTTATTTGCTAAGGCAACATTTCAAATTTTCATTTTAAGTTTAAGTTTCATCTATTTTTATTTCAGCTTCACTTCAATCAGTGATTAATAGTTAAGATTAATTAGTTTCTGTTAACATTAACAATACCACGAAGCATGAGCAATAACAGCGATTCCTGCCAATAATAACCACCTCTGATTAATGGAACACAAGTGCTGTGTTACTAGTGTTAGTGAAATACAAAAGCTCCACAGCTGTGTTTGGATTTCACAGGTGATGCTTTGTGTAAGAAAAGAGTCATAAACAGAGTGATTCATTCATTCAGTGAATCCTCAAGAAAGCGATGCACACTCCCTTCATCTCTCTTGTGCATGCGTGTCTTAATAATGTGTTGGAGGGGTTGCGTAACTGCGAACAGCACTGATGACAGTCACACCCCAGAAAAGCAGCACCGCTGAGGCTCTGAAATCCATTTGAACACAAAAACACTCTTTAAAAATAGACGATTCAAAATGGGGGTTTCACAGCGATGCCATTGAAGAACTATTTTTGGTTCCCCAAAGAACCTTTCAATGAACAGTTCTTAAAATAACCATTTTCCTTCTTAGTGTGAAGAACATTTGAATAATTTAAAGAATGTTTTTCCTTTGTAAAGAACCTTGGAATGGTTCCATGAATGTTAAAGTTTCTTAATGAAACCATTGATGCCAATAAAGAGTCTTTATTTTTAAGAGTAAAGAGAGCATTCACACAATGAGTGTCCAATAATATACAAATCCAAAACAGTTTGGATTTTGATGTTAAAGGACAACAGGGGAGGGATTTGTTCACTGGAGGAAGTGTTATTATGAATTTTGGCCAGAAGCAATGGTTTAAAACAACTGAATAATGGATTTGTTGTTTTACAAACATGCAGCTTTTTACTTCAAAAGGCATTTATTGATGTACTGGAGTGGTGTGAATTATTGTGATGTTTTTATCAGCTGTTTGGACTCTCATTCTGACGGCACCCATTCACTGCAGAGCATCCATTGGTGAGCAAGTAATGCAATGCTACATTTCTCCAAATCTGTTCCTACTGGACTATTCCTTTAAGAGACTGAAGTATGCAAGAATTACTCTCAATCTTGGCAAATTTTAGTCAGTAAAAAGAAGCCTAGGCGAACAATAGAGATTTTATAGAGATTTTATTCATGATTTTTCTTTCTTATGGGTGGGGTTGTGGAAACATCTAACAAACTGTACTTAGTTCTCACTCTCACATCTTTTTAGCATTCGTGAGGCACAAGTAAACATCTTCAGAGACGTTTAGAAACCGAGAAACGGATTATTTATATCGGATCGCTGCAGACTTGCTGCCTGGCAATGTTCAAAGCATAAATCTCGCATCTCTCCTCAGCATCTCATTGGTGTCTTCTTCTCTCAAGCGTTTAGTCTCAATCAATACGTCCTACCATCCACCTCTTCAATTAGTTTCTCTCTATCTCTGTCCATCTCACAGACAGACAGAAACTTGGGCAAGCAGAGAGAGAGATCAATGCAGGATCTGGCAGCAGCCAGAGCCGTATCGGTGCGGATTTGCATGTGTTCGTGTGGTAAGGCAAGGTCACAGCGCAGCTGATATCCACACCGGCTCAGACACACATGAGAATCTGTCAAAAAGCAAGCCAGCCTCCTGGTAATACGACGCTGGAGAGCTGCAGCAGCTGAGATCTTGTTGCATGGATTCCCTAAGGCTTCAAAGAACAGCGTAATCTATCCTATAAAAGACGTCATACGGGCCTGGACTCTTAAAATGCTCTCTATACTGGTTCTTCACAGCAGCTCAGGTTCAAATTTGACCAGAAACAATGTTTTGATCATATCTCTCTCTCTCTTTTTTTTAACCACAGAATTCTGTTCTTGCTATACTGTCTAAATAAAGATGGAAAAAAGATCAAAATCTAAGTTTTATAAAGTCCTATACTGAAACCACATATTGATTTGAATTATGTAAATAATAACAAAGGAAGAGCAAATAATTTTTTTTATAAATATAATGTACAAAATACATTTATTTTATAAATAAAATAGTAAATTAATTTTATTAATAAAATGTTAAATTGATTTTAATAAAAATACCAAATTACACATTTAAACTACTGAATTAACTATAAATAAAATGCTAAATAACTGTATTAATAATACAAAATTAATTTTTAAAATAAACTACTAAATTACTTTTATAAATACATTTCAATTAATTATTAATAAAACACTAAATTACATTTTGAAATTAACTACTGAATTAATTTTCAAAATTAATAATTTCAAAATTAATTTTGTTAACAAAATACAAATTACATTTTAAAAACTCTACAGAATTAATTTTGTAAACAAAATGATAAATTAATGGTATTAATAAAATAGCAGATTATATGTTTAAATAAATCATATGTAAAATGAAATAATTTTATTTATTAAAAAAAAATTATAAATAAAATGATAAATGAATTGTATTAAATTCAATATCAGCTTACATTTTCAAATATACTACAGAACTAATTTTATAAATAAAATGGTAAAAAAAAAAAATACCAAATTGACAAGTATACTAGAAAAGTATTTTACAAATAAAATGCTAAATGTTTTAAATAAAATACTAAAATTAATGTTATAAACAAAATGTGAAATGAACTGAATTAATAAAATACTAAATTAATATTCTAAATAAAACAATTTCATATTATTTTCATTATTATATTCTTTCTATAAATTATTTTTATAAATCAAATATTAAATGGATTTTATAAACTGAATTAACGTTAGAAATACAATGCCAAACTGATTATACAAATACAAGGTAGCAAATAAAATGAGCAAAAAATTTCAAATCAGAGAAAGTAAATCAGAGCAACAGGAATTAGCACTGTAACCAGGTTACAGGTTGGCATCCCACGAGAGGTGTAAAGGATGAAAGTAGGATGAAACCCGGGTGATAAAATCTGTGCCTTTGAGCCTGACACTTGACCCCAATCATCCTAAAGTGAGCAATGACACGGCCCTGCTGAACTCTGGGTCATCCTTCACAGTGACAGGCGCTTGACCATGAACTTGCCTAGACTGATAAAATACAAATGATTCAGTGTGGGTTATGCAACCAAACAGACACATCATTCAGAATGGAATAGTGTGCTACACACTGCATACTGAACAGTATACAAGTATGTGATACATTAGGCAATATGCAATGATAATCTACTTTCTAAAGGAATTTCAGCAGAGCTTTAAACTGAAGCATATCTTCAGCTGCACTGAGATTTTTATCCCACTGATAAGTGTTCAGACTGTAAGGACCTTGTATTGTACCTTGAGTTTAGTTAAAACCCTCTAAGGATACGCTCTCCTTGGTTTTAGTTGCCATCTGAAGATATATAGAGGCTGAAGGGCAGATTCAGAACGAGATTTCAACAATATAAACATCAAGGTGAATGAGTCCTCCAACACAATCCAGTTGAAGAGCTACTGCTTTGACTTCATCAGGTGAAAGGATTGGGGGGGGGGACTATTTTCATGTTTTCTTACATATTCTACAGAGCAAATGCATGGAAGTCTGTGTCTGGCATCCAACCTTTTTCTCACAAATCTAAGAAAAAAGTAAGAGTTGCAAGATATAACTTCAGAATTGTGACATATAAACTTGCAAATCTGAGAAAAAAAAATGTCCGAATTGTGGGATAAAAAGTCACAATTACCTTTCTTATTTTTAAAAGATAAAAGACATTTTTCTCAGAACTGCAATTTTATTTCTCACAATTCTGAGTTTATATCTTGCAGATATATCTTGCAAAAGACAGAATTGATAGAAAAAAATGTCAGAATTGCAAGAAGTGAACTCAGAGACAATTGTCAGATATTAAAAATCTCAATCGTGAGATCGAAATTTGCAATTACCTTTTTTGATTTTTAAGCTTCCGTACAAATGAGATGAAAATGTAGAAAAAAATAAATATGCATAAGATTAATACTAAGCACTACGTAGAATCTAAAGTACAAGAAATGCCAAATTCCCCTAAAACCGCATAGAAATCAGAAGCATTCCCTGGCAGAACAAATATGAACTGACCCAGAGCTAAAGAGTTCAGGTGCCAAGGGACGATTCAGGACCTTGGACAGTTCAAGACCCTCCGAGGGGAGGATTTCACCTTTGACTCGAACAGAAGAAGTCAAAAGGACATCTGGTGTCTGTGAAGCAGTAGTTCACTTCAGACACACGCTCACATGCGTATTTACTGTTGGTGGAGACAGATGGGATCAGCAATGTAAGACCAAACTAAATGACAACAGAGACAAACATCAGACATTTGCTAATTAAATAACACACTGTTGTAATGATTCATCTTCACAGCTTTGAGACCTGCTATTGATTTATTAAAGCAGACCTTTGCAGTTTATCATGCAAGAAGATAGTAAAGTCTCCTTTGGGAGCAACAGAGATTGCATTTACTAAAATGGTCTATTGTGCATCTCAGAATAGAGGACTGGGATAACAAGTGCCCTAAATTAGATTCCTAATTCACATGCCACACCAAGGTATTTCAATGGCACCATGTCTAAAACCATACTGCTTGCTAATTTTTTTTTTTTTTAATTCATTAATTAATATTATTTTCGTTATTACAAACCTTTTTAAAGACAAAAACTGTCAATTTTAAACTTTCAAGTTGCAAACCCATTTTTGCAGGATGATTTAAGTCAAATTAATGAGCTATTCATAACTTTAAAGCATCATATTTCCAATATTGTAGACAGCAGTATTCTAAACAGATATTCTAAACAATTATATTGAAATATGGTACAAAAACACAAGATACACTTTTTAAAGTACAAAAAAAGTATTAAAAAAGTAATATTTTAGTACATGCAATTGCATTAGCATATGATGCCATCACTGCACCATGGTACTTTTTGCAAGCTTATCATGTCCAAAAAGATATAGCCTATATGTGCCATACATGTTCATAACTTTAGAATAGCTTATCTAAACATTAATTAGTAAGTACATTCTATAAACAGGCTATTAGAAACAATCATCCTTAAGTCTCTCTGTAAAATGGCTTTAAAATATGCAGTGTTTTCTAATATTAATAGTTAACCTAAGTAGTTTATTTTTGTTCCAATACATCATATTTTGCTAAATGCATGCAAAACGGTATGATTGTCTATAATGATGCACAAAAGTCTAATTTATTCATGTAATTCAACTTCATTCGACACATGCATATTAATTCAGGTGCACACAGTGTTCACTGTTCAGCATTGCGAAGAACCGCAGCGTTCTTAAATGACTGCGCAAGCGTTTAGAAATAAATGACATAACGCAAGACGAGACGTCTGTCCGCATATATCGACACGCAACCTCATTTCTGCTGCTAAATGAGAGCAAAATCATGCGTTAAGACATACCAAATCCAGATGAACGAGAATCCAGCCTCTCTGTGATACACACGATCCTCCACTCTAGTAAACACAATAACGGTGAGCCGTCTGATTCAGTTTAGGGAATCGGTTCGTTTTAGCGAGTTGGCTCAAATTCACCGAGCCTGTTCGCAGAAGTGAACAGTTTCATGTAATCAAATAAGTATTTCGATAAACATTTTGTTGAACACGGAAAACTCACGTATTTGCTGTAACCATACAGTCTTAGTCACAGTGAAGCGGTTAACAAACGCATTGCAAAACGGTTCAAATGAATCGGTTCGAATGAACGATTCGTTCGCGAATAGAACATCAGTAAAACACAAAGGTATCGGATGAACACAGCCAGTGTTGTGCTGCGGGTGTATCAAATGGGGGATGGTCAGCCAAGAGACCCACGTTACATATTAATGACTTTTACTGAAATAAGCACAGCACTAAAGATCAACGAATATGTGAAATATATTTGAATCATTCACTTTCCAAATTTCCAATTTCAATTCAACTCCTAATTCAGTCTATTAACAAAAAAACAAAAAAAAATGCACGGCTGGGATGTTTTACCAAAAAAAAAAAAAAAAAAGGTTGTGGTACAGTACCATGATACAGTGATGTTAATACCATGGCATATACTATGGTACTGAAATGTAGCTACAGTATGTGGTATTTACACATAAGGGTTCATTTTTGCCACCTATTGGTGAAACATTGCTAATGCTTTCTTATTTGGGGCTTCAATGTGTGCATATTGCAGTAAAAATTACATATTACATCATAATATTTGATACAATATTCATTAGGCCTAGCTACTTTGCATTTTTGCATTAAACCTGCCACTTATAATATCCAGGGTTATTATCTTTTAACTAAAACTACAATGATAACAAAAGTCACTTGAAAATAAATTATGAAAAATATAATAAAATATAAAAATACTTATTTTAATTCAGCCAGTTTCAACATTTTCTCATTTTTGTTCAATTCTAAACTAAAGAAAAGTAAATAATTTTTTTTTTGTTAATATACTAAATAAATAAATACTTAATTATTCCTTTCAAACTTCAACTAAAATCAAAACAGAAAATATAAAATAAAATCTTATTCTAATAAATACATTTAAAAATATATAGAAATAACCTCAATGATGCTAAAGTAAGAGTGGTAGTAACCACTTCTTGCAATCTGCTCCTAAATGTAATATTATCTGAATGGAATTTGACTGCAAAGCCAGTGCGGCACAGGTGGTCTGCGTATGAAAGCAGATGGAGGTGTTGCAATGTTAACTTCTCAATTTGTTGGCACAGGTGGAACAACAATCAAAGCTCCTGTAAGGTTCATTCCCAAAAGTCCACAAACCTCAGACACTAAACACATCACTGCCTCGCAACACAGATGGGAAACAGGAAAACACTGTTCGCTGCCAAACGCAAACTGCCAGAGAAATGAGCTGAACGCTGAAATATTAACCGACACATTTCTCGTTATCGCATCCAGTGAAGAGGTTTAGTCTGCAATTGAATTGAGCAATAGCTTTTGAAATGTTCCCAGATCTCATGCCAAAACCGAAACTTCAAGAAATAAAAAAAACCCCACTTAAAATATAACTGTTTGCCTGAAAACAGCACATAAAACCATACATTTGATTTCTCTCATAATATAGACCTACCTTCAAAAGTTGACATAAAAACAGCTTGTTTCATGCATATGAAAAAACATATAGGAATAGTACCATAAAGAAGTCCATACTTTGAGTTCATTGCAGATAAAATATAAAGTAATCCATGAAATTAAATAATTAAGAATAAGAGGTCACATACATATCCTTAATACTGTGTACACTCAACCTTCATTGTTAAATTGCATGCTTACTTCTATGAAGGATGTGGGTGTTTTCTCCGTCTCTAGATGGTGATTGTGAGATAGAAATATATTCCTCAAGCAGCCATGCAGGGAAAAAGTAATTTCTTTTAGCATTCAACTCTATCCAGCCAGAAAAAAAAGGCAGGGCGGAGAACTGACTACTGAATGAGTGGTTGTGACTGTATTTGATGTCACAACAGGACAGTATTTATAGTCAAAACAGCCCATGTCTGAAATGAACTAGTCACTGTTTTCCATGCAATTACAATGAACGAGCACTGACGACATCCATTGTTTTTTAATATTTTTATAAAGTATTTGAAAAACACCCAATGAAAATTCTATATATAGCCTATCGTTTTATTTTAATTATGTCTCTATATATCTAGATTTGGGCTCAAGTCATGTGTCGAATCATTGTGGTCAAAGTCCAAGTTGAGTCTCAAGTCTTCTTTGATTATGTCAAGTCCTCAAATTTGGGACTCGAGACCGAGTCAAGTCTCAAGTCATGTGACTCAAGTCCACAACTCTGACAGTTACAGTGTAATAATTAATTAGCCCTGTAAGGCCCACACTGTAAAAAAAAAAAAAGTTGAGCCAACTTAAAATTTTAAGGCAACCGGCTTCAGCAGATTATTGAGTTTTATCAACTTGTAATTTTAAGTTTAACTCAAAAATCTGCTGAAGCTGGTAAAATCTTTTGAGTTCGCTCAACTTTTTTTTTTTTTTTGTAATATTACAACATAATTTTTAGCTTGACTAAAAAAAAAAAATAATAATTTTTTCCCTCGAAGACCACATTTATGCAATTAATAGCTCATCTTGTTCATCTTGCTTTTCTGGGACTGAATAAATCAACATTCAAGTAAGAAAAATACCTAAAATATTTTTTTTTCTGTGATTAGTAATATGTCTAGATCATGTAGTAGATATTAAGGCATTGTCAAATGCTTTGATCATTTTAAATTTTGAGCTTGTTATGTCAGTGTTTTAATTTTGTTAAAACATTTCCCAAAAAATGTACTAAAATGTCAAAACCCAATTTATTTCTGCATTAGAGGCCTCCTACAACATTTTAAAGGTGAAAGAATTTTTTCACTGTTTTTATTTTCTATATTTGGGTCTTTTAGGCTTAGGTTGATGTAATATATATATAACTATATACTGTACTAGTAAATGTTGAAATTAACACTATCTAAGATTAATAAATGCATTAGAAGTATTTTCATAGTTCATGTAATGAACTAATGTTAACAAAGAACTTTACCGTATTGTATTATATATATATATATGACCCTGGAGCACAAAACCAGTCTTACGTCGCAGGGGTATATTTGTAGCAATAGCCAAAAATACATTGTATGGGTCAAAATGCATTGCTAAGAATTCATTTGGACAACTTTAAAGGCGATTTTCTCAATATTTTGATTTTTTTGCACCCTCAGATTACAGATTTTCAAATAGTTGTATCTCAGCCAAATATTGTCCGATCCTAACAAACCATACATCAATGGAAATATTATTTATTCAGCTTTCATATATATATATATATATATATATATATATATATATATATATGTGTGTGTGTGTGTGTGTTTATTTTATTCATTATTTCTTATTAAACCAATCTGTGACAAATTAAAAACACCTCCAACACACTAGCTGGCGCCTCGCGCTTCACATGTGACTGAATAAAGCGCAGCGAACTATTACAGGAAGTAGAGCTGAGGACGTTCTTTCCGGCTCCGGTCTCTCAGCAAGAGTAAAGGTAGGCCGAAACAAGAGTCGAAAATCCGTTCAAAATCTTCATCATCTTACTATTTGATGTGTTGTATCAGCCGGATTCATTTAAAATAAATCCTTATAATGAATATATCTTAGTCTTGAGGTAATGTGCAGGCGGAAAATACTATATATAAGGCAGGATGTGCGACTGTTGTTCGCTACGGCGAGAGAGTGCTTCACGAGTTGTATTGTCAGTCAATATAGTAACACGAAATGAGAAAATAAACTTGAGGAAAGGCATTATAGATGTTGTTACAGAAAATAAGTAATTTAAGTGCAAAAAAGCCCCCATTGAAACCGGTATTGTGTGTACATCAACACGTTTAGCATGCTAGCTTAGTGCCTTCAGAACCGCGCGGAATGTCAAAGCTGACATAAAATGAACATGTTATTACATGCTGTTTTTGGCCATGGTACTATCATACTATATTTGTGTTTTAGTATGTACATTTAATACCGTTGTATTATCACTGTACAGTGGTACTACAGCAGTACTTCCTTGTATTTGGCTGTACTTTTGATTCAGTGATATTTTATAGTAATAACAGTGTGATTTTAAGGAAATGCTATGGTGCTGTTTATCATTTGTATTATGCAAAAGGTTTCATATGTTAAAGAATACCGTGATATGTATGGTGTAAGTTCAATGTATGAACACATGCTTGCATTTCTTGACTTTATCCTTTGAAGATGCTGTGGGTAAAAGTGTTTGCTAAAAGCATAAATATGAACTGAAATAATTATATTTCTGTTTTAATAGATGTTGATGCCCAAGAAGAACCGCGTTGCTATCTATGAGCTCCTCTTCAAAGAGGGCGTCATGGTGGCCAAAAAAGACGTGCATCTTGCAAAACATCCAGAGCTTGCTGACAAAAATGTACCCAACCTTCATGTGATGAAGGCCATGCAGGTCAGTCCTTCTGACCATCATGAACTTGGAGCAGTTAATGACGTGTAAATGTATATTAAAATACTTTTACCTTGACAGTCTCTGAAGTCATGCGGGTACGTCAAAGAGCAGTTTGCTTGGCGCCATTTCTACTGGTACCTGACCAATGAGGGCATCCAGTACCTGCGGGACTTCCTCCACCTGCCCCCAGAGATCGTGCCTGCCACCCTCCGCCGCCAGACCCGCCCCGAGACCGCCAGACCCCGTCCCAAGGGTAAGAGGCTCATATTCCTCTCATATCTCTCATGCACTAATTTGTGAAATCATTAATACTAGAAAGCTATATTATGGGTTCTGAAGAGAATGAATATAGTGTTTCAACCACTTATTCTGTTCCTATTTGGCGCTTTACTGATAAATGGTTGTATGTCAATGCTAAATGTCACTCATAATGTGCTGTAGACCTTGACTAAAGTGTAACATGGTGTTTTTCAGGTCTTGAGGGAGAGAGACCGGCACGTCTGGCCCGTGGCGAGGGAGACAGAGATGCTTACAGACGGTCTGCTGCTCCACGTACGTACACAATACATACTGTCGACATCAGCATATTCTTCTGCCTCTGTGCGGCATTGTGTTAAACTAAACACTCTTCGTTCTACAGCTGGTGCAGACAAGAAGGCTGAGGCTGGTGCAGGTGCTGCCACAGAATTCCAGTTTGTAAGTATTGCCATTTAAATACCATTTAAATGCATGACTCCAAACAATTACGTAAACGCTAGCTTGAATTATCCTACTGGGAAACGGAAATTGTGACCCTCAATTTTGCATGCGCTCTCTTTTGTGTTTTCAGAGAGGTGGTTTTGGCCGTGGCCGAGGACAACAGCCACAGTAATTTTCCAGATAATCTCTTGTACAATAAAGGTTCAAAAGTGCTTCTCTGTCCGACTCGTTCATATATTGGTTTGCAGGTACTTGTTAATGCATTCAGATATTTAATGCCTTTAAAGGAACCGTTTATCCAAAGATGTAAATTTGCTACTGAAGAGTTCGAACAGCTGATAAAAACATCACCACTCCAGTCAATTAACGCCTTTTGAAGTGGAAAGCTCTGTGTTTGTAAGAAACTAATCCATAATTTGTTTTTTTAGCTTTGAGCTAAAATATGAGTCCATAATATTGGTTTGTCTAGAGAAACAAGTCATCTCGTCTGAATCAGAAGAGAAATAAGCAGTTTACAAGACAAAATGATCCTAAACATGTGGGAGGACAAGAGGGGATGGACTTTTTCCACCAAAGGAAGAGTTATTATGAACTCTAATTTGGGCCAGAAACAATTGTTTAGAGTATCTTAATGATGGATTTGTTTCTTACAAACATGCAGCTTTTCGTTTCACGAGATGTTAACTGATGGACTGGAGTGGTGTGGATTATCGTTATGTTTTTATCAGCTGTTTGGATTCGCATTCTGACGGCACCCATTCACTGCAGAGGATTATGCTAAATTTCTCCAAATCTGTTATCATGAAGGAACAAACCCATCCTCAACTTGGATGACCTGAAGTGGAGTAATTCTTCTCCAAATTTTCATTTTTGGATGAACTCTTTCTTTAAAAAAAAAAAAAAAAATTATTATTTGGTCCATCATCGTGGAAGGAACCTGTAAATCTTAAATGTACACATTTTGACAACATTTTAATGTTAAACTAGCACATGTAGTTTTCCTCAAAAAACAATGTTAAGTAAATCAGAATATTTGGCATGTTAAAGCATTACAAATTTAGCATGTGGGACAAAGTCACTGAGACCTTGAGGTGAAATACTGGTGTTTATTAGTTGGCACATTTATATTACATTCTTATACTGGTTGATTTCACAATCCCAAAATGAAAAAGCAAAATATTCCAGTGAAGGGTACAGCTGTGGAACTAAAGTCTCACAGCTTTTGTTTAGGAGTGTTGGGAGATTTCAGTCATAGTTCCAGCATCCCATTTAAACCAATTACATCATGTTTACCAGGCTGAACTCTTATTGTACCCAAGTTTACATTCAGAGTCACAAGCAGGGCAAATTTAAGGTGCTTTCCGTGAGATGTTCGTCAAGGATATGGGTATTTCACATGATCTGTGATGTACTTCAAATGCAGCAGTTTAGATTTCACATCCTTGTTTTTTAGGACTTTGAAACGACTGTGTTCAAGAGAAGATCATTCACAGCAATGATCGGCTACAGACGCAGCCACTTCCACTTACTACAGAAGTCAAAAGGTTCTTTTATATGCTGCTGTGCTAAATGAGGGGTACATTAGTATGGCCACCATCACGTATCTCAATCAAGAAAACAGACCAGATTTGCTATTACATGCTACACTCAAAGTGAAAGAGAAAGACTTGCAATCAGCTGCAAAATCGATGACATTAGTGTTGACATATTAATCAAAGGCATGTAAACAAATCACTGATAAATGTATGTTCATTCACGTTTTAGATCTTGGGTTCATCATTACTCATTCTTGCAGTCAGACTAACAATAAAAAGAAATCTTGAATTAAAAATGTACTTCATAAGGATTTTGCATCATAAACGCACTTAAAACGCCCAGAGGTGCAAAATGACGCGGTTCAGTCTCCAGGAAATAAATCACCCAACCTAGTGTGTACCATATCTATACACAAGGACAAGCACTGGAATTTGACGTTTTGATCTGTACAAGAGCGATTAAAAGACACCAAAACATCTCGCTAACTACAGTGGCTCAAGATTCACAGTATTGCGCCAAGCGCTTTACAGAGCGTGCAGTTCGGCTTCCAACACGTATTTGACATTTCAAAAGAGAAGATGTTTAAATGAGCTGTAGATGATGATGATATGGTCATTTCTAAAAAGGGTGAGAGGTTAAAACAACCAAATACCTCATCAGCAGGACTTGAAGTCCAAGAAAACAGCTTCGGCAACTGTCAGAAAAATATTAATAGCCAAATCTACTAAGGGAAGATGAAACCATTTCTGGGGTCTGCTGAACATTCATAAAAAGTGCCCTCAAAAACACAATGTGAAAACTGTTCTAGTGCAGACTAGAGCTAGTTTTGTGCAAAAAAATAATATGCTATATAAACATCTCCCCTGCAATAGCTCTTTAGGTGTCATTTGAGAGTTGTTATGGTATTAACGAAATGTAAACATCTGCCAACAGCTAAAATGAACATGAAATCCATTTTACTTCCTTAAAGAGACAGTTCCATTTAAAAAAAAATAAATAAAAAATCCTGTCATTATTTACTTACTTTCATGTTGTTCCAAACCTGTATGAGTTTCTATCTGCTGTTGAACACAAAAATAGAATCAATAGTTCCACTGACTAATACGATAATATTTTTTTCCCATACTATGGAAATTAAGTTAACGATATTCTTTAAAATGCCATCTTCTGTGCTCAATAGAAGAAAAACTCATACAGGTTTGAAACAATTTGACAAGTAATTAACAACTAGTGAAATATTCTGATATATTTCAGTATGTTCCATAAGGAAAAAAAAAAAAGTGGTTTAATTTGATCCAAGTTCAACTGCTCATTATTGATTTTTGAAACCACCAGGTAACATAGTTCATCATTTTTTTTAACAGATTGCTTTGAAAATCGAAGTGAATCTTCTAGTTTAGGGAGAGGATTTCCACTCTATCTACCGTGGCACTTCTTAAAGTCAACATAGTACGTGCAACTCATTTTACTTCTGTAAAATGTATAACGTATTGTGAGGAAGAAATGAAATAGACTTCAATCCATCTTGAAAAATGGGTGTTTCGTTCCAGAATGGGATTACAGTTGCATGGTGCACCGATGAAACCAGGAAAATATATTAAAAAGTAAATTGAGTCCATTTTGTTTTCATGTTGATTTTAAAAAGTGCTACAGAAAACCATTACAGCACAACAACGATCTGCCAAATCATACCACCGCTCTATCACAGTCTGCTTAAAAGGGAATTGTTTTGTTTCTACATCACCAGCCGCACCAAACAGAATTACAGAAATAATGTCCAAACAATTTAGTTGCAATGAATTGGTGCTGCTAGTGGCACAAAGTCTCCAGTCTAATCAGGTACTAGTATAAATTAAATATGCTTTTGCAGGCCCATAAGTTATTTACAAGATGGCAAGACAAAAAAAGGGTAAGTTAAGAGCATCAATTTAACACGAAGTACAGGTTAAACATTCATCGCATCACGCAAACTCATAAGACAAATAAATACCAGTGTTCATGCAAAACTATTAACTTCTCACAGTTCCACCATTCAGAAGACTAAACGTTTCCTCTCGCAACCACAGAAAGAGAGCTAACGAAAAACTCGTTCACACTCGTTCACGCAGAGGAAATCGAATGTGTAAAAATACTGAAAGCCACATGCTGACGCACCATGTGAAGATTTTTACATCACAACAAGTAAAAAGTAGTTCTTGCATTCGTTTAATCTCACTCTTGGGCCGCTAAAAGGACGTGGGTCGCGGGTTTCATGCAACAGTCCGCATGAAAGGAGGATTAAACAAGAAAAAGCAAAAGTGTTACATTTACAAAACATCGTTTTGAATATTCAACCAACACTTGATATCTGCGCCACCTTCTCGGTGCTCAAAAAACCTTGGCACCCTTTGTTTTTGTGTCTTTTTTTTAAAGAAAAAGAAAAGGATAGAATGAGGAAAGTAAGAGCAAGAGTGGTGGAAGTATCCGGAGTGTCTATGTTTTGCATTAGTTATCTGATATCAGAGACGGAGCTCTGATTAATGCTGTAGGTGGGCGACAGGTCTCCCCCTATCGTGGCCACCAGGGGCGTCCCGTTACTGTTCAGACAGCCTTCCTGTAGGGCCGTGAAGTAAGTGGCCTGTACTGGTTTGTGACACTGCAACACTTCTATGGCATCTTCGATTTTGAACCATTCCCTTTTTCTCCCTGTCAAAACAAAAAAAAGATAAGCAGGTGTTATGAGCCAAATAATTTTATAATGGCTAACAAGACAATTGTACATTAGATTTTTCACACTTGCTAATCTCACAATGGGCTTTGACAAGAACAGTCTGATATTAATTTGAATTTGGTCATATTTTGATGAGATATGTCATGTTAATGTTGCCGTGACATTGCCACATGCCTGCGTTCATCTGAATAATGGGCACTTTATTCAGTATATACACTGTAAAGAACCATTCTTTCACACCGTTTCGAAAAATTGGGGTTAATAAGATTTTTTGTCCCTTGCTTTTAAAAGAAATGAATACTTTTATTCAGAAAGGACACATTAAATTACTCAAAAGTGACAGTAGAGACATTTATACTGTTACAAAAGATTTCTATTTCAAATAAAGGCTGTTCTTTTGAAGAATCCTGAAAAATGCATCACGGTTTCCACAAAAATATGAAGCAGCACAACTGTTTTCAACATTGATAATAATCAGAAATGTTTCTTGAGCAGCAAATCAGCATATTACAGTGATTTCTGAAGGATCATGACACACTGAAGACTGCAGTATGATGATCAAAGAAATCAATTATTTTTAGTAAATAAACAAACAAGTTTTGAACTGTAGTGTATTATTCTGAAGTACTAACCAATGTTTACTGAATCCTCCCAATCTTCTAGAACTTCAGTTACGATGAGAACGTAGACGTACGTTCTGTGTTTCCTATCTTGATTCTAAATATAAACCAAAACGTTATTTAAAACAGTTAAGACAAACAGCACTTTTACAGCAAGCCATTCTTTCTTATAGTACTTACCTCAAATATTCCTACCAGTCTTCCTAAAGTGCCCTTGACACCAGCCTGTAAAACAACGAATGAACAAAACCAAGTCACTGCGTTTTTATTAATACATTTCTTATTATTTTAAAGAGACAGTCATTACTACATGATCAGGTCCTTCAGTTTATTGTCATCAATGTAGAACCAATGACTGATGCATTAATTAGTAAGTGAGAATTTGACAACTGATATGTTTTTGGAGGTCAAGAAAAGAGTAGTGGTGAAAACCAGCAGGACAGCAGATCAACAGGAACATGAAGGCATTCTTCAGTGTGTGACAGTCTACACCTGTCCTGAGTGATAGCGATCCATCATGACGCTGTTTAGGCCAAATGTCATGTACACAACATGGCGCTGACCTCAACTTGAGTAGCTGATTGTCGTCAAACATGGTCTAAATTTAGTCTTGATTACATAGCGATGGTCCAAAAGTCTGAGACCACTAGTGGAAATGTTCAATTTAATATGCACTACCGTTAAAAAAGTGTGGGGTCTGTGAGATTTAGATTTTTTGTTTCTTCTGCTCATCAAGACTGCATTTATTTGATCAAAAACATAGAAAAAATAATATTATTTCAATGATAAAAAAAATCGGTTTTCTATTGTAATATATTTCAAAATGTAATTTATTCTTGTGATCAAAGCTGAATTTTGGGTCATTCATGAGTGTCACATGATCCTTCAGAAATCATTCTAATATGCTGATTTGCTGCTCAAGAAAAGCTATTTATTATAAATAAAAATTATTTGTAACATTATAATTGTCACATTATAATTTAATGATCCTTGCTAATTTAAACATATTTGTTTAATTTCTCTCTCTCCAAAAAAAATAAAATAAATAATAATACATTTAAATTAAACAAAAAAAAAATTTAATTAGACACACACACACACACACATATATATATATATATATATATATATATATATATATGGATTAAAAAAAACTGACCCTAAATATAACAAATAACATTATCAGGATAACAGTTTGAGAAAGTTTAGGTTTGCTTTCTTTTGCTTTAATGGCCTGATGATCATGTTCTTCAGCATGATTCAAGATCCAAAGAGCATGTTAAACTAAAGAATATCTGACCAAGAGTCCCGTGATCAAACACTCATTTACATTTGATTAGTCACATTGAAATGCAGAATATTCCTTACTATTTCAACATCATAACATTACATTTAGATTTTGAAATCTAAAAACTTTTCAATATGCTCTGAGACTTCAGGACAATCCCACATATGCAGTTCCTTCGAACACATATGACATTGTGTCATGGGACGTTTATAGTGTACGGCCGCTCTTGGCTACTGTCTGGCAGTGGAGGTGTGAAGAGCAGCTCTTAATCTGAGTGTAATGCCCTTTAAAACTGTAAGGCGATCGTCCCGGCAGAATGAGCAACATGTTTGCCGTCTGTCAGATTGCCAGCAAAAGTAAGAGAGTATGGCGGGTCTCAGCTGATGGAACATTATCACTTCTCTTTTATGAGAAACCCCATAGGTTAAGTGTCAGCAGAGAGAAAACTTACAGTTTCCATGTTTGCACAATGAATCGAGTCAAAAATATATGGCAAAACATCAATTATTGTGAGAGGTGATCAGCTGATTAATCAGGTGATATTTGGCCATATTAAAATGATCGGGTCCATCAGTTGTGTTTTAGAGCCAAAATTGACTGATACTGAATCTATTTTAAGTAAATATTGTACAAAAATGAGTGTGAATTTAAATTGGAAATTGTGTTTATATTTTATCCACATTTTTAAGCATCAAAAAATCATGATATCTACTACAAATGGCTTGAGAAGCTTTTTGTAATGGACAGCAGATTATGATAAATAATAAAAATGATCATCTATTTCATGCATAATCCTAGAGATGAAAGTCAAACCTCTTCACAGACTTCTCGGACAGCAGCGACGTTGGGCTCTTCCTCGGGCTCCATTCCTCCTCCAGGTACGATCCATTTGTCTGGATATCTGCTGCTGCTCACCAATAACACCTGAGAGGAAACATTTTACAAGTGTTCAGTCTGTTGCACTGAATGACAGGACAGTATATCGACCTGGCCAATTAATAATGGGCCATTAAGAAATAATCACTGCTCATGAACAAAAGCAATAGTTCCTCTTGTGTCAGTTCTCCCGGCACAATTGTTTTTAACTCATTTTGAATCACTGTTTGGTACAATAGATGTAATTTCAGCATTTTCTGTGAAACTCTGGGGCCTCATTTGAAAACAGTTTCTGAAGTGGTTTTATGAATGATTTATAAAGCATGTTTCTAAATATATGCATCTTTATAAATCTTTAATATTTATTTATTGTCAATTAAATCTATCTATAATTTTTTTTTTGGAAATCATTAATATAATTATACAATATAATTCATATAATTTTGATTTTAAAAAGTTATTAATTAAATATCAACAGTACTGTAATTTGCGTTTGTGAAGTAATACTAGTATGTAAATACTAATATGTAACGCATTTCTCACAAATAAAATGATGAAAAAAATCACTATGATCAATTAACAAGACTAATAAACACAAATAGCTATAAAAGTTACAGATGGGCAAAAATATCGGCACCCTTGGTAAATATGATCAATGAAAGCTGTGAAAATTAATCTGCACTGTTAATCTTTTATTTTAAAAATTCACAAAAATCTAACCTCTCATTGGATAATAAGAATTTAAAATGGGGGGGGGGGGGAATATCATTATGAAATAAATGTTTTTCTCAAAAACACGTTGGACACAATTATTGGCACCCCTAGAAATTCTTTTGAGTAAAATATCTCTGAAGTGTATTCCCATTCATATTCACAATTTTGAGCTCTCCAGGGTGATTATGAACATTAAATTATCCAGCCATGGCTTCCTGTTTCACAGAAATATAAATAGGAGGGAAAACAAAGCCCAAATTCCCTTAATCATCATCACAATGAGAAAAACCAAAGAATATATTTCTAATGTGCAACAAAAGATAATTCAGCTTCACAAATTAGTGAAGTGGCTTTAAGAAAAGAGCCAGAGCAGTGAAAATTCCCATTTCCACCATCAGGGCAATAATTATTTATAATTATATTAGAAATAATTATTTCTGCTGGAGGTCCTGGACATCTTGTTTAGACGGATGGCATCATGGATTCTATCAAATACCAACAGATAAAAAAAATCAATAAGTGACTGACTCTGTTAGAAATCTTATAATGGGCCATGTTTGGATCTTCCAACCGTACAATAATCCAAACACAAACCTCAAAAACAACACACAAATGGATCACGGAGCACAAAACCAAGCTTCTGCTGGCCATTCCAGTCCTCTGACCTGAACCCTGTAGAAACCGTCATGGAGCTGTGAATCTAAAGGGTCTGGAGTGATTCTGGATGAAGTAATGGTCTCTGATCTCTTGTCAGATAATTAATGAATACATTTCATTTAAGTAATTATCACAAAGCAAAACAGTTGCTTATTTTGCTTATATAGCATTACAAATGACGCCTTTATATAAATCCTGATTTGTTCCTCACCTCTGATGAGCTCCATAAAATGTGTGGAGCTAAATGAGGCCCTTAATTATGCTTTCGCATGATGTAACCAAATGCTTTCTTGGATGTACCATGGGTTTCCACATTTTCAATTGTACCACCACGCCGGTATATTTCAAAGTACTACAGTAGGCCTATTACCTGGTACCATGGTACTGCCACATTACTTTTTTGTAAGCAATGGTCCGATCATCAATGAATACCATGGTACGTCTCTTTAGCGGTGTTCAAAATAAAAAGTACCACGGTATCACAGACATGTACAATATGGGTTTCCATATTCATGAAATACATGCAGTTCAGTACCATGGTATATTCAGTACCAAAGTACTATAGTGTTACCTTATACCATAATTGCACCTCCACAATACTTGTTTTAGACATGGTCCTCCAAATATCTTCAAAGAAAACCATGGTACTTCTTGTTAGTGATGCTCAAATGAAGTACCATGGTATTTTGGACACAATGGTGGTAACGTTACCATGGAAGTAACATGTAACGTTAAACGCCATATTTCAAATAACCATATCGGATATACCATGATCAGTACTTTACTGCAAGAGTCTTTAAAATCTCTCGTTTGAGATTTAGCATTATAGGCTAACCGAGGCGTGATATAGCACTTACATATTATTGTTCTTTTGTTGGTTTTGATTGCCATCATTTGTACGTCGCTTTGGATAAAAGCGTCTACTAAATGACTAAAATAAACGTAAAAGTAACAAATGATCTCAGATCAGATGTATTTCAATAAATCAATCGAGCTGTCAACGAGTCGCGCGTTCTCAGCGCAGCTTCATTGATTATCGCTTGTCGCGACGTTTAACGCTAGGCTAACTCCGCTAATCAGTCCGAGGCTAACCGCTGCTAGCACGCCGCTACAGCCTGCCAAAGGGCTTGAGATCCGCCAGTTGACGCGCTGAGATCCGCATCGCACCGCACGCATCGCGCGTTCTCCGGCGGCGCGACTCACCTCCTGCTCGGTGTCGTTCCTGAAGCACAGGCAGGCGGCCCGCTTCTTGAATCCGTCTCCATCATAGGTGCGCGTTTGGTTCGACTTCAGCTTCATCATCTTGGGCTTGCGCGTCGCGACTGAGATCGGAACCTGAACCAAGAGAGGCAAAGTCCGTCCGCGAATGGAAACCCCGCGTCAATCACTGGAAATAAACTCTTCTGCGCTTCATTTTTCCAAAGCCGAGCGCATCTCGGAGACAGACGCCATTATCGAAACCGCTACGGGATGTGCGCAACCGGCACAGCGCAGATAGATAAAAAGCACGTTATTGGTTTTAGAGAATAGGGCCTGCGGATATGAAATTCCGCATAACAATCCGTTCATTGTGTACGCGTTAATGTTATTGTAATTAATAAAAATAGTTTTATTATTTTTTGTTAATTAATTATTGGTACATTAACAATTATTAAATTGATCTAATCAGTAGGCTATTGAATAAAAGCAGTATTTTACAGAATATACAATATTATATTATTTTTTAAATTAATATTATATTATTATACAGTACTGTATTTTGTCTTGTAAATACTAATATGTAACATTTCTCACAAGTAAAACGTTTTTAAAAATCTGTATAGCCAATTAATATACAAATAAAATAACAATAACAGTGACAAATTGCTATATGATCCATCAAATACTAACTATAAACCAAAACATCTTTCAAAATATAGGTCTAACTATTACCACACTTTATTTAGTATTTCAATTGAAGTGGAAAACTTCATAAACATTAAAAAAAAATGTAAAGTAAACATAAATCTCTCTCTCTGAATTAAATTAAATTTATTTTTTCTGTTGCACCGTATTTAGTAAAGTAGCAGTCTTAACATATTTCTTTAAATTATTATGATATAATAATAAAATATTGAATATGACAGTAACTATTACTCTTGAATAATATGAAAATGCACAAACAATTTGAAAAAGTATTTTTTTATTAAGATCAACACACACTATACATACAAATAAAGTCTATAAATCTAATACACATTTTATAACTCTAATATTGTATTAATAAAATGTCACACACCATATGCCTCTGTAGGCTATTTACTGCTACACGGACAATCACTGCAGAATAAAGGGTATTTCTACCACAGAAGGGATTGACGTTGTCTTGGGCTTTTGCTGTCTGTTAATGACACCGTAATACCTGAGGTGAATATTTCAGAAGTTATGAGTGCTCGAATGCATAAAATGCAGTCCAAAAGTGGATTAATATTGGCTATAATTTGCATTGCACTTTTGCTCAATATATGTATTTCAAGGGAGTGTATAATTTTATTTTTTATGGACCCTGAAAAGAATAAATCTGAATCCTTGAGAAGCATAGCTTATTGTCACTGTTGTGATCTGTCATGTACACAGCTAGATGATTCAAATAAATCATTTTGAAATAAATATTCTAAAAGCACTTGGGTGTGGAGAACCTTGAGCTGATACCTGTAATGCAAACAGTCCTTTGAGGAAATGCTGTAAGAAGGTGGTTTGTGAATGTTATGTATTATTGGTACTATGAATACATTTCAATGTTCGGTTTTTAAGGATTTTTTTTATTTACTTTTTGGTACCTTGAGTCACCACTTGATGGCGTCCTGAAGCAAAACCACCCGAGAACCATTTCTATAAGCCAAGCATATTAAGGGAATTATTTAAATTGATGTGTAATTTCTTTCTTCACCATTACATTTTTATGCTTAAATCTCTTTTTAACTGTGTAAGAAACAAAGTGCTGTGCCAAATTCATTCCCCATTAGGAATTAGTACAATAAATGTCATCATGTAGTTCCAAAACACCAATTGTTGGAAGCTGGAATCCTTCAAACACAATACACCAGCAAAGACGTCTGTTTTCTGCGAATCAGTTTCAAAGTGCAATTTGTACCCGCAAGGTCGGTGTCAGTGATGGCTTCAAAATTTAACAATGCTTCCATAAACTTCAATAGTGACAAACAAATACAAACAAACACAGAATTATACATCCAAATACAAACCTTTGCTATTATCCTCAATGCTGATTCCTGGGGATTCTAGTGGAAAACATCACATAAGCTGCTGTTAAAGGAATAGTTCATCCAAAAATGAAGATTTGCTGAAAATGTACTCCAAGATGTAGATGAGTTTGATTCTTGTTTCTCAGAATAGATTTGGAGAAATTTAACATTACGTCACTTGCTCACCGGTGGATCCTCTGCAGTGAATGGGTGCCGTCAGAATGAGAGTCCCCATATTGTCCTCTCACACCAAAATCCACCCACATGTTTGTTTAGAATTGTTCTGGGATGTTTTGTTGTTGTAAGTGGTGTTTGATCTTTGCATATTTCTCTCCTGATTCAGACAAGAAGACTTTTATTTTTAAGTTATTTTATACGGACTCATATTTTAAGTATATATGGATAAATATGGATTTGTTTCTTACAAACACGCAACTTTTTGCTTCTCAAGATGTTAATTGATGAACTGGAGTGGTGTGGATTACTTGTGCTGTTTTTATCAGATGTTTGGACTCTCATTCTGACGGCACCCATTCACTGCAGAGGATTCATTGGTGAGCAAGTGATGTAATGCTACATTTCTCCAAATCTGTTCTGATGAACAAAAAAAAAAAACTAATTTACATCTTGGATGGCCTGAGGGTGAGTACGTTTTCAGCAAACTTTCATTTTTGAGGGAACTATTCGTTCAAGATAAATCTATGTGCTCCCTCAAACCTGGCCTGGGTAACTTATATTTGATTACAAAATATAAGAACCTGCCTTGAAGCAAATTTTCACTGAAGGTTGCACAGTAATATACTCTAACAAAAAGCTAGGTAAACTGTTAATTGGTAAACTGTAAACAGCTACATTCAAAATGAATGCATTCTATGAGAACTATTAAGCCCATGATGTTACACATTAAATTATAGCTTGATCTAAATCTAGAATACAACATGGACAAATCTAATCTACAACTACAAACAAAGTATAAGTAGAAAAGCACCTCAGTCCGATATATATATATAGTAAAAGTAACTGGATACACATGACATTTGTATGCAGTGTGATTCTGGTTTCTACAGTATATTTGATCTAATGACATAAAACTCATGTATTATGCAGAATATTACATCTATTACTGTCCTTTTGTGGCTGTAGAAAGATGTGAATGACATTCCATGTTATTCACAGGTTGGAGAGCAGACGGTTGGTTGGTTTGGTTGAGTATGAGGTAGTGCTCCAGTTAGATTGTTACTGCTCCTCCTCGTCATCTTCCTCAGCATCCTCAGATGAGTCCTGAGGTTTTTCCTTCTCCTGTGTGAAATGGAATCAAACATTTGGGGATGAAATGCATGGAAGCAAAGCTTCTCTCTTGCATGCTATATTTGACATTTACAATGCCATTTTAAATAGGTTTAGCAAGATAGTTTGACCTTTAAATTTGCACATTAATTCTGTGCAACCTGAAAAGAAATATAAAATTTAAAGGGACAGTTCACCAAAAAATACACTGCCAGCCATCAACAAATTAGAATGATTTTTAAAGGACTATGACGCTTAAATTCAGCTTTGCATCACAGGAATAAATTACATTTTAATTCATATGTTCTTACCACAGGTGACGTTTCGAGCCTAAAAGCTCTTCATCAGACAACATAAATAACATAAATAAATATTTTCCGCTTTTTGTTTTTGTGGTTGAGCACCCACATTGAACTTTTGGCCTGTTGGATGTGCGCACTTTGATTGCAATTTTAATACATATTCCAATCTGTTATTTTGAATAATAATATGTCACGTTCCTGGTTTTACTGTATTTGTGATCAAATAAATGCAGCCTTGGTGAGCAGAAGAGACTTCTTTCAAAAACACTTGAATTATTTCAAACTTTTGACCAGTAGTGTACAATTACTGAACATTTACTCTCATGCCATTATGATTTTCTTTGTTCCATGGACGTTATGCACAGAACTTGATTCTGCAAAAATGCATGTTAAATATATTCAACAGAGGGCTCTGTGCTTTTAAAGCATTGCCCAAGCATTCACATCTGTATACTTGCATAAAGTATAGATTTTTTTCCATAGTCAGTATATGCTGCAAAAACAATAATATAACATAACAACATAATATAATATGTCCAAATTTGTTTTCCACAGAAGAAAGTAAATAATTATAGAATTTTCTGTACCTCTTTCTTCGGTTTTCCCTTAGGTTTGCTGCCAGAAGCCGATGATTTCTATTGAACAGAAAATGAAATTAACAAACAATTATTCAAGTGTCAAAAATCTGTGACTTAGTTGTACGCAATAAGCCCTCCCAGGCAAAATCATTGGATAAAACCAAGGGCGCTTCTATTTTTTCAAATCATTTTCACAGGCCAATGTGGCATTGCATGGCAAGTGCACAGTAGAGGGAGCCTGTTTCTGCACATGACAACAGATGGAGGGGGCATTGAGTTCATTGAGGACTCTTGAGGCGGGAGCTGACAGTGCATTGCTCAGGGCTAAGTGGCTAACAGCAGGTCACCTGCATTTGGTCAGCGGATGAGCTGTCGACGAAAAACCAGCATAACACTATTCATAATTAATAATGCATATGTCTCTGTGTGTTTGCAAACCAGAGACAGCTGTGTTGTACTACTCGGCAATAGTGAGAAAAATAGTGTCTATATTTACATGGCTATGCCATAATCACACAAAGAGACTAATTATTCATGGTGTGAGTTAATTAAAAAGAAGAAGGCTTACTCTCTTGGATGGGCCTTTGTTTTTGCTGCCTTTTGGCCGCCCTCTTGGTCTTTTCGCAGTTGGCGACCCACTCGATTCCTGCAAGAAAACATGTTTATTAAGAAGTTGCCTTAATACAACACTGTAATGTTATTAAAACTGGGGATGCATCAACTATATTGTTATTGCATCACTGACAAAATAAAAGCCCCATGCATTATTATATTATTTTCACCCAGAAAGTAAACTGGTTTAATATTGATCACAATAATTTATCACTAATAACACAGTGTTATATTATACCTTTGGATGTTTCCTTGGTCTTCCTCGTCCCCTTTTCTCAACTCCATCCTTGTCTTTAAGGGAGACTGTTTGTTTCTCTGAATCACTCATGTTTCTTAGCTGTTTAAATAGAAATTCATTCAAAAACCCACCTTAACTCAAGTATCAAAAGATCTGGATGCAATGACTGATTAAGTTTAAAGGAAGGATACATTGTGATCATTTTCAAGCACACAGCATTGAGGGTCTCTGGGACATTAAAACAATGCACAGTCAGTCTCAGAAAGTTTAATAATTGCATTTATGTCTGTAACCCTTCTGGGTACTTTGGAAAATAACTGGTGTTGATGCACAGGCGAGGCGCTCAGTAGGTTATGCAACGATAAATCTGTATGGGAGCCATATAGCGCGCGCTGCACTTACAGACAGACGTGCAAATGAGCATTACAGTCCTCGTGCAACCATTTAAAACAGAACCAAACATTCACTTACATGCACTTACAGGAAAATAATGGTGTGATACGCGCTGTTTCTGTTCGGTGGCCCCACCTCCCGCGCGATGTCTGCTGATTGAATTAGAGCGCAACCGACCGTCTACCAATAAACCACGGTCTAATTCCGAGGTAAACAGACGTCTGCGTGTGGAAAAGAGCGAAATTAACTCTGTCGCTTCCGATCGTATCGAGGGAGACGCGGAATAGATGCGATTAAAGCGAGTTCAGGAATAGCCGCCTGTCACTGGAATAAAAGGCCAATGGAAAAGCGGGATGAGCCGCAGGTTGATGGGAAGAGAGGCGGATCTCACGGGCCATATGCTGCATATAATGGCTGTGACAAATTACTGGCGCCAAGTACAAAATCTACTTGAAGAAAAATTACAGAAAAGAAAAAGAGAGAAAATAAATAAATCGTCATACTTCTTTAAATAATAAAATAATATACAAAGAGCGGCACAAATAATATATAAATAAAATAAACTACAGAGATATTAAACTAAATTATTAAACTAAAGTTGACAAGCTTCTTTAAAAATATAATATACACATGGCTTCACAATAAATAAATATTGAAACTAAATGTACTTAGATTACACAGATAGATAGATAGATAGATAGATAGATAGATAGATAGATAGATAGATAGATAGATAGATAGATAGATAGATAGATAGATAGATAGATGACGGACCGTCTTCCATGCAAATTAATTATACCAAGTATGTTTAAAAAGAATACAAAACATATAAACAATAATTATAAATAACTTTTACTTTTAATATAAATAAAAAAAACTAAAGTTGACAAGCTTCTTTAAAAATATAATATAATATACACATGGCTTCACAATAAATAAATATTGAAACTAAATGTACTTAGATAGATAGATAGATAGATAGATAGATAGATAGATAGATAGATAGATAGATAGATAGATAGATAGATAGATAGATAGATAGATAGATAGATAGATAGATAGATAGAACGTCTTACACGAAAATAAAATAAAATAAATTTCTTTTACTTTTTAATTGAATAAAAACTAAAAAGCCTAAATGACAATAATATAATATAATATAATATAATATAATATAATATAATATAATATAATATAATATAATAAGACGAATTATAATCGCAATATTATTACATTTAAAAAAAAAAGAATGAATAATACGTTACTGGACCTAGTCGGTTCGTTTACGTGACATGGCGCGTAAATGTGACGTTGTCAGAGGACGTCATTGTGCTTGAAGACAGCAGACCAGAAGAACCAAAACAATGAGATGTACATGATCTGTATGTATGCGTTTCACATGATCTTTTATTCGAATGTGTTCTGGAATGAAACCGAATCGATCTGATGAACTGAAACGCGTGGTGGTCGTGTTTTGTTGTGTGATGAATGGCTGTGAATGGCTTGTGTTGTTTACATTGCAAACAACTCTAGAACACACAGCCTTATTAGTGCAAGTCAGTAACATTTTGAGGGGGAAAAATGCGCGTTCGTACTGAAAATATATTGGATTTCAAAGATTTGTAAAATAGTGGTTGGTTGAAGTGACGCTCTTTATAGGTATAATCAGATAGCCTGCTAACTAACTGGGATTACAGCTTTAACCAGCGGATCTGTGTGCTTAGAGACTGTTGAGAATGCTGCTGGTGTATCAACAGAGGGTCAAAAACTATTTTTAACATGCTTTACTACAATAGTAAAATATTTAGTAAAATACGTGTATGATTGTGATTTATTTATTTAAAAAAGATAACTAGATAGGTCAGGTGGTGTGTTGCATTTCCTGTAACAGTTACCGTCCACAAAGGCAGTGTTTACTCGCATCTGGTGCTTGGTGTTCATTTTGGACCGTGCCTCCAGGTATTACCGACTATAAAAAGACCTGACCACAGGTTCTTTCTCCGAGTTCAGAGAGCTAGTTCAGCCGCAGCAGTGCTTTGAAGCCACACCACAAGCCACACATGCCCAGATGCATTGCCATATGTTGCCTTTACTGCAGAAGCCTGTAACATACTCTCTGTTTTCCAGGACTGAACTGACGTGATCTGCTGGCCGCTCCGCCTCCTCTACAGTAATGCGTTGTCAATAAAAATGGGAGGCAGCGGATCCAAAACCAAAGGAGTCTGGCCTTTTAGCAGCTCAGGAGCCGGAGGAGAAGCTCCCGGTGAGGTCAACGAACAGTGTTTAGCACGTCTACGAGGCTCCAAGAACGCAACACCATTTGTCTTTACAAGGAGAAGGTAAATGTTCAGGTCGAAAACCCTTTAAGATCTGAGAGCTGTTAAGTTTAGCCTGGTCAGTTCTTGGTGGTTAGGGCCATGTGAAGTCATTCTCATGTCAAGAACACGGCAGTTTTCACCTCAAAACCAAGAAAAAGAAATAAGAAGATATATTTTGTTCATAGAACGACACATTGTTTGCTTAACTCTCATTATTCGACAGCATTGAGAAAAATGGTATTTACAATAACAGCAGTGCATTTCAGTCAGTCTCAGTTTTTGAGAAAGTGTGCTCAAATTGAATAATGCCAGAATCATCCATTCATACATGCATATATACATGCATAAGTAAATAGTTCATTTAAATAAACATTTAATTTAAGAAATAAATATTTCATTAAATAAATTAATACAGACTTTCTTAACAGTTTCGTGTTTTTTAGAGGGGTGAAAGGAGACCTGTGTTTTGTGATATTCATCCAGCTGCTGTTTGTTGTTGCAGTTCCTTGTATTTTGATGAAGATGGAGATCTGGCTCATGAATTTTATGAGGAGACTGTGGTGACCAAGAACGGCAGAAAGAAAGCTAAATTGAAGAGAATTCAGAAAAACCTTATACCTCAGGTGAGAGATGCATGGAAATGTTCAGTGCAAATTGACAGGATCAACTCAGGAAATCATTTGAAATGTGAACATAATGATTATAATTTATGATGATTAAGACTAAATTAGATTTGATAGGAAAACCCATGATTTGCTACTTGATTTTGCTAGTCAGTAGCACATGAAATTTATATTTTATTATGAAATATTTTTGGTCAGCTTTTCAGTAATAAAAAAAAAAAAAAACACCAAATAAAATAAAATGTGTATCTGCTAAAAAAAAAGAAAAAAAAACATTGACTACAAGCCTATTTTTTATTGTATTATGACTTGACTATTTATTTGTCTCTTATCTAAACATTTCTTTATTTATTTCTATTCATTCATTCATTGTCTCTCATCTAAACATTTAATTTACCTTCGTTCATTCATTGATTTGATAGGCTATTTGTTATTAGTCTCTTATCTCAACACACTTTTGTTCTTGGTGTCTTTCACTTACCTTAAATCACATAATTTAGCTTTTAGAGCATTGTTTTGTATGTTCATTTTTTTCACAGTATTTTTGATATTTCATGTCTACAGGGAATCATTAAGTTGGATCACCCACGAATCCACGTTGACTTCCCTGTCATCCTGTGTGAAATATAAGCTCACAGACTCTGTGGGAAGTGTCATGACTCTAGGAGCGTCACAATCACCCTAGACTTCCTTCCACCTTCGGTGTTCTTCTGAGAGGATTCTGTTACGACAGCGAGGGTGTTCTGCCCTTCACGTGGCTTTGACCAAAAACATGAATCATATTTTCTGATTTGTATTTTGGTGTATAGACAGCAGACATACGGTGTCTTGTCTTCTGTGATGTACAGTAAGGAATGCATGCGCGATGAGAGCGTGTAAGTATGGAGCCTAAAGCAGTGCAGGGATTGTACAGAAATCACTCATGTTTGTTGATGTCGACCAACTGCGGTGTGTGTTTATCGTCGTATTGTATATTATAATATTCTGTTCAATCAAAGTCTGACTCTGTTTGTTGGGTTGCAACCCACATCTGCACTTTTTTCTCATTTATTGTACAGTAAATTATGAGTTGATATACTTGAATAAAACAGTTTAGCAGATTACACAGTAGTAATTATTTATGTAATTATTAATTATGTAAGACAGTCACAGTCCATTTTACATCCATAATGTTAAGGTGAAACAAAATATTTAGTGAGAAAAGATAGTGCTGAAAAAAAAAATTGGAGATTTATCGGCACCGTATCAGTTATTAGTCATCTGTAATGCATCTGTATCAGCTGATATTGGATATTTAACACTGTTAAAAATCTTTAGGAAATTTCACAATAAATATCTATTTTTTCAAACAGTACATAGTGTTGTGACCAGTGATGTTTTAGTATCACTGATATACTATTGCAGTTTTTGATCATGCTTTTAATTCGATTTCATTTTTATATTTTCTGTTTTCATTTTAGTTAAAATTTTTAGTGCTTTTGTTGTGTCTTTGTCATTTTTATTACTTTGTTTAATGTCTGTATAGTAAACTAACTTACACTAAACAAAATGAGAAATGTTAAGCTGAAATAAAATACGTTTTTAAAAATCTATTTTATTTTATTATTTTATTTTCAGGTAATGAAAATGGATTTTGTGGTTTAGCTGCAACCTCGAAATTCAGTATAAAGTTTTTAGTATTTTGTTTTTAATTTATTTAAAAATAAATGATTGTTTATTCTAAAAAATTATGGACATTAATAATAATAATAATTTATAGTCATTATTAATTCATTCAATAGCATGGAATTTTCATCTATGTTATTTATCAGTTTTTGTCACTGAGATTAAAGTAGTTATCTTGTCAGAATCTCACTACTGGTGCAACACAATGTAGTTGTAATACAATAAAAAAAGATTTGACAAATATTTTTCTAATAAATTATAGTCCTTTTTTTTAAAAAAAAACCTCTTTCTCTCTGGGTTGTGAATTGAAAACGCTGTCCCTCTCTCATATTTAGTTTATTTTGGCTGTGGGTTCTGTAGTTCGCTGGCACTGGGGATCTGGGTGTGGTAGATGGTGAAATGTCAGAGGTTAAGCTGTTTTCAATGTTTCCTCGCTTCTTTGAAGTTCATGCTGGGAGGCTTTCACTCCCGTACAGTGGCTTGATCTCCACTGACATGAGATGGACGCTTTATCAGAGCCGGCCAGGCCCTCAAAGGTAGGTTTCATTAGAAACAGATGAAAATGACTTCACTGGGAATGTTTGTCCAACCCATGTGAATGAAATACAGGAAGCTCCGACAGGATGCCATGTCTGCGCACAATCACTGACACTGATAAGAGAGAATAAACGCTTGGAGGGTTTATGAGAGAATGCATGATGAGACACGTGAAGGTTACAGCGGCCCTCAGGGGCTTCTCTGTGTGTGAAAGTACTGTTAAAGGAACAGATCACCCAAAATTATAATTCTGTAATCGTCAACTCACCCTATAATGCTTCAAATGTATATGACAGGGCCGTAAGTAACCACCATAAACAATTAAGGGGACAAGTCCCACCCCCCAATAATTACAAATAGCTAAATTGTCAATCAAATTAAAGTGGGCAGGCTGAACAGATTGTTTCCAGAAAGAGAAAGGTAAAATGAAAGTTGCAAAACGTTAACCAACAGTAATATCCAAATATGCAAACTACTCAACTTTTTTCACAAACAGCCGTTTTGAATTGAAAATATGGTTTAATTTTTCTAACTGAATTCAATTCCTAACTGAATGTGATGAAACATTACATATTACGCATAGCTAACCAAAAAGTGCATGTGTGGATATTTTAAAATATTAGCAAATAGTTAAAAATGATTAGACTATTGCTATAGATGAACTATTTATATACAATGGTGAAGGTAATTCTATGTCTAATTCTAGTTGGGTAGTAGGTTAATCATTGTGTATGTATATATATATTGCTATTCCTGTTCACTTACTTAAAGGAAAGGCATTTTTCGAAAATCTGATAAAGCTGCCGGTTGACCTTTGACCTGAGGGTGTGCTATGGGAATGTCTTATAGGAGTAGAGATGGAGTGATAATACAGGGGAACCACTGTCTCTGATTTCTCCTTGCGCTCGAGGATGTGAGTTTGCCATTTTTGGGAGGCGGGTGTGATGGGTGTGTGTGTGTGTCCAGTTCCTCTCATATTGTTAAAGCTTCCTGGTGCTGCCTAGTTGGAAGAAACGGTGATGTAAAACCCCAAGAACGGGGAGAAAAGGAAAAGGCCCGAGGAAGGAAGCGGCCCTCTCTCTTTCATGAACACACACATGCACTGACAGAGACGACACATGAGTCAGCAGAATATACCGCAACAGCGGAACAGGATCTCTGCAGGTCATTGTCAGAAAGGAACCACTTGAAAGCCGCCCAATGCTACTCTGATTTCATATTCATCATGTGCATCCTCAATCAGAAAGTTTCAATGAATCCATGCTATTTTTGCTCACACAGTTTTATAGACCAAAGCAAACACCTAATATGGCTAAATATTAAAAGGAATTTAACCTTACATTCATATTACAGTTATGTGATGGAAGAGAAATTTAAATAAAAAAAATTAATTCATTAAAAATAAACTTAATGAAACAAAACTAGCTTAAATGGTAAATTGTTTATATTATTATTATTATTTTTTTTAAATACAATTTGTTTTTTTATTTCTTTGTTTTTTAGAATCAATATATATGTTCAAAGCATTACCTTATTTATTTATTTATTTGATGTTAACAGTGAGCACGTTCTTTTGGACATTTGTACCTTTTTTTTGTTTTGTTTTTATTATCCCTCATTTAAAAAATAAATTTACTTTTACTTTTTTATTCTTTTTTTTTTTTTTACATAATTGTATAGTGTTTAATATTTAGGTTCGAAGGAAAAAGTGCATGTATAATGTTAACGTTTATTTAATAAAAATTGATTTTTGATTTATGAATTTATTATTTACTGTTTTATTACTTAATAGCTAAATATTTGTATAATATTTAGATTTCAAAGAATGTACTTGTTTCAATACATGATTCAATGAAAACGTTCCTTATAAAATATTTATTTTGCAATTGTTTTTCTTTTTTGTTACAAATTAGTTTTGTTATTATGTACATGATTAAAGTTTAAAGTTTAATATTTAGAACTGAATGAAAAGGTGCATGTATAATGCTTTCTGGTCCCGCCATGACCACGTTATAGGCCTATACCATTTGCATAAAGGAAAACACGCCCTCAGTGAGCTGTAATATAACCACGCCCCCTGCACCGAATCAATGAAACTTATGAAAGCGGCGCTTTGAAGTTGTTGCTCTGCCGCAAAGATAAAAGCGTTTCAGAGGAAGAATGTGAGATCAGACCTCACGCGACATCAGTCCGCCTGATCTTCAAGTCTTCATGAACGGAGGAACACTCGCGAAAGTCTCTCTGTAGGAGGCAACAGGCGACGTGGTAACAGCAATGATTTACATCGCAACCACAGGATGGAGTTATTTATCTGGGAATGAATGCTATTTTTAATGTCAAAGGTGAGTTGTTTCCATGAAAAAGTTGTTTTGTTGCTCTATGAATGATTTGAACAGGCTGATGTTGGTTTTTAATTGTATTAAACACTCACAAAAAGTTTCATGGCACTACGCTGGTAGCCCGTGTGTAACTAACATGGTACTACCACGATATTCCTTGAAGTTGCATGTAAATCCGTGAAGTATTGTAGTTTTACAATTTATTGTTCAGATGTTGATCCTTAGGAGCGCTGGAAATTTAATGGGGTTGTCAATAATGTTTTATTTAAACATCATCAACCACAGTCCAATAGGAGAAACAGACATAAATGTGTTAAATGTCAACAAAGAGTAAGAATATTAGGCTATAAGATAATGTGGAACAAATTATATCTTATATAATGTCTTATATCTGAGTAACATCTGATGAGCAGGAGATTTAAGCTAAATTTCCCATTTGCTCTTCATTTAATCCTATTAATGTACACTAATTTTTGCTTTTACTGTCCCTTCAGCCATGATATCATATACATAAGAGTAGCATTTAACATTTCTTTAAAACTGTTTATTAGAGCTTCCTGCACATATTTATGTGCATAATAAAATAATATTATTTATTATTACAATTATATATTGATTTAATTTGATAATATTTTATATAATGTTAAATTCAATAAGTGGGGAATAATTTTATAATATTAATCAACTTTATTTCAAATAAAAACTCATAATATCTTTGATTCATTTATCTGGGAATGATTGTTATTCTTTAATGTCAAAGGTGACATATATCATGAATTTTTAATTTTTTTCATGGTTGTTGATCTATGGATAATGTGAACAGGATGATGTTGGTTTTTAAGTGTTTTAAACACTTTTACACTCCTAAAACGTTCCATGGCACATTGGTGCCACGATAACACTTGAATTTTTATTTTATTATTATACAATGTTAGAATATTAACCAACTTTTGTTTCAAATAAGAACTTCTCTCCGAGTAATAATATCATTGATTTATTTTTCAGGGAATGATTATTTTTAATGTCAAAGGTGAATTATTTCCTCCAAGTCATGATATGTTTCCTCTGTGAAAGATTTGTGCCTTCTTGTTTCCTTTTTAAATGAACACTGATACCAGAAGGATATCAAAATTAAGCTCCTAATGGATTAACTAATACACAATGTGTGTTTTTTGTTTTGTTTTGTTTCAGCAGAAGTGAAGGCCTGAATTGCGAATGACTGAAGTCATGGCTCGCTGGATCCAGCTTCATTGGAGCATCTGGTTGTTGGTTCCACTGGCTCTGGATCATCTTGCTCTTGCTGAAGATCTGAAGCCCACCAGATGGCCTCTTTACCCTCAGAAGCCTCTGGTTCTGGTCTGGAATGCCCCGACAGAAGACTGCAGGCCTCGGCACAACGTCCACCTCCAGCTCGATCAGTTTCAGATCGTGGCCTCTCCGAATGAAGGCTTCACCAAGCAGAACCTCACCATGTTCTACAAAGACCGCCTAGGCCTGTATCCATACTATCAGGATGGAGTGGCCGTCAACGGTGGACTACCACAGATCGCCAGCCTCACGGAACATGAAGAGAAGATGCCGGAGGGGATCGCAAAGTACATTCGCGACCCGTCTGCGCAAGGCCTGGCCGTGATTGACTGGGAGGAATGGCGTCCGATTTGGATACGGAATTGGGACACCAAAGCCATTTACAAGAGCCAGTCGCAGCTCTTAGTGGCCCAAAAAAAAACAGAGTTGACTCAAATCCAGATAAACAAAATAGCCCAGCAGGAGTTTGAGATGTCCAGCCGTATGTTCATGCTGAAGACGTTACGGCTGGCCAAAAGCTTGCGTCCAAACCAGCTTTGGGGCTTCTACCTCTTTCCTAACTGCTATAACCATGACTATCTCCGCAGTCTGGAGAACTACACGGGACGCTGCCCGGATGTGGAGGTGGCCAGGAACGACCAGCTGAAGTGGCTGTGGACTGAAAGCACGGCTCTGTTTCCATCCATTTACATGAAGTCTGTGTTGCGCTCGACATCCTCCGCTCGCCAGTTCGTCCGAAACCGGGTGAAGGAGGGAATGAGATTGGCATCAGTGGGAGAGGGATTGGCACGTCCTGTTTTTGTCTACAGTCGCCCTACATATGACAATGAGCTGGAACTGCTGACAGAGGTGGGGTTTTGTAGAAATACACTTGATTTGCAGTAAAACACAATTTCAGCTTATTGGCATTTAGTTAAGCTTTGCCCCCCTTAATTACTGTTGGTAACTCAGACAAGCTTTACAGAACGTCCCATAGGAGTGAACTGAAGTATTCTGCAAAATTCTGCAGAACCACCAAAAGTAGTAAACATTAAGGGCAGCATTGCAAATTATATTGCTGCAAATTATATTTATTAGGCAATTTAAAAAAAAAAAAGTCTTTAATGATCTTCTGTGATGGAAACAGGTCAGATTATCTGAGAATTTAAGAGAAATTTTTCCATTTGCTCTTCATTTAATCCCATTATGATTTTTGTGAAGAGTGTGATTGTCGAACCACTAAAAATGGTAATATTTATTGGATATTATTCTTAATATTATACTAATAATCCGAGTCAATGCAAAAATGAAAGAACATTAAGTTAGTAATGTTCATTTTTGATTTCTGACTTTGCAGATTAAAGTTATGATTATATCTTGTCAGAAAACTGAAGCAAAACTCTTCATTTAATCCCAATACTTTAAAATAGATTCAATTTCTCTTTAAAGAATTTTTTTAATTTTTTATTATTATTATTATTATTATTATTTTTGCTATGAAACTTTACTCAAGGTCTGCACTCTAAAATCTCTTTATTATTTAAACGGGAGATAAAAATAAATAACAAACGTTTCGGCTTGCTGCCTTCGTCAGTGTCAGTGTTTTTTTGCTATGGCCTTTAATAACCTGAATCAATATGCAAATGAACTAACATTAAATTAGTAATTTTACATTTATAAATACATTTATTTAACTAAATGTATTACTTTTATAATAATCAATATTTATTTAAAATATTATAGATTTCAATTTTTACATTTAAAATATTTATTTACATTTAGTATTTAAATTGATTTAAATCTGGGGGGGGGGGGGGGTTACTGATGTTCTAAATGGTCATTGATGTTCACAGATTTGTAAAAGTGTATGGGAACAACATTTTAATACGGTTTTAGATAATTTCTGTGAAAGTGCATTTAAAACTATCCAAAGGTATAGATTTACAGCAAGCTTGTCTGACAGTATTGTGGATGGCAACGGTTGCTAAGGTAGCAGAGCCTTGTAACATTTGTAAGGCAGGGCTTAGCAAATAGACAATTAAATATATGTAAATTTCTCTGTATGACCCGCATGTGACAGAAAGTGCGGAAATTAAGGTTGACCTTAAAGGACGAAATATTCCATTGAGCTGTCAGTGACGGTCCAGTCTGTTTGTTCAAAGGCCAGAGAGGTCTGCAAATAAGTCTTCTATTGTGTACATTAGAGAAGTTCACATGCATAACTGTTTTTGTCCCCATAAAGATCTTCAGGTTTTATGCAGCAAAAAAAAAAAAAAAATCTAAACATCTTAAAAACAAAATATATTCATAAAGATTTTAAGTTATAATAGGACTGTTTTTTTTTTATTTTTTTAATATGCCTTTATTATGATAGAGAAGACAGGAAGTGAAGGGGGGGGGGGGGGGGGGGTCCTTGAGCTGGGATTCAAACTCGGGACACCTGTAACGCAACAGTGTCACATGTGCATGCCGTGCACTGCCCAATAGGCTATCAGTGCCATTTTTTTTTTTTTTTTTGTAAAAATATTTTCTTCTGTCCCAGTTCTAACTACATGATTCATGTAGAAATGTGAATTTGTGGTGTTTTCATTTCAAACACATTGCTGTGTTTATTCAACCATCCCTACCGTCCCTGCAGTTTTAGTGAAGATTAAAGCGAGTGTATTGTGTATATGGTCTTTGTGTGGTTTATCACAAAACGTTTCCTTATGTAATCATCGGTGGCTTGTTGCATGAAGCTAGCGGAACAAACTCAGAGTCTCAGAGTAGACAGAAACCGGCTTTGTGCGACAGGCCTCTGCTCTTTATCTTCGTTTATTTGTGTGTGTGTGTGTGTGTGTGTGTGTGCAGGAGAACAGGAAGGGTGCTGGTTACACTTACAGTGCCACCACCCACCACACCACACCAGCTGATTTCCTTCTTAATTTCCACTGTTTAAGTTGCTGTTACATTCAGTATATGTGACCTTAACACAGCTTTCAAAATGAGCTAAATTTACTTTTTGTTTTTTGTTAAAACTTTGTTTAAAAAAAATCAAGAACCTATCACAGTGATTCCTTTATTTGTGTCTGTGCAGATGGATTTGGTGTCCACCATTGGAGAAAGTGTGGCTCTGGGTGCAGCTGGTATCGTTTTCTGGGGTGAAGCTGCTTATGCCAGCAGCAATGTAAGCACTCACACACCACATTACATCAGAAATAGTACTTGTTAAGGGGTTTCTATTGATGCTAGTTCTAATAATAATAATAATAATTTTGTTAATGGTGCTTCTATTGATCATATTAACCATATAAAGCCTACTGTATCATACTGTATATGATACTGCATTATATTTGATGCACAAATTTTTTAATGATCAGCCTGAATTATCTGTTATATACAATCCAGTACATGGCGCCTGATTGCTAGTTTATACTTATAAATCTTTACGGATTTTTATAAAGTAAATGCAAGAATGACTTTTATGTTGTTGTTACTAATATTTCAAGATGAGCATTTACTGGACAGAAGCAACTTAGATTTATATGATTATCCGTACATCATTTTCTATAACAATCATGTCAAAATGTAAGTATCAAATATGATCATCTGCAATATGTTTTAAAACCAGAGATTTGATCATAAAACTATGCATTTAAATATCATCTTACTAAGACATATTTTGGGGCGATATTAAGTGACGGCTTATATTTATAGCCTATGCATTTTATGTAAGTAACTGCTATACCTTAATTACAATCTCACTGATTTACTTAACAAGCTATCAAAACTTCATCTTACTTTTTGACCTTATAGATAACAATGTCTGAAAAAAATGTGTACCATAAAAAAAACAAAACCTAAATTTAAAAAACACCTAAAGACCTTAGCAACAGCATAGTGACATGCTAAAGTGCCTACAACACTCTAGCAACTGCCTGCCATCCACTTATAATTTCTTCAATAAATGTACAACTCTAGATTTTACTTGACATAATTTCCTTCTCTTTATCTGTTTCATCATTCAGGCCATTTGTTCCAGTTTGAACCAGTACTTGCGGGGTCCACTGGGCCGTTACCTCCTCAACGTCTCCACAGCAGCCGAGCAGTGCAGTCGCTTCCTGTGCAGTTCCCACGGTCGCTGTCTGCGCAGACATCCGGACACGGACACGTATCTGCATCTTGACCCACAGACACACACAATAGTAGGCCAGGGGAGCGAACTGCGCGTGAAGGGAGACGTGAGCGTGGAAGAGCAGCGGCGGCTGAGCGAAGACTTCCAGTGCCAGTGTTTTAGTGGGTATCAGGGCGAGAGGTGTGATCTCGTGGACCCTCTTCAGCAGCGAGGAGACGGACATGCACTGAAAGCATTATGGATTTACCTCCTAACTCCATTGCTGCTGCATTCACTGACCTAAGCACACGCCATAGACACTTGAACTCGTTTTCTTGCTTATGAAATATATGGCTGGTCAGTGCGCTCCAAATGCTGTTGTGAAAAGGTCCTTCGCTTTCATAAAGTCATGTGGGTGAGCTTGAAATCGAAATTTATTAGTATAAACACAGGAAACTGAGTTCCTCGGAGTTTAAATAAGCACTTTTGTTTGTTGTCACACGTTACTCACACAAAATTTGAGCCAGATGTAGGATATTGTGCAACAGGAAAATCTAAATCTAAATCTAGATTTATGACTAATGATGAGCGGATTCATTCAGAAGAAGTCTTTGCTTGAGTCGCTGTTAAAACAATTTGAACTGGTGCACATTTGGTTTTAAGTGGCAGTCTTGGTTTGAGTGTAGATTTGAGATACGAGCAAGCCTTAAAGGAACAGTTCAGCCTAAAATGAAAATTCTGTCATTATTTACTCAATATTACCTGAATGACTTCAGAAGACTTGGAATATAGTACACGAGCTGCGTGAACCACTTTTAATAGTTGTTAAAGGAATAGTTCACACAAAAATGAAAATTTGCTGAAAGGTCAGGCCATCCAAGATGTAGATGGATTTGAATTTGTTTCCTTATCAGAGCAGATTTGGAGAAATGTAGCATTGCATCACTTGCTCACCAAAGGATCCTCTGCAGTGAATGGGTGCCATCAGAATGAGAGTCCAAACAGCTGATTAAAAACATCATCACAATAAAACACTCCAGTCCATCAATTAACATCTTGTGAAGCCAAAAGCTGCATGTTTGTAAGAAACAAATCAATCACTAAGGCATTTTAACTTTGAACCGTGCTTCTTTTCATTTATGCATTTGTCTCTCCTGATTCAGGACTTGCATTTTAGCCAGAAGCAACAGTTCGAAGTTCCAAACAAACTAACTTGTTTAAAGGTTCTGGATTATTTACACTACTTTTTTTGTCGGCTATTTGGACTCTCATTCTGACGGCACCCATCCATTGATGAATCAGTGATGTAATGATAAATTTCTTAAAATCTGTTCTGGTGAAGAAACAAACTCATCTACAGCTTGGATGTACATTTGGAAGCAAATTTAAATTTTTGGGTGAACTATTCCTTTAAGATGAGACTACTAGTGCTGGAAATGTGGATGCATGTCATGCAATGTCGCTTATGCTGGCTGACCTGAGTTTTGAATCTAGCTTGTGTGTGTCATTTCCTGATCACAACCCCCATTTCCCATCCTGTCCTGTTCTATAAAGGCAAACCCCCCCTAAAAAAATAACTACAGAAGATACTACTAAAGAACTGACGGTTATTTATATCCTGTTATTTAAAAGTATTTGGTAACTGTATCCTCTTTATTACTGTTTCATGGACTAATTTAACTGTTGCCAAATCAGCGTATATTTTTATGCACATTTTTTGCTTCATTCAGCGTCTCTATCAGTGTTGTAACAGTGATTGTTATGTTGTGAGAGTTATGAGACAGTGCTTATATTCATATGTGAAAAAGGCACTGGACTGTGAGAGAAGAAGCAGAAGAGATTTTCATTATATCTTTAAATTGCCAAAACAATTGTGACATTATTATGAATTAGATTTTCTTAAATAGTGATGCATAGAGAAATCATTTTATATGTGATTGAAATGATTTCTGCGTTTGATTAAAAAAATTGACTGGTAGTATTGTGCATTCATTTTATTCATTCATTTTTGTTCATTTCTTTTCACATTTGTTGTCTCAAATTGATTTTGTCCAGTAACCATTCAGTGTTTCTCAGTTACTGTAAGTTTTTCAGAGGAAAAAAACAACTAACTATATGAAGGAAACAAACCTTGGATCTGCGCAGCACAAGGACCAGCCCAAATTACAGGGTTTACAAACCAAGAAGTTATATTTGTTGCTTTTAACTCTGTGAGCATTTACTCAAAATAGAATTGGAAGCAATATGAATTATGGTGTGTTTGTTAATCTTTAATCATTCTAGAAATGACTTCAGATGCTTTGCATGCAGCTGCAGAGTTTTATGGTGTTACCCACAGATCTAACTTTCCATTCCTCATTAGTTAATTTTAGCTTTTTGCACGTATAAAGGATGTTTTCTGACTATCAAGATAAGAGAACTGAAAATTGCTTCCTTGTTTTTGAGAATTATAGTCATCATTGTTACCCACATGACCATAAATGACAAGCCATACATGGAAAGCAAATTTCCTTTAAAACAATGACATTTAGAGCAGTTTTTCAGTAAAAAGATACAATAGGTTGTACTATTGCACAGTAATAATTTGATATAGGCCTATACCATGGCACTAAATGATTACCATATTGATGTGGCATGGCATTTACAATGATATTTCAAATATATAACCAAACATTTGTGCAAAAAATATGATATTGCTGTGGTCTAGTAAGTCGTCATTTTAAATAAGTGCTTTAAAGGGATGAGTCTTATCCTATAAAAGACATTAAAATTGTATAGGCCTAAGTCTTTCCTACCTGAAATAAGTAAGAAATATGTGATGAATGGCCTAGAAAGCACAATTTTATAAAAATAAACAGAACAAAAAATATCTAGATATAATTTTTTTGTTTCATACTTTGTTAGTGTATAAAGTGGGCCAATCTGATACACTACTAACATGTTTTTTATACATTTATTTATTTATTAATTTGTACGGACCGACGTCCACGCGTCCTGTGTGAACGTCACGACGCTCCTCTTTAGACCCCGCCCACTCTTTCCTATTGGTTAGACAGGAGTCGTTCTACTTTAACAAGAGAGAGAGTCACGGGGGTAAATCTGAAAACATTTGTCGTTTCTTGAGTGATTCTTAAAGATTTACTGGATCAGTAAGTACGATTTATGTTTAGAAGATATGAACGCTTGTATTTCATCACATAAACAGCGTGAGTTGTGTCTACATTCTCGGTGTCTGTCGGTTTTCTTGCTTAAAGTCACAGTTCCTCTTTTTATCACAGTCGAAATATAAATAACAAAATGCATTTCACTATAATTCTTCTAATAATCATAAACATCTAAACTTATTTTGTCAGATCTTGACAATGTAATGCGTGTCTTTAAATTCACGTTTTGTGTAAAAAATTACCTTGGTAGCCAACACTAACATAAAAGTACCATATTAATACCATGTTTTTGGGCTGTGGTACACTTTCCTTAGAAAAAAGTACTGATAGTAATACTATGGTGCTTTGAAATCATGATACTACAAACAAGGTAAAAGTGTACTGTTCTATACTTATGTTTTTATTTGAATACTCTGTACTAACTTTACCATATAACAGTATCAAGACATTAATATGATACTCTCAGGATATTATGAAAATACCATCATGATTGTGTCCAAAACACCACGGTGTTACCATGGTAACGTCCAAAATGTTAAATAATAATGTTAGTAATTTTCACTTTGTAAGTGAAATCTCTACCTGCCTCTGTTTCACAGTGAAATGAAAAATCATGTACATTATAAAGTCACGTTTCAGGGGAAAGGTCTGCACACCACACACGCACTTAATGTAGTGCTTCCTGAAGTGGATGATTATTATGGATAATGAGTTGTTCAGGATAAAGTATACCTTTGTTCAAAAAATTACCTCTCATCATTGAAATTACCTTTTGAAATTAGACTGTAGCTCAGCTTCATTTCCATTTAAATTGCCTCTGCTCATGTGACATCAGATGTGGAGCTGGATGCTAAATGCTCTGCGTTCCCTTCGTTGCAGGTCTAACGTGTCACCTTTTGCAGGGATGGACGGGCTTGGACGTGGGACGTGTCCTCTGGCGGTGTTCGCCATCTGTTTTGCGTCTGTTCTGGGCCGTCCATCCTCCTCTCTCACCCATCTCCCGTTTTTTTCCGTATGGAACGCGCCAACAGAGCGATGCACGTCTCGATTTGGGGTCGAGCTGGATTTGAGTGTCTTTGACATTGTGCACAACCGTGACCAGGCCTTCATGGGAGACAACATCACTATCTTCTACTCTGACAAGCTGGGAGAGTATCCTTACTATGGGATTGGCGGTCAACCAGTATATGGAGGCGTTCCTCAAAACGCCAGCCTGGACCGGCACATCTGGAAGGCCGACAACGACCTGAGGACTGACATCCCAGATTTGGGATTTCACGGGCTTGCTGTCATCGACTGGGAAAAGTGGAGGCCGCTGTGGGAACGTAACTGGGACACTAAGGAAATCTACTGGAATGGCTCCAGGGCTTTAGTGAAAGCCAAACATCCTACTTGGAGGCTGGATCAGATAGAAAAGGAAGCGGTGAGAGAATTCGAGGTCGCTTCACGGGCCTTCATGGAGGAGACGTTAAAACTGGGCCGTAGAGAGCGTCCTGGAGGGTTATGGGGGTTTTATGGCTTCCCCTGCTGCTATAATTATAAGTACAAGAAGAATGAGACATACACAGGTGAGTGTCCTGCTCTGGAGATGAAGAGGAATGATAAACTGGCCTGGCTGTGGAACGCCAGCTCGGCCCTGTACCCTGAAATCTATCTGGATCTCGGGCTCCGGGGCCGCGGTCGGGATATCTTGCTGTTCAGCCGCTATCGGATCCTGGAGGCCCTGAGGGTGAGGGAACAGACCACCCATCTACCTCCATCTGTCTTCCCCTACGCCAGGATCGCCTACGCCTACTCCATGGAGTTTCTCTCACAGGTCAGCACAGAGTTCAATGTCTTACCCTTTATTACTTGTATTATATCTGTTTAACAAAGTGTTATAGACCTTAGTCAGGGTAGCGCCAGGGTTATTAGAGTTAACTATAATATTAAAATTCAAATCATAAAAATCATTTTTGTTACTTGAAATAAAATTAACATTACCTGAAATAAAATAAAATATTTTTTTTCTTTTTTTTTTTTTTTTTACATTTTTTTGTTTCCAAGGCAACATTTCTCAATTTCATTTAGTTTAACTTGATGTATTAAATAACTTAATCTGAAATTAAAAAAAATATATATTTATAATAAATAAATAATTTTATATATTAAAAAAAGAAATTATGTCAGAAACTACTTAAAATGAGAAAACACCCTAAAATTACTAAAAATTTAATACATAAAATATTATAAAACATTCAAATATTAATAAAAGATATAATAGAATCTCAGTGATACTGAAATAACATTGGGTAGTAAAAATATATGAAAATGTAATTTTTGACTGGAATGAAAATAAGGCTGAAATTCAATTTGTCATCTAATCTAAAGTCTGTACATATTTTGATGTTCAAGTGATTCACATGTTTATTGATTATGATCTACCTTGCAATAAAAAAGGCGTGTTCACACCAAGAAGGATAACTATAACAATAACTAAATGATATTGTTCTGTTTATTATAAGCACGTGTGCAGTTTGGTCACATGCTGCTTTAAATGCTTATGCTTTTTAAACTCTTGATTCTGAATTCTGATTGGCTTTATCTTTCGTTATAGTTATCGACTTTGTTGTGGACTGGCTTAAATGCTAAATATAGTTGATCTATGCATCAAGGTTTAAAATATGTAATTTAACAAAAAAGGTTTGTGTCACTCATATGTGTTTTCAGGAGGACTTGGTGCACACTATCGGTGAGAGTGTAGCTCTAGGAGCTGCTGGTGTCGTACTGTGGGGAGATGGAAACTACTCTCAAACAAAGGTTGGAGCGATGTTGATTATTACACAAATGCACTCATACACTTCTGATAATTGTATATTAGTGGTTGGCTAGAAAGCTTGAGTGCATTATGCATTGACAAGCTGTTTTCAGATCTGAAAAAATGACTCATAGGGAAACTGGTGTCACACTGGAATCGTTCTGTCAACTCATTCTCATGTGAACACATAAAAGCGGGTACGCAAGCACATATCTTTTTACTGTATGCAAAATAATTCTAGTTCAGTTAACTCTGACCTCCAAGTTCACTTAGTCTGACCAATAAAGGATGTAATTGTTACAGATTCATGTCCTTTTTTAAAAATAGAAAACCTGAAATAAAATAAAATGTAAATATATGATGAATAATTTCAACTTAAACAACTTGAAATAAATATATTTTTAACTCAAATAAATGTTTACGTTAGACTGCTAAAATTATTAAAACTGAAACAACCCGAAAGAAGCTAAAGCAAAATAGAAATATTAGGAAAAAGCTAAAAATGACAAAAGCATGTAACAAAACTACTAGGATTTAAATTCAAATTCAAATTGTTGATATAAAGATAAAAATTTATTCACAATATAAATAAATACTATGATAATATGTAAATATTACTAAAGTAACACTCAAAAAAATCAAACTTCAGTTAAACAGAAAATCTACATGGTTTGCAGTGTTATAAGAACATTTATTATCAATAGAATTTATTTATAACTTCTTATTTATACAAAACAGAAACAATGGAGTACACATAGATTTTTGCTAATTCATTTATATCGGATAAATATTTAAATTGTCTCAGAAATGTGTGATATCTAGACATTGGAATTAATAATTATAAATATTATAATTATTTAGTCATTTTTAAATTCACACCAAGCACAAATTTTATTTTATATATATATATATATATATAAATAATGTTTTTTTTTTTTTTTTCAAAACATTAAATTATTTTGGGAATTTGGCTTCCTATGGTGTAACATGCTTTACTCCATCTAAAAAGCATTTTGTTTTTATTATGCTTCACCATATATTAAAAAGAGATTTATATAAATTAAATAAATTATAAATTAAATGAGGAAATAATTAAATGACATATTATTAGAATTTAAATAATTAAATGATTATTTGTAATGAACTAGTGAAAGAATTAAAAATAAAATGAAAAACAGACCAATTGCCATACCTAAGATACATGCTTTCTTCTCTTATAAATGTATATAATTTTTAACTTCCACATATAAATTATTATTAAGTATACACAAACCACATATACTTGCACACATAAACACAACAAATGGCCATGGCTTGTCTCCTCTGTGCAGAAGGCCTGTGAAACGGTTCGGGACTACCTGGATGACACGCTTGGCCACTACATTGTGAACGTGACGGAGGCGGCATTTCTCTGCAGCCAGACCGTGTGCTCATCCAAGGGCCGGTGTATCAGGAGAGACCCGAGCGGCACGGCCTACCTGCATCTGGACCCAGCCGAATGGTCCATCGTTCCCAGAACTAAGCTGCTCGGGCCCGTTAGCAGGGGTCCGTCTTATGTAGCCCACAGGAGGTTCAGGACGGCTGAAGGAGAAAGGAGTGGATTCACAGCCAGCTTTAGGTGCCAGTGTTTCCCTGGCTGGGAAGGAGAACAGTGTCAGAAACCAGTGCCTGTAGAGCCGTTTAAATGATAGAAATGAGTAGAAGACTGTGGGGGTTAAAGCTCAGGCCGGGGCACCTGAAGCTGAACAACACATTACCATTGTGGACTTTACTTTACAGGGTGATTGTGGCTTTAACAAATATACTTGAAGTAATTTTAGATAAACTGTGTACTAAATGACTACGTGCTTCCATTGCTTGCTGACTAAACTTTATAAAATATGATAAAAAAAAAAAAAAAAAATCAAGGTGCAATTTAACTTTGAGTGTTTGTTTACATCAAACATGCGCAAAACCCTGAGAATGCAAATGAATGTTGATTTTATTAATATTATTAATCAGATTTATTCATAAACAGCATCAAAAATCAAATAATTGAAATCCCATGGAATATATGGAATAAACAAATTGACAAATTTAGTTGGTCTACTTTTTTTTTTTTCTTCTCCATTATGACTGTGTTTTTATACGGTTTTCTGCCAAAAAAAAAAAAAGTCTGTTATACAAACAGTTATGCATGCATGGTTAAGAATTGTTTAATTTACTGTAAAATACCCAAACGGAAAAGCCTGTGAGGCTGAAACAATAATATTAAAATCAGGTTTTATATTTTTTGGGTTTTGGTCGATGGTTATATGTAAAAAGCTCTGACTGACACCATCTTTGTAGTGTAAAAGTGGCGATAGATGAATAAATGCATGCAAGAAACAAAATAACTATTTAGTATGCAAAAAGATAATTTAGCATCCAAATATCATAACAACAAGTCATCAGTCATATTCTGAATGCAGAACTTTCTAGCAATGTAAATCAAAAATCAACATGAAGTTAGTCAAGCTGATAAAATGATGTTTTGTGGCTGTTGGATTTAACCTCATTTAAAAGCTAGAATACTCCTAAATTTGTTGGACAGTTGCTGTTCGCCGTGTCACTGTAAGTGAAAAGCAACACAAACTGTCTGAAATCACTCTGTAGGGCCACTAGATGACAGTACACGCACACTGTCAAGTGTACTAAGATGACTGGTAACATCCAGCTCAAAACCCTTTGTATAATATGTAGAGATGGCAAGCGTGAAAGACTTGTTTACTAAGTGTCTCTGGGCTAGAAACACTCAGGTAACTCAATGAAACAGCATGAATCACGATAGCTTTGATCAGATGTGGGTGTGTTTGTTTGCTAAGGTGTTTAACTGGGTCGTTGGCATGTTACTTGGCCTAACTGTTGATAATTCCCCCGAAATTATGATTCCAATCCAGTGTTTTAGAAATGTCAATTATGTAATGTATTTCTCTTTCAAAATGTATTGTTGGGAGACCACGATACAGTGATGGTAAAACTATGATACTACATGGTACCGAACAACATGGTAACTTACATGCTACCCCAAGGTACTCCAATAGTACATGTCCAAAATACTATATGGTACTACCATAGTATTTTACTTTCTTGTAAGTGTTGTGAACAGGCTTGGATTTAGAGAGTGAAAAGACAAGGAAATCTTTGCAATCATAGATGTAATCTCCTCCTTGTTATTGCATTATCTTGGAGAAAATGGAAATTATTTTAAGCTATTTGGTTTTGACCTTTATGGGGGTCAGAGAGAACTAGCACACTATTAAGGGAGTATTTTTCAGTTGCAATAGGTTACAGAAGATGACTCCAATCAGCAATTTGAACAAAATAATTTAAATTTTAGAATTTGGTTGTAACTAAATGTAAAAGTTCATTTGCTAATTGAAAGCTCCAAATTGATTAACCACTAATCTGAATATTTTTGAAAAAGATTTTTATGGCATTTTTGTTTTTTTATATTTGGTGCATAGAGACATCTAAACCTATGCACTCTAAAAAATGATTTTGTCAAAATTGTGAAGAAGAAAAAAAAAAAAAGATGATGCATTTTACAAGAAAATACTATTTCAGTCTTTCTATTTGCCATTTCTTTGTAATTATTTGTGAAATTTGCCAGCAGTTTCTGAGTGAAAATTGATCAATGTAAATCCAACACCAATTTATTAGTGTATAGGATGTTTAAAAAAATAATTGTTTAAATATATTAAAATAAATAGGGTAAACGTACCTATTAAGCTCACCAACATCTACACTGAGACATTTTTAGTGCACAAGATATTGCTTTCAGTACAAAAAGTTATGTTAAAATAAAATATTAATCTCTCACGCAAGTATTTATTTTTCTTTTAAATGACAAAAGAATTTCAATGAAGATATACATCATTAAATTCAAAAAGTCTGGCTGTGCTTAATGGGTACATTTTTGTATCCTTTAAGCACACCCCTGTTCCCATTAAGCGCACATCATGTTTTATTAAAAATTCTTTATTTTAAGGAAACATTTTTTTTTTAAAGAATAATTGTAAAAATATTTTTTTTGAAGGTACAAAGTAAATCACACAAAAAAAAACAGAACACTAAAATCAAGCAACAAGGCATTCAATTCGATCAATAATATATTCATAATGAAGAGTCATTTAAACACATTGCAACATCTAGACTAGTCCACATTCAGCTAAGTAACACGCATTCAAAAATCAAATAAAACAAACCAATAAAACATTTCATTCATGAGGATGAACACAGAAACTAGCCTCATTATGAAGCCTCTTATTAAATGGGTGTCAACTTATCTATAGTCTCTTAAGGCTGGAATACACTACATGATTTTCCACAGATTTACAGTCTGGAGAAGTTGATGCTAGTTGCCAAAGATAGGAGCCAGATTTGAGTCGACAGAATCCATAGAAAATCAATTAACTTAACTTAAAGTGACAACCATCAGTTAATATTTAAAGTCTGTTTATGAAGTATTTACAGACGTTCAATGTGGAAGAGCTTAAAGAGAGCACACTGAGCTTAATTGGAGCAGCGACATTTTTTAATAAATTTCATGTAATATTTATTAAAATGACAGGATTTGTGCTAAATAAATAGTCTAGGTCATGTATTAAGTTCATACATATTTTAATATGAACAACTATTATTAACAATATCTATGAAGCTATACTTTTTCTTATTGATGTCACACTGAAGCTGTGTGATTTTCATAGTCGTGCACCCTTTAAGCTCACCTTAAAATAATAGGAAATCTTTAAAAATGACAGCAGTGCAAAACCACAGACCAGCAATAAACTGTCAATTTATAATATTATGGATGTAAAAGTACAAGCCAGTAATGCATGTGAAGTAATATATTAGCGTAGCACATAATCTTATACAGCTACTCAGCTAACTGTGTTCTGTATCTGCGCTGTGTTGCTAAAACTATCTTTTGGATCTAATGTAATTATTTCCCACATCCAAGGTCCAGGTTATAATATGCAGAAGTCTGAACATTAATCTCTTAATTTTACAATAAGTTGTGAAACTTACCCAAAATAAAAGCTAAAAAAATGCAGATTTATGTGAATCCTCTTTTGGTGAAAGTGTTTAGACAGCTTTTAAAAATGGCCGCCAGACAGTGTGAACACATGGAGACTCGTATCTCAGCGTGCAATGATCTGATTGAAACATATCAATTTGTTAAGACATCAAGTAGGATAATAAATTATTTTTTCTTTTTATAATCTGATCTCAAAAATGGAAGTGTGCTTAATGGGTACGTGCGCTTAAATGGGTACGTTTACCCTATTTAATTTGTAATGTAGGCTATACAAATCTGTATAGATCTATTTGATTAATTGTTTGTTTTAAATAAATGGGCTGCTTTTAGGTTTATCTGAACCTAAACTAATGAACTTTTGGTTGTTGAATGACTAGTCGAATCATCATCCATCGCAAGCCATCCATAGAACATCTATACTTGATGAAGTCAGACTCAAGTGAGACTTTTATTTAGTTTAACTACTGAATCCAAATGTCCTTTTCATGGTTGATTGCCAGTAAAAAAGAAAATCACACATTAGACAAAACCTACAAAAATGGCCGGATCACTGATTAAGAGAAGAAAAACTTTACATTTCGGTCATTCTGGTCTGTGGCAGCGGTGAGAGAATTACCCGCGCTCATGAGATAAGGTAAACAAAGGCCGTTAAATTTAGGCTCACTTCCATTCCCCCAGAACTGATTGCATTGACCCAAAGTCACACATTTAGACCGATAAGCAGCCGCAGAGCATGATAATAGACGTCCCTTTGCAACTTTTGTGTTTTATCGGTCTCCAACCTGGAACGGCGGTCCCTTAAGACAGCTCGCCAAGTCTGTCCGACATCTGAAAAACCCTGCTTTTACAAAGTTACTAACATTACGTCTGCTAAGATCTCTTCATCTGGTCACTTTTTAACGGTCAACATTTGGAGTAATTTAGATTTTGTAATGGTTTTGAAACAGGTCTCTTCTGCTTACCAAGGCTGCATTTATTTGAAATATTGTTACAACTTAAAAATAACTCTTTTCCATTTATTTATATATATATATATATATATATATATAAATGTAGGATATTACTGTGATGAAAGCTGAATTTTCAGCATCATTCTTCACTTTTGTTCAACATGGATGCATTAAATTGACCAAAAGTAACAGTAAAGGCATTTATAATGTTACAAATTATTATATTTGAAAGTATGTTGTTCAGTAAATTCAGTTCTAGTCATCAAAACATTCTGAAAAAAACCGCTTTCAACATGAATAAGAAGAACCATTATTAACAGACCACCAACAGTACTTGATAAAAATTGAGCAGCAAATCAGCATATTGATTTCTGCAGGATCATGTGACACTGAAGACCAGAGAAATGATGCTGAAAATTCAGCTTTGCATCACAGAAATAATTTACATTTTACAATAAATTAAAATAGAAAACAGTTATTTTAAATTGTAATAATATTTAACAATATTACTGTTTCTTACTCTATTTTTAATCTAATAAATACAGCCTTGTTGAGCATACAAGACTTCAAAAAAACATTGATTAAAATCTTAAAAGCATCTGTAATCCTGTGCACGCGGTTCAGGTGAAAATATTAAAATTAGCATCTGATGGGGCTGTTTTAAAACAATTAACAACTTTTCCAGTTCAACAGTATTACAACCTTCACCGTTAATTAAAGCTATTGTTGGTTTCAGATACCCACCTAACCATTGCCAGACACTAAACTCCATTTTACTGCTTTTGTTCCTCTCATCTATTTTGTTTGGTGTCGTGACCTGAGTCCCGTCCTCGGTCATGCTTTCCATTCCCCTGCTGTTTGGTGGTCTGGCGAGCGCCAGCATCATCTCACTCACTCACCGCTTTTAATAAGCGCTCCGTCACGCACGGCCTCTGTCCTTCAGAAAGAGTGGGCACACAGATCGCGTGTGAGGGGACTCTGTATTTGAGCAAGACTCTGTCTTCAGTCATGGCTGCCTATCTTTTTACTTTATTTTGGAGTTGTAGACCTTTTGGAGATGAGGGCCCTTAATGTTTGTACTTCACTTCATTGGACCATTATGTCAAGATATTCAATAAACAGGTTTGACGTTGTTAATTCCAGTGTATCTTGTACGAAAATAGTGAATAATGACTTGAATTTCAGCCAGTTTATCACACTAAGTTATAGTATCTAAATTTGAATGCATACAATTTCCATCCATTAGGATTACACAGTTTTAAACAATGTAATGCATATTTATAAGTCATAAATGAAACAGGTAAGAAACTGCACTCAAAAAAATCATGGCCTAGTTTATTATCTATTATTTGAAGCTATTGGATATTATTTAAATAATCAGTTTCAAAATGCATTTATTCAAATGCTTAAATTTATGCTTAAAACCAGTATAAATGGTTTCATTGTGAAAACAGATTAAATTTATTCAGTTAAAAAAGTACAAGCATTAAAATATGATTTGCTGTGGAACGAGAAATACTAAATTCGATAAATGTATAATATTGAAAGAAATTGGATTTATTGATGATAAATATATATATAAACCTGGTTATAGTGCATTCAAAAGCATTCAGTTTTTAGTATTATTACAGACATCTGATCTGTTTTTATCTGTTTCGTTATGTATGACTGACAAATATGCATCACATTATGTTTTTTAGTTTGTTTACAACTCTGTAATCCAAATGGATGGAAATTTTATATGCAATTTAAATACATAAATCTTGAATTTAGGCCTAAATATTTTTTTGAATGATATAGCATACACTAGTCGTGTGGATAACATTTATAGTGCTTATTTTTCATTTTTGGAGCATTTCGTTTAAAAAATAAAAAAACATGGCAGAAGCAAATTTGCATTGGTGAATATTACATTTTTACTGTAAATATTGACTGCACAGTTTTATTTAGATATATTTTGTTTACTGGTGAAGAAGATTAGCTGTAAATATTGCAAGAAAATACTATTTATTTTCCAAAGAGGCAGCAGAATTTGGAGGGGAAAAAATGCATAATGAGATTCATAAGCACCATTTACAGAACTAAAGTGCATCATCTGAGTGTTATTTATTTGTTAAAAGTTTCCTGTCTTTGTCAGTAATTGGAAAAAAGAACAGAAAATATGAGCTTGCCCAACGCGTTTATATTTTTTTTCCACCAAACCAAAGTTAAACATGCAGCCCTGTCATAATTATGAAATGCATATTTTGTTCCATGAGAGGAAAAGTCTGGAGTAATAGATTTTGAACACTTTTTTTATTTTTTATTTTAGTTACAATAATCATGCAACTTAATTTTCAGAGATGCATATATTTCTTTGGAATTTGCATTTAAAATTGAACTGAGATTGAATTGATGTGACAGTTTTATATGTATTCACTCGAAACTAGTTTCTACCTGAAACCATCATAAGCACACACTCGGATAGACTTTGAAGATCCAAAAGAATGCAAAGACTTTGTCAGATCTGATATCATCAAACTTTGGCATGTATGACAGCCAGTCAAAGATGAAAATCAGGTATTGCAGTCAAATATACAATTTGTGCATTACAGCCATTTATGCATTAATATGCGGACACATGCCGGTATAATAACCCATTTACCTCCTCAGCCACATTTATTAATATTTCATTTGAAAACCTTCTTCTGTTTTTATAATCAGTTTAAATAAGATTTCTGCTATGCATTCCCATAATCCAGATTTTTTTTTTTTTTTTATCTTTCAGCATTTACTCTCTACCCATTCTGAATAAACATTTCTCTTTCTCTACGCTAATCTGGCTAATAAATTGGATAGCGCAGGAGCAATGTGTTTGCTATCGGTGCCGTGTCGCTTCACTGCCCATCGGGCCGCCTCGCCGAAGAATTGGAGTGACACCATGGTCACTTATTTGAAAGTGTGTGCTGATTGCTCTTGCAAAAATGGCAACCACACTTTTTGTGTGAAGGATTACAATTTATCTGCAAGGAGGAGAGAGTCTCTCTAATCAACCTTCAGAGAGTTTCTGTCGTCACAGGCATTGGTTATTTGGTGTGTGTAGCCTGATATTTGACCCACACTGCCTCTGTTTTTACAGGTTTTAGGGATGGTATATCAGTTTTCATCTTAGTCATTCATATATTTGATTTCTAGGTTTATTTATGTACTGCTTGAGTAATACTAGCATGCAGTTTAGGGACAGATTTATTGCTTGTTGACAGTAGTTTGGAATGGGAATAGTGTATTGATTACAGCATAATGCTCATTATGTCCTGCATACTACTTATATATGTATATAGTGCACATTCTTTCACACACTGTCTTTTTAAGTAATTAGTATGCAGTATGTAAATAAATTTTCAGTATATAAAATATATTTCATAAATATGAAATACATATTCAGTGCTGTCCAGTCATAGCAAGTAAATGCATAACTGTATAAATACAATAATAAAAATAAAACAATTAAATATTTATGCTTGAAAAAATTATTGCAAACTGTATACGGTTTTTCACATACCATTTTTAAGAAATGGTTGGTACATAAATATAATATAATATAATTAAATAATAAAACAATATATATATATCTTTATTTGCTAAAGCACATTACAAGTTACATATCCTTTTGATTAATATACATTTTGATAGAAAACATATATATTTTGTAATATAAAATAAATATTGATTACATTTTATTAAATCAAATACTCATTTTAACATAACATATTCATAAAATAAATTAGCAAATACACTTTTTTAATTTAATTTTGTGTAATATGTTACAGTCCTCCTGTCAAGTAATGAGAATTTAAAAATCTTGGTTGCTGTCCTTCTGGTTCAGAATAACCTTAAAAGGTCAATGCATTTCTTAGTGGGATACAGTATTCCAAGCAAAAATAATGTGTGTATTTGAAATAAGTATAATTATATTGTATGAGTCAAAGATAATGGCATTGCACCCACAAAACTCTGCTAGATAAGAGATAAGCATCTGTGATCATCTCGCGGCGCAGTGGTTGAGGTCTGTGGTTTGATAGAATCTGTTCAAACCTAATGCTGTCTGAACACAAACCACACGCATAAAACCAGCACGACTGGGTCTGATTAGAGCTCTTTCCATTTGCACTTTTTTTCTGCACATCATTTGTTATCCCAGTTTCAGTCAAATTAGCCTGCTCGCTCTTATCACTCACCCCAATGCATTGTGGGTTATTGAGCAAGGCTTTCTTTTAATTAACTTACAGGCCTTAGAAATATGTGCTTTTTTATTTTGAAGAGCAGAGAATTAACTTTTCTATTGTATCTTTAGGCATTTGAGGCTGTGCTGTATTGTTAATGTAGTCACGCCTGAACACCATAGGGATATACGAGTTGCCTTATTGTTTTTTATGAGACGATTATTATAAAATAAAAACATTAAGGTCACACATTCTCATTAAAATACTTTTTAATTTAACACATTCATTAGGTGCTGCCCTCCGTCTGAACATTGGATATTGAGTGTCAATGTGACGCTGTTTCTGTATTATATAAAAGAAAATGGAAAAAAAAGAAATTGGCAAATGTTTTTTTTTGTTTTGTTTTTTTTTGTTTTTTTTGGGCTTCTACGGAATGACAATTTGAATTTGAACCAAAATAAGATAAGAGTTCGATTTGGCACTAGGGTTGTCCGATAGATGATGCCATTGTCCATCGTGATGTTTCACTGTAGACATCGTCTGATGCCAATTTTGTTGACATCGCCCAACTCTATTTGGCACATGACCTTTACAATCAACAATGAAAGATTTCTTTGAGAAGTGAGAAGTCTTCCTCACTATTAATATTCATTTTAACATTTAACAGTCTGATAAACATCAGTAATGAAAGATATGGGAAGTCTTCTCTGCCAATCTAATTATATAAATATTAATTTTAACAAAATCTTGCAAATACATATATAACACAATTTTGTGTAAAATATTACAGACCTATCAAATAATGGGAGTTAAAATCACATGATCTTTGACCTCAACAATCAAAGGTGTTTGTCATAAGTATTCTCCACTAAAATGTTAATTTTAACATAAAAATATTTGCATTATGATCAAGTAAAGAGAATTGAAAAATTGCTGTTAATCTATTTATATAAATATTAATTTAAGCAAACAATTAATTTTTTTACAAATTAATTTTTTATATTCAATTTAGTGAAAAAATTACAAGTCTTCTGTGCTTATCTATTTATATAAATATTAATTTTACTGAAAAATATTAAATAAATGTTAGCAAGTACATTAATTCAATTTTGTGCTGCTATTTGTCTGATTAAGTAATGATAATTTAAAAATCACACGACCTTTGACGACAATAAAAGTCTTCTACCTTTTTATGAGCCTATTTACAGTATTTTTGAAGTATATGTGACCCTGGACCACAAAACCAGTCATAAGGGTCAATTTTTCGAAATTGAGATTTATACATCATCTGAAAGCTAAATAAATTAGCTTTCCATTGATGTATGGTTTGTTAGGATCGGACAATATTTACTAATCAAAAATTAAGTTTTAATATATTTACGGTAAGAAATTTACAAAATATCTTCATGGAACATGATCTTCACTTAATATCCTAATGATTTTTGGCATAAAAGAAAAATAGATAATTTTGACCCATACAATGTATTTTTGGCTATTGCTACAAATATACCCCAGCGACTTAAGACTGGTTTTGTGGTCCAGGATCACATATAGCTAGTTGTATTTTTTATTTAATTCCCTTTAGGATCACAACAGATCTGATTCCCATTTTTGTGTCACACTGCTCTAAAGTATTGCAAAGAAAGTCAAAAACTCCTGGTAAGCATTGTGATTCAGACTCTTTACCCTCTTCATTCCTTCTCATATTCTTTCTCCTCACACACAGACATGGCCACACATACACGTACAAAGTGGGCCACTATTATTAAGAATCTAGTAGTTGTTGGTTTCAGCAGAAATGTCAGTGTGCATTGTAACCTTTACTCGAGCATGTTATCTGCCTCCATGGCAATGCAATGGGAAAATGAAGGATGGAGACAACGCAAAGGGATTTGAAAGGTCCCCATCAGCGTCTGGCCCTGAGGCGTTCTCCCCTTCACAGTTCAACAACGCGGATACACGGCTGTATGCGTGCGCGCACACATGTGACCCCATGGAGAGAGCTTCAAATGTTGCTATCTGTCTCTGTGCATCTTTATCTGGCCATGTAGGGCTCAACATGCACTGGGGGAAGCGGCTAAAGTCACACAAACAGCTTTGCTAAGCGCATTTGCTTGGTCAGTGGTAAGCCTAACTGATGCTGTTTACTGCAGTCAACAAAATCAATAATCAAAAGGTGGAAATGCTTACCGTTTGGTCAGCTGGGGATGTACGTGCTGTGTAATGTGACTTACACTAGTGGGACATGTGCATCAACACTTGTCAACACTTGGCAGTCAACTTTGGGGTCAGTAAGTTTTAAATGAATGCTTTTATTCAGCAAGGACACATTAAACTGATCAAAATGGCCAGTAAAGTCATGTATAATTCAATTAAATGTTGTTAAAAGAATCTGGGGAAAAATATGACAGTGTTTACAAAAATATGAAGCAGCACAACTATTTTCAACATTGGTAATAAACAGTTTCTTGAGCAGCAAATCAACATATTAGAATGGTTTCTGAAGGATCATGTGACACTGAAGACTGGAGTAATGATGCTGAAAATTCAGCTCTGCAGAAATAAATGCTATTTTAAAATTTAAATATATTTAAAATAAAAATTATTTTAACTTGTAATAATATTTCACAGTTTTACTTTATTTTTTAATTAAATAAATGCAGCCTTGGTGAGCAGGAGAGACTTTTCAAAAACATAAAACTTCAAAAAATAAATAAATAAATAAAATGAATTATAAAATACAAAATATCAAGCTTTTGAAATGTAATGTATAAATATACAACCCGAATTCCGGAAATGTTGGGACATTTTTAAAATTTGAATAAAATGAACACTAAAAGACTTTCAAATGAGCCAATATTTTGTTCACAATAGAACATAACAAATGTTTAAATGGAGAAATTTTACACTTTTATCCACTAAATGAGCTCATTTAAAATTTGATGCCTCCTACAGGTTTCAAAAAAGTTGGCACAGGGGCAACAAAGGGCAGAAAAAGCAAGATCTTTTGAAAAGATTCAGCTGGGAGAACATCTAGCAACGAATTAAGTTAATTGACATCAGATCTGTAACATGATTAGCTATAAAAGGGATGTCTTAGAGAGGCAGAGTCTCTCAGAAGTAAAGATGGGCAGAGGCTCTCCAATCTGTGAAAGAGTGCCTAAAAAGATTGTGGAATACTTTAAAAACAATGTTCCTCAACGTCAAATTGCAAAGGCATTGCAAATCTAATCATATACAGTGCATAACATCATCAAAAGAGTCAGATAAATCTCTGTGTGTAAGGGACAAGGCCGAAGACCTTTGTTGGATGCCTGTGGTCTTCGGGACCTCAGACAACACTGCATCAGTCATCGGCATGATTCTGTCATTGACATTACTAAATGGGCCCAGGAATACTTCCAGAAACCAGTCAGTAAACACAATCCGCTGTGCCAACTAAAGCAAAAAGGAAGCCTTATGTGAACATGGTCCAGAAGCGCCGTCTTGTCCTATGGGCCAAGTCTCATTTATTATGGACTGTTTCAAAGTGGAAAAGTGTTCTATGGTCAGTCGAGTCCAAATTTGACATTCTTGTTGGAGATCACAGAGGCTGTCTCCTCCAGGCTAAAGAGGAGGGAGACCTTCCAGCGTGTTATCAGCGTTCAGTTCAAAAGCCAGCATCTCTGATGGTATGGGGGTGCATAAGTGCATACGGTCTGGGCAGCTTGCATGTTTTAATAAAATGAATGGTATGGGCTCTTAACATTATATGCAAATCAAGCTCAATTGGAGTTAACAAGGTTTTTGACCAGCGAATGACGGAGATCTGTGTTTTATCTGACAAATGGCAAATGTAGGCTAACTCTTCATTCTGACTGGAGGTGGGGAGAAGTTATGAGGTTTCGCTGATAGTTTGACGATCCAATGGCATTACGAAGTTTTACTGACAAGCTCTTTTAATTGCTTTTCATTGGTTAAATATTTGTAAAGCCCTCAAACAGACAATAGCACTGATTTAAAATGATATTAACGAAATATAGAGATATGAAGTTTGGATAAGTTTCCACAGCACACCTGAGACGGCGACTGCCATACTCTACCATACAGAAACGCCACCCCTTGTCCCTTCTCTCTCACGCCCGCTTCGGTCAGCGATTGAAGGGACGGGGTGCTGCTGACGTGAGGTGAGGAGTTTGTGAGTTGCTCAAGAATGACTGGTTTACTCATTAAATATCTTGCAAAGATTTAATGCCATGGCAATCCAGTGATTTAGTTCTAGTTTTCTTTTGAAAATTGTCCATAGAGTGAAAATTTACTATTACTATTTTAGCCATTTATTTTGATATGTCCAACCCAAACAATCACTTAAAGGGCTAGTTCACCCAAAAATGAAATGTACTCGCTCTCCACATGTTGTAAAAACATTTCTCTGTCAACAACAAAATAAGATAATTAAACATTTGACGGTAGCCACTGACTTCCATAATATTTTATTTCATACTTTAGGAAGTCAATGTCTACCGTCAACACTTCAGTGTTCAAAATATCTTCTCTCATGCTCAACAGAAGAAAAACTCCTACAGGTTTGGAACAGCATGAGGATGAATAAATGAAGACAGAATTCTCATTTTTGAATGAACTAACCCTTTGAGTGATATTCAGAAATATTATTAATCTGGTTATTTATTAGTGTGATATTTACAAAGCCATTGATTTATTTTTTAAAGAATAATGTGAGCTATCGCTTTTAAGGACAAATTCAGTGATATACCTGTGCTTTATCTTCTTGTTGGGATCTCCGATGCGGTCAACATGTTTTTTTTGCCATACTTTGCTCTACCTGCTCCTGCTGAGCATCTGTACACACACCATTCCCTTCTTCTCTTCCGTTTTTATCGCCATCTTCCCGGTGCCAGTCCTGTAACGGTGCGCCCGAGCCTCGCATTATCGGCATGGGAGGCTGGCTTAATCTGGCAACCCATCTTTTAATGCCGGTTCATAATTGAGATTTTTTCTGAACAGGTGATATCTGTCAAGCATGACGAATGGGATCTCTCTCACTCTCGCCGACTCTCTCTCTCTGCTTTCTCTGTGCTCTTTTTCCAGCGTTATTAAGGGACCTCTGCCATTTTCTTTCAGCGGGGAAAAAAAAAACAAAATGGGAAATTAATGAAGATGGTGCCTGTCACAGGGAGAGGGCTGGTTAATTGGTTGTTTCCACTTTTACTATAGATAGATGACACAGTCTTACAGCTGTATCTCAGCATCACTGTGACCCTGAGTGTGGAGTAAAAGACTGATCCAAGACCAGCAGACCACCTTGGGCCGGTTTAAACTGTGGCTTTTGGCAGGGAGTTTATGTCGGTTTCTGCTAGAGGAAGGAAGCTTGACACTGGTTATGCATGTGGTTGACATTGATTATGGATGCTTGATGAATGAAAAATCTTCAGTGGCAACATCTAATCTGTCTGTTTTTATGCTCCATTTTCTGTCATGGTGGAGCAAAACATTTTTTCATGCACTGGTCAATTTTGTGGTCTTTTTATTCTTTATTTTTTGACTAGAAAGAATCCAATTATACATTTAAAGTGTTTAATTCGGCACACTTCATCTATTTGCCTCTGTAAATTTCAGGTAGCCTGCTGTATCTTAAGTGAGTTTTCATCTCCACTTCAGCAGTACTTACATTATACTTTAGAGCTTTATTCATTCTATATTACTGTATGAAGGATTTTATAGGAGAGCTTGTTCATATATAATTCACCTGATTTTATACAACATTTTAGCATGGTGATTATTGCCACTTAAAATAGGCATTCACTTTAAGTATGTACTACAGAACCGCATACTTTCAATGTGTTGTCTGCATACTTGTAAAAATATGTTTCAGGCCTGTTAGTACTGTGTCTGGGGATTGCATATTTGATCTGATCAACTAAGTAACTGTGATATTAAAGTGTTTTGTGTCAGACTCAGTAGTCTTGTTGCCCTTGGAAAGAACCCTACATAAAGTAGAGAAATGTGTTTTATTTATACATTAAATGGATCTGAAATCAACATATTATGAAAGATAAGAATCACAGTATTAAACTGTAAATTTCATCATAATGCCAATGCCTTATTGCTTTTACTGTACATCAGCTGACATTTATGCTATGAAATGACTTGGGTATATAAATGTCTAAGTTGTGTGTGTGTGTGTGTGTGTGTGTGTGTGTGTGTGTGTGTGTAGGCTATATGTGTATATTATATTATCTTATATTGTAACTTATTATATTATAATTTATTTTTATAAGTAGATATTTATTTTAAAATGTTTTTTTTTTCCATTTGATTCATTTGATAGTGTATTTATAAAATTGAGAATGATGCATGCCTAATTTTATCTTTATCATTAAGATAAAATAATTCTAATCAGAATGCTAAAAGTATTAAATGAGTTTTTTTTGTTTGTTTTTTGTATTTGACTTTACACAAAGCTTGCCTTAATGTCTTAAAGTCCTTGGTGAGTGAATGAAAGGTGACTGGTAAGGAAAAAACTTTTGAACAATGGATGGGAAACACCTGGAGAGGTCTGAGTCATGGTTGTATGCCGGCTGATTACAGTTTGTTTCTATGGATTGTGTAGAACTTTGTTCAGGTTAGATTTGATTTTAAAAGCTGTTGCAAGCCTTTGGATCTCCATCAAGCTGAGATAAGGGGATTAGAGAAATGTCATCCTGTGGTAACCTTTTCTGTTGTGTGCATTTAGATGACAGATGCTTGGATAGGTTTGGGCACTGACCAGTCCGAAATGAGACGAGTTCATCTCGAACGCATCGTGAATTACCGTCCTGTCATGTGTGATTTGTGATTTCTCGAGAGCAGATTAGGCGTAAAACGCTCTTTGTCGTCTCAAGGTCACTTCATCAGAGCGGCTCGCTAAAAAATCTGCACCCCGCCAGTTTTGGGCTGTCTGCTACGCTCTCCATCCCGTCTTCAGAGTCTGTTTTTCTTCCTCCCTCTTTTCCATCACTGCTCTTTTGTTCATTTTACCCCCCTCCTCAAGTGCAAGTGCTCTAAACCAGAGAAGTCTGTGCGAAGCTCTGTGATTGGCTGCGCTGGGTGGCGGTGTTCACAATCGATTATGCCACGCCGCTCTCCGACTAACAGCTTCTGTGTGCCGCACACTCTTCTTTTATACCACCGCGCCGCCTGCACAAATCTGTAACCCCTCTGCCCTCTCCCCCGCTCACTCACCCAATCTGCTCTTTTTCTATGGTCTTTTCTTCCTCCTTCCCTCTTCTTCATTCTAGTCTTTCTGCGCCACACCGTCAATTCACTTCTGGCCAAATCACCTATTTCATTCTCCTCTCTCTCTCTCTCTCTCTCTCTCTGTGTTTTTCTTTCCAACCAGTTCTTCCCATAGGAAAGAGACAAATCACAAATGAGATCTCGTGTAATGTCTCGCATGCTTCTCCTAGTAGACAGAAATGAGATTTAATGGAGCAAGAACATGAACTCCAAATGGACCTCATTAACTTTAATAGTTATAGGTCTTAAAACTGCACAAATCATCAATGTTAATCTTTTGCTAGAACATAGGCCTACATGTGTGTGAATATCTATCTATCTATCTATCTTGGTTGAAAGATTACAAAGGATTTTTTTGTTACAATTACACAAAATAAGACCAGAAATGTGTATTATGAAAGTAAATAGTGTATTTTTTGAGTTTGTGATGTTTGTCTCCATAAAGTCTCCTAAGCTAAGAAAGAGCAACATCTGAGCAATAACATATATATATATATATATATATATATATATATATATATATATATATATATATATACATACATACATATAATTATTATTATTATTATTATTTTGTTTCTTTCTTTTTTTAATTGTAGATGCATTACTTTTTTTCCATCAAGCCTTTTTCTGTCTCTATATTTTTCTTGGGGAAAAAAAAATAAAAAAAAACCCTGTGTGTGGCTTTCTTACACTTAATTTACCAGCTATTAAATTATTACCCGGCCATTTCTCCCCAATGATCTCCTATCATTCATCCAGCCTCTCTCCTTCAGCCACAGGGACAAAATAGCCTATGAAAACCATTATGAAAATAATTCGTCTTTGTGTTTGAGAAATGTGGCATACATGTTTGGAGCTTCTTGATTTTGTTCCTTTTTGTGTGGGTGTGTTTGTGCTGCGTTTTGTTGAGGTCAGCGTGGAGAGAGGAGAATTGCCTGGAGAACACTGGATAAAATGTTTCTCTTTCTCTTTTTTTCCCATGTTTTTTTTTATTATTGAAAGGCAGTGAAGCGTTCCCATAGAATCAGCGAGATGAGAGCTGGACGGGGAACGCCTTCGTCTGCCTGGACACAATGTTCTGTCTGTCTATTGCTGTCTTTGACTCAGTTTCTCTAAGAAAAACAGAAGTCAAATGTACCTTGTGAAAATGAGCTATCCCACCTCGTTTGATTCTTGTGTGTTTGTTACTCGCTGGTCTGTGTGTTTTAAGGCCAGTCGTATTTGGTTAGAGTCTTCTAGCGCTGGGCCTTTATAGCAAAACCAGCTATAACACTTTGTCAGTGTTTTGATGATACAGTATCAATATTAGGGGTGTAATATTCTTTCTCACGATCTTCAAAGTAACTTCAATACCACACAAAAAGCTGATAATTGAAGGGGTCATCAGATGCAAAATTCACTTTACAAGTTGTTTGAACATGAATGTGTGTTGGAAGTGTGTATCCTATAATGATAAAAATCCACCCAGTGTTTTTTTTTTTTTTTTTAATCCCTATTTTAAAATCCCCTTTCTCAAATCAGGCTGTTCTGAGATTCCTGTCAGAATAATGTAGTTCTGCGCAGGCCGCTCTCATGATAGTTGATTGACAAGGCCGTCTTACCTTAGACCCGCCTTGAGTGAGCTGTCATCCGTCCGCCATTGTGTCGACTCCGGTGCAGGGGAAGACAAGAATGTCTTAGATTAAGCGATTGAGGTGTTTTGTTGTTGGATGTAATAATGAATATAGCAGTCGTCATTTACTCCCGACATCTGAGCCGCTGAAGACGCAGAGGATTAATGTTACTTTCGTTTTGAATATGCCGATCCCCGATCTGCCTAAATGCGTCTATATGTTTGCCCGAATCATTCGTGATCCAGCTTTATCTACAGAAGAATGGGTTTTTATGAATGTTTGCAAATCGCTTTTCCTAATAATGTGCTAGTTAGCCAGTTTCGTGTCTGAAGTTTACAGTCTGCTCCATATATATACCTAGGCCACATTATCGACTGTGTCTATAGGCCACGATATGTAAGCCATTCACCATTTTTGGAACGGTCTGCGAATCTTTGAGCGCATTGACTGTGTGTGTCTACAACAGGAAGTTATACACGTGTATATCTTTGAATATTCATTGATTATTATGGTGAATGCGAGATGGCTGAAGCGTCAATGTATCTGGAGTGGTTGAATAGGGAATCTACACATATCTATAGTCTGCTTGTCACCCCACTGAAGAGAGGGGCGGAGTCTGCAGAGCTCACTAGCATTTAAAGCAACATGGACTAGAACAGCATGCTGAAAACAGAGCTGATTTTGACAGGGTAAAAAGGGTGTTTTTTTTACACTACCATTGAGAAATTTTAACCAAAGTATGTTATAGACTTTTCATTAAGACCCTAAAGAATCATATCAACTTGTGTAAAATGGGCATCCGATGACCCCTTTAAAATTGAATGGAGAAAATAATGAAATAATTTTTAATTTAATAATGAAATATTATTAATAAAGGTTTAATTAAAATAATGGCACATCGCTTTCAAACATTTCTTCATTTTTTTCCCCCTCAAGCAATCATTCAAGTAAACTGTCATAACCAAATAGGCTAGTTAAATTAAGATGATGTTTCTATTTTCTTGTTTTAATTATATTAAATATCTCTGTTTTTATTTGATAATTATTATTATTTTTTTTGTTGTTGATTTTTGTAGTCCCTTATGGCTGTCAGTATCTATCTATCTATCTATCTATCTATCTATCTATCTATCTATCTATCTATCTATATCTGTCTTTATTAATTCAGTATATTTATGCATGCAATGTATATGCTAAACTTTTCACTTTGTCTGAGGCATGTACAAGCTAGCTGCAGTGGCGTCCTTGCAGACAGCGAGATGAGATGAGCTTTGGCTGAGAACGGCAAGCGGTGAGATTTCTTTAGGGGTTTGGGCCGGTGTGCGGCCGGGAATTGGCCCGTTTGTGTGTGGAGTGTGTTGTCTTTTTTGATTCCTCTTACTAAAGGATCCCTGGATAAGGTCATCGGCGTCGGTAACAGCCAGCATGGATTCCTCTATTAAATTAACTTGCTAACTCGGTGAAACACTGACTCCATAGCTTTCTCAAGGTCAAAGTGCATCAGCATGTATTTCAGCGCTCTCAGGCTGCTATTGATTGGTGTAATGAGGTTATCGGGTTATCAGAGATTAGACTGAGTGCTGATGTAAATAATCTTGGGATATGTGGGTAATGTTTTCTGGAGTAATACGGAAAATATTATTTCTTGGGATGTGACGAGATCTCATGGCACGAGATCTTGCGAGATCCGATGTGTCTCGTGAGATCCGACTGGTCTCGCGAGAATGTGACGATATCCTCACAAAATATTTTGCAATGTTTACATTAGAGCTGCACCATTAATCGTTAAAAATTGTGCTTGCAATCTTGATTCAAACACCCATGCGATCTTACTCCTGAATGACAACGATTCAGCTATGTCTATTAAGACTGTTTCACATCACGAGTGTCAGTGGAGCGAGCAAAACAAACAGTCTTTTCAACCACACATCATTATTTCTGTGTTACAGATATTTAAATAACAGAAGTACTGGGATAAAACTTTATAGTTTGGGTATAAACACTTATTGTCTACAGTAGCGATCAAAACGAAAGTATCTTAACACTTGTATTGTAACGCTTATCATCTTCTGCCAGCTCTAGTTTACATGTTGTTTATTACTGCATATAATTAATTAAAATAGAAGTTTAATTTCATAAAGTATAAGTTAATTTCAAAATGCACATTCATTTTTTGCATTTTGTGTTTTTCAGTTGAATAAAAGACTATTGTCCCTATATATTTCATCATTGAGGATTTTTTTTTAAAGAAAAAAGTCTAAAAATATTGTCTCGTCTCAGTCTCGTGAACTCAGTCTCGTGTCTCGTCTCGTGGGATAAGTGTCTCGTCACACCCCTAATTATTTCTATTTACTTGCACTGGTATTTTACACACATAGTTAGCAATGACAGGAATTATGGGGAAATATGCAAGCTAGACTTTTGAAGCAATGGCAAGTACTGCTGGTAATTGAAGCAAAGATATAAGAATAAACAAAATAAGTAACAAAAATAAGACCTTTTTGTGACTTTTTACATTAAAAATGATAAAATATGGAAATTGGACAATCTGTTTTGCATATTATATTAGAAGTTATATAGATGCCACTCTGCACAGATAGCCTGTTTTATTTTAGCTTTTATTTATAGCTTTTATTTTTGTGTTGCAATCTGTAGTTGGTCTACTTCAAAAATATTTCACACTACCATTTAAAACTTTGGGGTCAGAAAGTTCAAATAAATGCTGTTCTTTTGAACTTTATTCATCAAAAAAAAAAAATCACATTTTACAGTATATTACAGTATATAAACAGTATATACAGTATATAAAACAGACATTTTAAATTGTAATAATATTTATCAATGTATTACTGTTTTTACTAAATTTGTGAACAAATAATTGTAGCCTTGGTAAGCAAAAGAGACTTGCTTCAATTGTTTTTTTTTTTTCCTTCTATATCTTACCGACCCCAAACTTTAGGGGTCGTAAACAGTAAAAAACAGGAGTGTATACTAGTGCAGTCAAAAGATTAATTGCATCCAAAATAAAAGTTTTTGTTTACATAATATATGTATGTGTACTGTGTATATTTATGTACAGGTGCATCTCAATAAATTAGAATGTTGTGTAAAAGTTCATTTTTTCTTGTCAGTTATTTCAAAAAGTGAAACTTTCATATATTTTAGATTCATTGCATGTAAAGTAAAACATTTCAAAAGTTTTCTTTGTTTGTTTTAATTTTGATGATTAGAGCTTACAGCTCATGAAAGTCAAAAATAAGTATCTCAAAATATTCGAATATTTACATTTGAGTTTCAATAAATTACCATCCCTAAAGTATAAATTCTTGGTATCTCTTCTTTGAAACCACAATAATGGAGAAGACTGCTGACTTGGCAATGATCCAGAAGACGAACATTGACGCCCTCCACAAAGAGGGTAAGTCAGAGAGGGTCATTACTGAAAGGTGTGACTGTTTAAAGGGTGCTGTATCAAAGCATATTAAATGCAAAGTTGACTGGAAGGAATAATTTGGGTAGGAAAAGGTGCACAAGCAACAGGGATGACCGCAAGCTTGAGAATACTGTCAAGCAAAGCTGATTCAAACACTTGTGAGAGCTTCACAAGGAGTGGACTGAAGCTGGATTAAGTGCATCAAGAGTCACCACGCTCAGATGTCTTCAGGAAAAGGGCTACCAAGCCACTTCTGAATCAGAGACAACGTCAGAAGCGTCTTACCTGGGCTGTGGAGAAAAATAACTGTACTGTTGCTCAGTGGTCCAAAGTCCTCTTTTCAGATGAAAGTAAATTTTGCATTTCATTTGGAAATCAAGGTCCCAGAGTCTGAAGGAAGAGTGGAGAGGCACGGAATCCATGTTGCTTGAAGTCCAGTGTGAAGTTTCCACAGTCTGTGATGATTTGGGTTGCCGTGTCATCTGCTTGTGTTGGTCCATTGTGTTTTCTGAAGTCCAAAGTCAACGCAGCCATCTACCAGGAAATTTTAGAGCACTTCATGCTTCCTTCTGCTGACAACCTTTATGGAGATGCTTATTTCATTTTCCAGCAGGATTTGGCACCTGCCCACACTGCCAAAGGTACCAAAAGCTGGTTCAATGACCATGGTGTTGGTGTGCTTGACTGGCCCGCAACCTCCCCAGACCAGAACCCCATAGAGAATCTGTGAGGTACTGTCAAGAGGAAGATGAGAGACACCAGACCCAACAATGCAGATGACCTGAAGGCTGCTGTCAAAGAAACCTGGGCTTCCAGACCACCTCAGCAGTGCCACAAACTGATCACCTCCATGCCACGCCGAATTGAGGCAGTAATTAAAGCAAAAGGAGCCCCTACCAAGTATTGAGTACATATACAGTAAATGAACATACTTTCCAGAAGGCCAACAATTCACTAAAAATGTTTTTTTTTATTTTTTTTTATTGGTCTTATGAAGTATTCTAATTTGTTGAGATGTGAATTGGTGGGCTTTTGTTAAATGTGAGCCTAAATCATCACAATTAAAAGAACCAAAGACTTAAACTACTTCAGTCTGTGTGCATTGAATTTATTTAATACACGAGTTTCACAATTTGAGTTGAATTACTGAAATAAATGAACTTTTCCACAACATTCTAATTTATTGAGATGCACCTGTATATATAAATACACACATATGCATGTATATATTTCAGAAGAATGTGTTATTTTTATATATTAAATATTTATTTATAATATAAATTATATGAATATAAATATAGACATGTAAATGCATGTAAATATTTTCAAAATATATACTGTGTGTGTGTGTGTGTGTGTGTGTGTGTGTGTGTGTGTGTGTGTGTATACATAATAAATATACACAGAACACACACTTATATTTTGCAAACAAAAACTTTTATTTCGGAAGCGATTAATCGTTTGACAGCATTAGTGTATATATATATATATATGAGATGTATGAATGAAATGTCACTTTTTAAAGTTTTTTAAAAAAATTTTTATTCAAAGTCTAAATTGTTAAATGTTTCTAAAATCATTCAGGTTACTCCTGTAATAGTGTACTGTAGCTAAATAATGGCTGCTTTTGCTCTCAGGATTACATTAAGGTTTCCGTATTTTCACTTCAGTGTAAGCTTGAAAAGTTACATGATATGAACGTCTCAGAATATTACCATAATTACTGGTTGATTTGATCCACACTCTGACCTGTAGGCTGCCTTTGTACTCATGAGATCAAAACATTACATCCATTTGCACTGTGGTTGATGAGCTAGATACACCAGGACAGCAGCGGTGAGTAAGGTAGATTACAGCTGACAACTAATGCTATCATAATGCAAGTGTCTGCTCATCACTTTGAACTCCAATAACTCTCCATATCTCATTTCTCACCCTCTTTAGTCATTTAGTGTGCAGACAGGCAGTCTGCATATTAGCACATGAAAGCAAGACACTGAGACTATTACGGACTCATGCACTCCCATCTGCCTGTTTATAAGAACCAAAGCTATAGACTCAAAAAATATACTTTATATCAAGTATGAAGTAGTTTACTAAAATGTGCATCTATGCTGCTTAAATTCAGATTTGAAATGGATGTTCATGTTTCCCAATTGACTTTTAGGTAATGTTGCTAACAGTAATCCACTAATGAGTATTGCATATATTTATATTTTTAAAGGAATAGTTTATCCAAAAATGAAAATTAGCCGAAAATGTTCTCACTCTCAGGCCATCCAAGATATAGATGAGCTTGTTTCTTCATCTGAAGAGATTTGGAGAAATGTGGCATTCATCACTTGCTCACCAAAGGATCCTCTGCAGTGAATGGGTGCCGTCAGAATGAGAGTCCAAACAGCTGATAAAAGCATCACAATAATCCACAAGTAATCCATACCACTCCAGTCCAACAGTTTTGTGAAGTGAAAAAATGGAGTTTGAAAGAAACAAATCCATCATCAAGATGTTTTAACTTAAAAATGGTGCTTTTGTTTAAAATAAAAGTCCATAATCCATAATATTGCTTTTTAGAATGTCCACCTGTTTTTAATGATTGAAAAACTGTGGCAGGTGCTGTATATGGATCACAAGTGTCCAAAAACTTTGTTCACATATCTTGTATGTTTTTCCTGTTTTTGGAAGTGATCTAAATATTTGTGGCTTGAAAAGCTTCAGTTAACAGGTCATTGATTTGGTTCCAGTCATGTGACCGAAAACTGAAAATAAAATAAAAGTCTGCATGTTGATAAAGTCCAAAAAGTCAAATATTCTTGACTTTTAATTGCACCATTAATGCAAGATTTGGACTGACAAATTTGCATAAAGTGCGCATGCATTTGCATGAACTTTTCCAAAGTTTACAGTCAGGTGATTTTGTTTTTTAATTACTATTTTTGAAAGCCGCATGTACCCACAAGTTTAAAACCCTTTTTGTACCACAACAGTTTAATTATAGTTGAGTAGGTAGTGCTTTGCCTTTGTCCGGGATGCATTAGAATAATTAGCATTGTTAATTTGCATTAATTATGTAGTCTGAGTGATCGAAAATACACAGCATGCTCGATTATTAAGTGGAAAAAGTTAATTTTTAATTATAGTGTGAATCAATTTGATCGATTCTTCTAGGTACTGAATGAATTATATTCTAATATGGAATCTTGAATATTTTTTCAAGCTGGTTTCAATGCATTCTAGGATTCTGTTCTCCAAATAGTGATATTTTTGTAGGCCAACCCAGAAGTTAGAATCATGTTTCCCTTGGGAAGAAAAAAAAAAAAAAATCAACTGGATTTTGGATCATCCCTGCAGAACTCTATACCAGCCTCCTCCATGTAAATCAGAGTTTTTTTTAGTTGTCACTGGATTCCTATTTCTGCAGTGTCATGTTGTGAAGCTCCACCCACTGGTTCGAAAATCCACTCCTATCACTTAATATTAAACATCATGTGTGTTCTGATTGGCTGCCGCTGCACTGTGCAGAATGTTTGCTTTCTGTGTGGACAGATACATTACAGCACCTGGTTAGCACACCTATGATGCCTTAGAATGCTGTCTAGGTAGGCAGCACACTAGGGTTTGGAGCAGAGCTTATGTGTTCAAATGCGAACGCTCGATGACATGAGATGTGTCTGATCTTACATGGCCTCCACCTCTTCCTCTACCTTCTACCACCCCTGTTTTTTTCGCAGTCTGTTTCTCTTCGGCTTGTGGAGGTAATCACAGTGTGTCAATGTGCCCTGTTCTAATTGGCCTGTCACCCTCCATGTGCAGGCAGGGAGGGGACGGCCTTTGTGTGGCTGCCATAGCGACCGGCCGAGTTAATGAGAGGGAGAGGGCTGTGACTAATGACACTGGTCTGTCCATCTGAGAGCAGAGCAACAACAGCACATACATTCTCACACAGCAGACGGGTGCATCTTCTGTTTGTGCTTTACATCTTTTAACACACACTATGCTAATACCATGGTAGTTCTTTTGAATATGCACTATGTAAATGCTAATGTCATGAAAGTAACTTGATTTCATTACCCGTTCAAGATATAATGATGGTATCAAATGATCATTAAAATATACCATGGTATTATTGGTAATATTAACCCCATGCATGGCACTACCACTATCTTACTACATTTTGCTACTTTTTTTGTAAGTCCTGTAAATAAAAGTACCATGGTATTAAAATATACTTTAAAATATACCATGCTATTGAAATTTATGTACTATGGTATTTATATGGTACTCCAAGAAAGCCATGGTACTACCATAGTACAAACCTTTATTACTGTGGTACCTTCTGGTAATTTTTTTTTGTACGTTCAGTAAATAAAAGTATCATGGTATTACCATGTTTAGACTCTATCATGATGGGAATACCAATGTTGGCCTATTGCTTAAAATTAATTATAGTAGCATGTTTTTGGATGACACTGGTCCATCCATCTGAGAGCAGAGCACTATGCTAATACCATGGACAAGTCAGGTCCATCAACACATGGACAAATCAGGAACTTATGTGAGGATCCTGTTTGTGGACTTCAGTTCGGCCTTCAACACCATCATCCCAACACTCCTCCTGACCAAACTAACCCAGCTCTTGGTCCCTAGCTCTATCTGTCAATGGATCATCAGCTTTCTGACAGATAGGCAACAGCCAGTGAGACTGGGGAAATCCATGTCAAACAGCCGCTCTACCAACACTGGTGCCCCTCAAGGTTGCGTCCTCTTCCCACTGCTCTTCTCCCTGTACACCAATGACTGCACCGCTAAAGACCCCTCTGTCTAGCTCCTGAAGTTTGCAGATGACACCACACTTATCGGCCTCGTTCAGGACGGCGACGAATCTGCCTACAAACAGGAGATTAAAAGAGCTGGCTGTCTGATGCAGTCTCCATGCAACCTGGAGCTAAACACGCTCAAAACTGTGGAGATGATCGTGGATGAACAGCACTGTGGCTGCAGTGGAGAGATTCAAGTTCCTGGGATCCATTATCTCCCAGGACCTGAATTGGGACACTCACACTGACATTGTAAAAAAAAAAAAATCCCAACAAAGGTTGTACTTCCTTCGCCAGCTGAGCAAGGTTAACCTGCCACAGGAGCTGCTGAAACAGTTCTATTCAGCCGTCATCGAGTCTGTTCTGTGCACTTCAATAACTGTCTGATTTGGCTCAGCTACAAAATCAGGCATCAGAAGACTACAGAGAACGGTTTGGTCTGCTGAACGGATTATTGGTGTCCCCCTGCCCACCCTTCAAGAACTGTATGCATCCAGAATGAGGTAAAGGGCTCAGAAAATCACTTTGGATCCCTCACATCCAAGTCATCCCCTTTTTGAACTTTTGCCGTCTGGCCGGCGCTACAGAGCCCCGAATACCAGGACTCACCTTATGAACAGTTAAATGTTCCCAACCATTATGCAATAACAATGTGCAATAGCCTTATATTTATTTGCTACCACCTCCATCCTAGTACATCCCTGCATCTCTTTCTATTTTATTCCATTCTATCATCAATAGCACAAGTGTACATACAATTTATTTATTTTTCAAATTAAAAATTAAAAAAAAAAATTTGTGCATTTATATTTACATATGTGTATTTTATTTATTTTATTTATTCTCGTTTTATTTTTATTGTCTATGTGTCGTTGTTGTCTCTGTGAACTGGAAGCTTATGCCACTAAAACACATTCCTTGTATGCGCAAGCGTACTTGGCAATAAAGCTCTTTCTGATTCTGATTTATATCAAGCAGTGTTATTTTAGTATTATTTAGTAATATGTTTATATATTAATATTTGTTGTGTAATTTATTTAATTTTAATTTTTAGTTTAATTTTAGCAACTTTTTTTGTGCTTTTGTCAGGTTTGAATTTTTTTTTTTTTTTTTCCAACAATGTCTATTTAGATTAAAAGCCTATGATATGTGGTTTCATATGTTACTAGGGTACTTTACTATGGTGCTTTAAAAGATACCATGGTATTGAAATTCAAATTCTTTCTTCCTCATAACAGTTATAATTGGTTGTTTTTTGTTGATTAAAGCCATCTCACTCCTGCAGCACATCCCAGCAGAGCTTCAGATGAATGTGGAATGATTTAATGTAACACAGATTGATAATCTCTGACTGCATGGCTAACTCTCATTATCTACAGTACAGAGTTCACTGTAAGGAGACAGATGGTCATGTCGTGTCTTTACACAAGAGAAACCAACCATACAGCCAACAAGCATCGACAATAGAGATTATCCTTGTCATTCATCGGCCTCTTTTCATTTCGCCTTTTAAAATTCCATTATGAACAATCCCGCTGGAGAACCTCAATTGAAATTGGACATTTATTTTGTTTTCTATTGAATTGTTCTGATCCAGATTGATGTTTTCAGGTCTTAGTACCTGTTCTGAGCCTTTGTTGCGTTTTTCTTTATAGAGCATTCATAAGTTTCATTTAAATAATTATGTGTGCTGTATTAAAAAATCAAGTTCCCTTTTCATAATAGAAATTTTCTTTCAGTGGAGCACAGAATATAGCAGTCAGACTATTTTGACTGTTCTGGCATTATTATGTTTGGCTCTTAAAGCATTACTGTTCATAAATGTGTGGTCTGTAAGATTTTTACGTTTTTGAAAGAAGTCTCAGCAGGGCTGCATTTATTTGATCAAAAATACAGTTAAAACAGTAATACTGTGAAATATTCTTACAATTTCAAAGAACTGTTTTCTATTTGAATAAATTGTAATTTATTCCTGTGATGGAAAGATGGATTTTCAGCATCATTACTCCAGTCTTCAGTGTCACATGATCCTTCAGAAATCCTTTTAATTTGCAGATTTGCTACAAAAAAAACAACAACAACAACAAAGTAATTATTATGATCAAAGTTATGTTGATAACAGTTGTGCTGCTAGATGTTTTTGTGGAAACCATGACTTATTTATTTGATGAATAGAAAGTTCAAAAGAACAGCATTTATTTGAAATACAAGTCTTGTTACATTATAAATGTCTTTGCTGTCACTTTGATCAATTTAACGCATACAGTACATGCTATTTACAGACACAGATGAAGGTCAGGCTGGGGTCAGGTCTCACTCTCTGTCTCTCACACACACACACACACACACACACACACACACACACCCACCTGTCGCTCTGAATTACAGATAGACCTGCATCATTTCTGGCAGTGATATATTTCAGAACTGACTAGGTGTGACTCCATTTCCACACAATTAAACTCATTCCCTTTTAATTACTGTCTCAGTTTGATACCAAACGTCTCACAAATCAGAGTAGAGATTAACATGCTTGGCAAAACACAGTCAGAGTTCATGATGATTGAAATGTTCCTGTGGAAACATTCCTAGTGTCCTTTATCTGCTCACACTGCCGGTGACCCCTGTGTAGGGAACAGCTGTATACTGCATGTTTACAGTATTGTTGGTATGTTTGTTTGTTTGCTTTCAGAGTATTTATTGAGTATTTATTATCTTTATATAGTATAGTTTGGTTGTTTGTTTTTAGATTGCTTATTGAATATTGTGGTATTTATTCTATTTAGTTTGTTTGTTTTCAGAGTATTTATTGGATGATGGAATATTTATTATTTGTAGTATTGTTTGATTGTTAGTTTTTGTAGTATTTTATGTAGTATTTATTATGTTTATAGTATTGATTGCTTTCAGAGTATTCACTGAATTTTGGAGTAGGCCTTTTTATTATGTTTGTAATATTGTTTGATTTAATATTTTCAGAGTATTTACTGTATTTATTATGCTTATTATTTGATTGTTTTCAGAGTAATGTTACTATTTAAGTATTTTATAGTAATTTAATAATTTTTTATGACTTCTATTTCTCATTGTGAGCAGTATATTATAGTATTGTTTGATTGTTTTCATAGTATGTATCAGACTTTGGAGTATTTACGTTTATAGTATTATTGGATTTTTTTCAGAGTATTTGATGGACTTTGGAGTATTTATGATGCTTATAGTGACCGAGTAGCGCACTCTGCTAAGCCTCTTACTCCGAACCTTTCAGGTTGTGGGTTCGAATCCTGGGTGGCACATGCCCAGACCACAAGAGGTACTGTAACAAGAAACTGTGCAGAACATTTTTTAGGGAAGTCGTGGCCTAATGGTTAGAGAGTTGGACTCGTAATCCAAAGGTTGCGAGTTCGAGTCTCAGGCCGGCAGGAATTGAAGGTGGGGGGAGTGAAAGTACAGCTCTCTCTCCACCTCAATACCACGACTGAGGTGCCCTTGAGCAAGGCACCGAACCCCCAACTGCTCCCCGGGCGCCGCAGCATAAATGGCTGCCCACTGCTCCGGGTGTGTGTTCACGGTGTGTGTGTGTTCACTGCTGTGTGTGTGCACTTTGGATGGGTTAAATGCAGAGCACAAATTCTGAGTATGGGTCACCATACTTGGCTGTATGTCACGTCACTTTCACTTTCACTTTTTCACTTTATAATATTATTTGATTGTTTTCAGAGTACTTATTTAACTTTACAGTATTTATTATTTTATAGTTCTTGTTTTCAGAGCGTTTATTGAATTTGACAGTATTTATTATTTTATAGTATTTATTGGATTGTGGAGCATTTATCATGTTCAAGGTGTTGAATGGTTTATTCTTAATTTTAGTATGATTAAATGTGATTATTTATGGGAAATTGTTGTCTTCAGCTGGCTTATTTCTGCTCCTGCTAGTGAATACGGATAGCAAAAGTGACTTTTAACCAAGTTTCTGAAGCATTTGAGAACCCTTTCAGCACATCTTCTATTGCTAGACCCCCATGATACGCGCTCAGGGGAGTGGTAACCATGGTGAAAAAGAACATTGTCGCCATGACAGCGTTCTACCTGACCGCGGTTGACAGTTTCAGTCAGCGTGTGACAAATTACCTGTCATTAGACCCTCAGCAGCAAACAATACAGTCCCCGCCACGACATTAGTCAGCTAACAAACACGTAAATCCATCTGCCGCAACAGGATCCGGGCATATGCTCCAGAGAGATGTCTGTGTGTAAAAGTGCTCTTGAAACTCGATGATAGAGCGTGTCTCATTTGTCCACTCATACACCAGCGCACACACAAAGCTTTTTAGTGTGTCACCGATGCAGCCTCTGCCCAAAACTGAAGGCAGCTGCATCGCTGACTGATCAGACTGGTTTCAGATGGGCTTTTAAGGCACCATCACGTCATGTCTGGTGATCGAATACAGTGGTTTTCAACTGCTGGGTCATGACCCACGGGTTGCAGGTCAACAGTATTAAATGCAAATAGTAAAATGGGTCTAACCATATACTTGTGTACAACTTTAAATAGGCTTCTCATGTCTTTTGTTGTTGATGTCAAAGGTAATGTGCCCACTGTGTTTTGAGTTATTTAAAACCATTACAATTCAAGAGACAGAAATGAAAATGGCAAATAGTTATTCCTTTTTTAGCATGCTTATTTAATATGATTTCTGTTTATGTCAATATTACTTAAATTAAATGTTTTGCTTTTAAGGTTATTTTTGTTTAGTTCTACACAAACAAGTAAAATATTAGTTTTAAAATTTCAAAACAAATTCAGTTGAGAACTACTGTTATAAACTACTAACAGCATTATGTAATTTAATTAAATTAGTTATTTATTTAAATGTTAACAATTAAAAAGAGGGTTGCATCTGAATATTTCCTGCAAAAGCTAGCATATGTTGAATAATATTATTTGTTTCTTTGCCTGTTTTTGATATGCACAGTGCCTCCTGCCATTTAAAGGCTGTTTAGTAAAGCAGTGCTATTCTGATGCTTTTGATTGGATCTCGTTTGAATTTGCAGCGCATCACATCTGCCAATTACATCAATCTACATTGCCGCTGAAAGCTTTAGGCTACAACCTGTCATGGCGAGTCATAAAAATGCATTCCAGTGCTGGGAATCAAAACCATCTCAAAGTAAAAAGAGGTGTTAAAGTCTGATTTTGTGGTGGCTGTAAATAAATTACTGTAATCTTAATTCACGTGATGAAGAATTTTGAAAGTCTGACATTACTACTGTAAGAGTAACGCTACCTGGTTGAAATGTTTGAAAAAGATTGACATTTGAAAACACAAGTTAGAAATTTAGAAAAGCCTTTGCAAAAAGTATTCAAATGTAATCAGTTACATTACTTTAATAAATTAATTGAAATAGTTACACTACTTAGGCCTATATTTTGAATAGGGTAACTTGTAATCTAGCATATTACATTTCAATGTTTGTTTGTTTTTCTCAGTATAAGTGGAATCATTCTAAAAATGTATAAGTTAATATATGTAATTCGTGTAACTATAATACATAACTATACAGTCGTAGCCTAAAATATCGGCACCCTTGCAATTCTGTCAGAAAATGCAACACTTCTCTCAGAAAATTGTTCCAATTTTATATCCAACTCAAAAATGGACTGGACAAGATTATTGGCACCGTGTCAAAATTGTAAGAAATAATTGCTTTTCAAGCATGTGATGCTCCTGTAATTTGTATTTAGACGCACCTGTGGCAAGTAACAGGTGCAGACAATATAGTAATCACACTTGCAACCAGTTAAAATGGAGAACAGTTGACTCAACCTTTGTGTTGTGTGTCACACTGAGCATGGAGAAAAGAAAGAAGTGTAAAGAGTTGTCTGTGGATTTGAGAGAAAAAAATTGTGGAAAAACATGGTCAATCTCAAGGCGACAAGTCCATCTCCAGAGATCTTAATGTTCCTGTGTCCACTGTGCGCAATATCATCAAGAGGTTTGCAGCCCATGGCACTGTAGCTAACCTCCCTGGACGTGAAGAGCAAAATTAATGAAAAATTACAACGAAGGATTGTTCGAACGGTGGATAAAGAACCCCGATTAACTTCCAAACAAATTCAAGCTGATCTGCAGACACCGGGTTCAACAGTGTCAGCTCGCACCATCCGTCGCCATCTGAATGAAAAGAGACGCTATGGTAGGAGACCCAGGAGGACACCACTGCTGACACAAAGGCATGAAGACTGGAGTTTACCAAAACTGATGTGACAACCACAATCCTTCTGGGAGAACGTACTGTGGACAGATGAGACAAAAGTAGAGCTTTATGGTAAAGGACATCATGGCACGGTTTACAAAAAAAGAAATGTCCCTACAGTCAAACATGGCAGAGGTTCAAAGATGTTTTGGGGTTGCTTTGGTGCTTCTGGCACTGGATGCCTCGACTGTGTGAACGGTATCATGGAATCTGATGATTACCAAAGAATTTTGGGGTGCAACGTAGTGGCCAGTGTCAGAAAGCTGCGTCTCCACCAGAGGTCATGGGTCTTCCAGCAGGACAATGACCCGAAACACACTTCAGAAAGCACTCAGAATGGCTCGCCATTGAACAGTGTTACAAACTTTGCTTTTTGCGGCGCCTGTACCACTCAAAAAAGTGGGCAACACAAACATTGTGATTAGTAGCTCTCTCAAAATATGGTATCAGGTACAGAAAGCATTTGCATTGTCATCTACCACACTGTCCACCCCTATTGCTTGCAATCATGCCTTTAAGCCATCACTCACAGACGCCACATTTTCAGTTTGGTCTAGCAAAGGAATGGTCACCGTGAGAGACTTGTACGTGAATGGTAAATTTGCCACATTTTATCAGCTGAAGGAGAAATTTGATCTTCCATCAATGCATTTCTTTAGATGCCTTCAGCTGAGAAATTATGTTTGCACGTCAGTCTCTCAATTTGAACTGCTTACAGATGACAATGAAGTATATAAATTGTTTTCTGCCGCCTCTAATGCCTTTAATTTGATTTCCTGCTTTATGGGTGTCTTTACCAGTCAGCTCAGCATATCTACCTTATATCTGAAAGATTTCTGGGAAAAGAATTTAGACATTCAGATAACCGACGAGGACTGGCTTGAGTATATCAAAGCCATAAATACATGTTTTATTAACTCAAGGTACCAACTAATTCAATATAAAGTAGTACATAGACTTCATTACTTCATTTTACCCGTCCATCTCTTCTAAATGTAACAAATGTGAATCTGCAGAGGTCTCTCTGGGACATCTTTTTTTGGTTATGATGAGTTTTGGAGTGGAATTTTCAGATTCTACTCAGTGGCTTATTCCTGTGACCTCTCCCCTGACCCAGCAATTGCTGTCTTTGGCTGGTCTAACTCCCTTCATGGCTTAGGCCATCAAATTAAAAAAGCTGTCCAATATGGAATGGTAGTAGCTAAAAAAAAAAAAATCATCCTTTGTCAATGGAAAAAGGTATCAAAACCACTTTTTAAATCTTGGTTGACTGAACTTTCTGCCACTTTGCATTTAGAGAGACTTGGACACAACCTTTCTGGTAACATTGCTGGCTTTGAGGCCATCTGGGAACCCTTTCTTAAAAGTTTAACAAATGTCCAAGGTAATGGCTTAAAGGTTTGACCCTATACTGTCTGTATTATCATATTGCTCATTCCCACTGGTCTAGAAATAGATGTATAACATCATAAATGTGCATAGAACTGGAGGAACTAATGTATTTTTGTCCTTTTTTTTGTCTTTTTCATTTTATTTGTTTGTCTATCTCACTGGTTTGCACTCTATTTACCATGTGCCTTGTGCCACTTTATCCATTTTATATTATTTTATTTTCATTTTTATTTTTATTCTACATGTCCTTATTTGTATATTTTGTAATAATTGCATTTTGTGTTTGTGTATGTGTATATATACATTTGATTTGTACTTATCTGTATTCATGCGCTCTACTGTTAGTACTTAGTGTTATCTGTATGCACCAGTAAGAGAGTAACGAAATTTCAGTTCTCTGTATGTATGTACAGTACATGTGGCAGAATTGACAATAAAACAGACTTTGACTTTTGACTTCTTGTCTTTTTGTATTGTTTTATGTTGTCATAATGTTGAAATAAAAATATAATATCCAAAAAAAAAAAAAAAACACTCAATGGTTACAAACAAAGCGCTGGAGAGTTCTGAGTCCAGATCTGAATCCCATTGAACACCTGTGGAGAGATCTGAAAACAGCAGCTGGGAGAACACATCCGTCAAATCTGAATGACCTGGAGCAGCTTGCAAAAGAAGAGTGGTCCAAAATTCCAGCAGAGAGGTGTAAGAAACTCATTCATGGTTACAGGAAGCCATTGATTTCAGTTATTTTTTTCAAAGGGGGTGCTACCAAAGTTAAGGGTGCCGATAATTTTGTCAAGTGCATTTTTTTGGGTTCTGTGTGGAATTGTATCAGATTTGACTTTTCTTCTCTGTTTTTTTGTGTTGTTCCAATGCAAACAAAAAAAATAAAATAAACGTGAGTACCAAAACATTTGCAACTGCAACAATTTTTTGAGAGAAGGGTTGCATTTTCTGACAATTGCAAGGGTGCTGATATTTTTGGCCATGACTGTATATAGGAATTAACTTAAAAATGGAATACTATTAAGTATACTATATATACAATATAATACATGCTGTGTTTACTCCGTACAGCTCCATCTGAACGTCACACAGAATTGTGGGATATTATTGGCAGCGAAGGATTAGGATACATCTACTGCATGCTGCCTTCTTCAAAACAATATTAGCTGCAAATTTGAGATTTGTTTGTGCCTTTAAGTCTTTGTACCTCTTTGTACTGCTTGTGAAAGCAGCTTTTTCATGTTTTGAACACAATCAGCAAGCAGCAGCAGCATAATCTCTCTTGTTTTACCACTAGCTTGATTGTTTTTCCTGTTGGACAGTTTCGGACACACATTGCTCCGCTCTCTCCCACACACATCACCCAGAACGTGGAGCGCCACAGCTGTAATATTACCGGGAAATGATGCGGTTTTCATAAGCGTCCGGATCACCCCATGATTTAGAGTGATACAGCGCATCAGTCTCCTGCTTTGCCCAAGTAGCCATTGCAGAATCGATATCAGCTCCAGCAAACCGCGAGCAGTTTAATGGCGTGTGAAGTGATAGCAGCGCATGCAACACAGTTTTTATGTTTTAGAGATGGTTGGCAGGTGGCATCCCACTGTCACTCATGTGAGTGGCTGTTAATGGTGACCTTTGACCCCTGTAAACTCATCAGTCATCCAGAATCCTTCACATTGTTGAGAGGAAAATACACAGCAGATCAATGATGGCACATTGTTTATTGCGGTGTTTATGACTCTGCAGATGTAGGCTACTTGATTCAAATGTATTGTATTGCTGTATATTTGAATTTACAAAGAAAGGTTTGCTTTGTTTTTCTCCATAAATATTCTCAAAATATCTAGGCCTATATTGTTTTTTTGACCTGTGACCTCATTTGGTATATTATGGATGGATATCTTGATATATTTGTTTGATATATTTTATTTCAGCAGTGAATATGGAAAGGTTAGTCAGTATATATTGGCCTTCTTTTATTCCTATTATTAGTGATTATTATTTTTTCGTTATTATTGGTGGTATTGGAATTTTAATTGTGAACACTCATTTCTGCCATCTGCAATTTTCTGCCATCTTCTAGCACTGACTTAGCAATAAATTTGTATTATCCATTCAATATTTGACCTTTTTAAAAACAGTTTATTTTAATTCTTGTTATTTTTATATTTTTATTTCTATAGTTTTTTCCTGTAATATAGCTCCCATTAGTTCTATTATAATAGACTTATAACTTTTTTTTAATTCAAACTGTCTTTTTTTCAAAATGAATAGTTATTTATTATATTGCGTATTTCATACTGTTTTTTAAATTAGCTTTTCTAAAACATTAAAACATAGATTAGCAAAAACCTATAAATTTCAGTCATTTCAATTTTGTTAGTGTTTTACTTTATTTTATTTTAACATTTTAAAAAAAAAAAAAATAATAATATAGATTTTTTTTAAAAGATCTATTTATCAGTTTAAAATGAAATAATATAAAAATAATTAGCATTTTTCTGTTGGTGCATCCCTGTCAGTCAATGAAGTCAAATAAAAATATAAAATGGTGCAGTTTTAAATTATGCAAATAATTTCAATGTAGATCATTTATAAATGTATTTATTAATAGTTATTTATTAATAATGCCATACAATATTTCTGTCATACAAATAAATGAAATGTCTAAAGAAATCTAAATTCCTCCCTTTCTAAAATATTGTTTAGTCTGTTTAAAGTAATTGTGATATTTTAATAGTATATTAGCAAAAAGATGACTAAAAACCATCATTTTGTGGATTGTATTGCACATTCTTATTGTGCAATTATAGTGTGTTATTTTGGTATTGTATATTATGTAATTTATGGACGCTGTGATGTTAACGTTACTATAAGTGCATTTTGTCACTGTTGCTAGGCGATGTGGTCTAATGGGATGTGTTGCTGTATAAACGGAAAATTTAGTGGAATGGATTTTGTGCAGTCACTGTTTCAGTGAATTGGTGTGACCAAGCAGGCGGCCCACCGCTCAGCGACTGAATTATACAGTGTCATACACTCAATTTACCCCTGGAAATACACTTAACAAGGGACCCAGCCACACAAACACACTCACTGAGGTACGCCACACGCAATAGGCTTTCCTTTTTAGCATGTTTCTGAGGTTCCTGCCATCCTAATATCACATTCAGATGAGCTTCATAGAGCACGTTCTGTCTACGGTATTACATTTGCTTCGTGTTTAAGAGCACGAACCCACACAGCTTCATTATCAATCTACGCTGTTGCTCACACATTAAACAATTTCCTCCTGCTGCAGTTCCACAAGTAATCACTCAGACCTACGCTATTGAGACAGCGTTTGACTTTTTCAATCTGCATTTAACATAGAAGCACTTAGAAAACAGAGGGAGAAAGAAAACTCATATATATATATTTTTATTAAAGCTGCTGTGTGTAATTTCTCAACTTGCATTGCACAAAGCACAATTGCAAAAATTACATTTTTACATTCTGTAAAGATTTCATTTCAGCACCACTTGCCCTCATTGTCACTTTGTAAGGGTGTTATGAGTGGTTGCTAGGGAGTTGCTATGCAGTTGCTGAATTATGAATGATTTTATGTGCATTGAGGTTGCTATAGTATTATAAGTGGTTGCCAGGGTGTTCTGAATGGTTTTGTGTGCTTTGGGTTGCTAGAGTGTTATGGGTGGTTGCTAGTATAATGCTATGCAGTTAGAATTGTTATGAATGGTTTTGAGGTTGTTAGAGAGAGTGTTTTGGTTGGTTGCTAGGGTGTTGCTATGCTGCAGTGTTTTGAATTGCATTACTGTATGGTTTCTAGGGCGTTACTATGCAGCTGCTGAAGAGTTGTGAATGGTGCATTGCTGTGCAATCGCTAGGGATGTATGGTTGGTTGCTAAGGCATTGCTGTGCAGCTGCTGAAGTGTTTTGAAAAGTGCAATGGGGTTGCTAGGGCGTTGCTATGCAAAGTGTTCTGAATGTTTTTATGTGCATTGCTCAACAGTTGCTAGGGTGTTCTATTTTTTATACAGTTACTTGCTAACTTTATTCTTTAAATTGCATTGCCATCCGGTTACTAGGGTGTTGCTATGCAATTGCTGAAGTGTTCTCAATTCAATTCTAATAATAGTTTCTCCTCAAATAATGGAGTGGATGTGCTGCTCCTCCATACATCTCTTGTTCTCTAGCTGCTGTTTGTGTGACTGTATGTATCGACACTCATCAGTGTGTTTCCTTGGCTCTGTGTGTATTTGTCCTCATCCATCTGTTTGGGTTCCGCTCCTTCTCTTGCTAAGCGCTCTCATGTCCCTCTTTAATGCGATCTGCTCAGTATGAAAAATTCATTGTCATGTCTTTGGCCGCGGATCATCAAGGTGTTCTGCCCTGGTCGCTAGCCGCTCCTCTCCGGTGGCGTGGTGAACAGCTGGTGGAAATTAGACACCAGATTGTGTTACTTACACCAGGCAGTAGCAGAGACGCTGATGGCTCCATAATCCAGAGTGCAGTCTGTCAGATCCCAGGCTCTTGGGGTACGGCGGCCGACCGCGGGTGCAGCTCCGGGTTTATTTGTTTGTTTGTGTTTTGTTTCTGTGGCGGTTTGACCTTAGCCTGTAAGGAAACTGAGCAACAGCTGTCTCTGTTAGAATGGGTTTGAGGCGTAGAAATGAGCTTATTTTGTTGTGCCCGTCACTTGCAAAACATCTTATTTGAATTAATTGCAATTATTTTTATGTGATATTGCAAAATTATGATAAAATTATGATTTTTTAATATTGATTTATTTTACATTATTTACTCACCTTGACGTCGCTTTAAACCCATTTAATGTTTCTTCCTCTGTATGTTTTGATGAATTTCCAGGTGGTTCTTGTCCAGACAATAGAAGTGGGTGACCAATTGCTGTAAAGCTCCATAAAGGACAAAAATGGTATATAGACATAGTCCATAATACTTTTTTCTGAAGTCCTGCAAAAGCTTTATATGATTTAACGTTTTAAAAAATTTGCATACTATGCACTGAAAGTATGCACTACATTAACGATAGAACAGCGTGCCAGTTTATGGATCTAAGTATCACGTTTAGTTGGTTAGTCCACTTAGACCATTGTCTTTTACTAGCAACTATCTTGAGCTGTGATGTCAGAGTCAACAGACAAGGAAATATTACCTAATCAATTTTATACTTTTAAAAGCCTTCCACAAGAAACTGTCAGCTACAACTATATTTATTTATTTGCTTATTTATTTTTGCCTATTTTATTGTGTGATTTAATTTAATTTGATCTGTTTTTTCACTTTATTTTCTTTTTTCTTTTGTCATTTTCTCTCTATTTTATTTAATTTTTATTATTGACACATTATTTTTAAATTTTTTGTGTTTTTATTCTGTAATTTTTTATTTTATTTTATTTTATTTTATAAAATACAATACAATACAATACAATACAATGCAATGCAGCTATACAGCCAGTCATTTAAAGATGCTTTTTGTCAGCAGAATGGTGTAATTGTGACATCTACCAGCAGGGGCTAAATAGAACACACTAACTGGACAAATTTTGACATCTTTGATTGGTTTTGTAAAGTGCTTATTGCTAAATACTGAAAATTTACATTTTGATTTTGTATATTTTGATGCAAGAAATCACTGTTTATACTGTTTATACAGATTAAATGTGAACATAATGGGACTGATGTTAATACAGTGCAGTAAATCTAAGCAAATAAATGCCCCGGTGCTTACTCGGCTGAGAGTGATAAATGATATTGAAACGTTGCTGGTAGCAAGTGTAGTCATGCCAGATCAAGTTCAGTCTCATTTGCAACACTAGAGCGGCGTTCACCGCGCTGAATGCTGTGATTGACGGCTGTTGCCTTGTAAAAGGGAAAGTGTTCGTTGCATCTAGCTGTGCTTTCAACAGCACAAGTTTTCTTTTTGACACTGTGGCCGTAACACGTTTTGTAAGCATATTTTACAGTCATCAATCAACAGCATAATCTGCATTGACAGTGTTGCTTGTGCCAAGGCATTTTTTGGAGTTTGCTTTGATTTGATGGAGGCTGCAGTGAATTTAAAGTGATCTGAGAACACAGAGCTGACAGTTCCAGACAGATGAAATTTATACCGAGCAAGAAACGTATACCAGAAGAATAGTTAAAACTAGATTTCTATCTCTCCCTCCAGTGACAAAATGACCATATGTGACCCTGGACCACAAAACCATAAAGGCCAATTCACACCGCACAGACAAACGCCAACAAACTCCAACAAACTAGTCTGTTGGAGTTTGTTGGATCAGTGTGTTACCCCTGTTGGCGTTGGTTGGAGTTTGTTTTGACCCGACTGAACATGCTTATAGATATAGGATCATCCATTTTCTCCCCAGTCAGTGCGAGTTGGTCGGTGTCTGTTGGTGCAGTGTGAACATGACCGTTATTTTTCATGATTCTAAATCCAACGGCCAACTTGAGCCAACTTGTTTGTTGGAGTTTGTTGGCGTTTATCTGTGCGGTGTGAATTGGCCTTAAGCCATCATAAGTTGCATGGGTATATTTGTAGCAATAGCCAACAATACATTGCATGGGTCAAAATTATCTATTTTTATTTTATGCCAAAAATCATTAGGATATTTAGTTCCATGAATATATTTAGTAAATTTCCTACTGTAAATATATCAAATTTTTATTTATTATTAGTAATATGCATTGCAAAGAACTTCATTTGGTCAGCTTTAAAGGCGATTTTCTCAATATTTTGATTTTTTTGCACCCTCAGATTCCAGGTTTTCAAATAGTTGTATCTCAGCCAAATATTATCCCATCTTAACAATGCATACAACAATGGAAAGCTTATTTATTCAGCTTTCATGTGATGCATCAACCTCAATTTAAAAAAATTGACCCTTATGACTGGTTTTGTGGTCCAGGGTCACATATATGTATATACTATAAAATACACATGCTGATGTGATTCTAATATATATATATATATATATATATATATATATATATATATTAAACAGGGAAATAGTGTGTTCTCCTCTGGCCAGACGAACCAGCAGGTTGTTCCATGCTGCAGCAGAGTCAGATTGTGCAGATTACTCGTCTGGTTCCCGTGGTCCTGTCCCGATTGCTGTCTAGGAGACAAAATGTCTTTGAAATGTATTTTCTTGCCGCCATTTTATAATATATTTTGAAGTTCACAGTTTTAACAAAATATATTTTGAAAGATTAGAAAACTATATGTATTTTTAAGTTTTTCTGTTACAAATTTAACATGTATTTGCAATATATTTTGTATGTATGGGTTATTGATGGTTAATAGTCTTTATGATATTCTGTTCTCTAAATATGCCATATTAATGTAAGTATGTGGGATTTGTTTGTGCACATTTTAAAGTCTGATTAGTTAGGACATTGGTTACCAATAACATAGATACATAATAATAAATAAACACCCCAACAAGTAAAAACCATCCATCCTTCTGCTATTAACTGGCAGGTTGTAAAAAGTACTGTCCTTTTCCTAAGCGGAACCTAATAAATGAACACTTCTTCTCCGAGCATGTCAGCCTCTCAATTGTTATTCTGACTGAAAGACGACACCATGCTAATGCTCCCTGAGAATATTACAAATGATGACCTTTAATAACCGCCTCTTACAATCAATCAGTTTTTAATTTTTCACCCTCAGAAGAGTTGGAATCGCAGACAGTCGTATTCCAGCCATCATAATGCGAGGAGGACTGTGATTGATGAGCGTTTCCTCAGACGGAGACAGCTAGCAGATTGTGATTCATTTTCTGACAGCGAGAATCTACTACAATCGTCCCCCCGAAACGTGACTTTTTTGGGGGGGGGCACTCGGGTGTCATTGACCGGATGCGGGTGCTGGAGCTCTCGGTGCTCTCTTTAATGCATCTTTTCATTTGCTTGTGTCACGGCACCCGAGGCCCGTGCCACTGCTTGTGATGCAAATTACCCAAACCATTCAGTCGTGCGTTCATATCGTTTAAATGATTCTTTATTACGAGCTGGGGTTTTTAAGATGAAAACGAATTACCCTCTGACAATGACTTCCAATTTGTAGAAGCTTTAGTACAGTGAGATGAATTGAACGACCTCGACTCAATCGAAAATGGATAGTTCCCATTGTGCGCGAGTTCTATTTTTGACGCTGGAATAAAATCTTTATGAGCGCGAGCGAAACGTGGAGTGAGAAGTGCCTTCATTGCACATCTTGAAGCATTTGGTTTGATTCGGTGCATCTGCTTGGCGTGACTTGAAGGTTTTTTATTTTTTCATGTCTGTCAATGCTGTAACTCAGACAAATAAACAAACAGATTTGTATGAGCTGCCGTCACCGAGCAGATGCATTAAAATCCACGGCTGCTCTCTGCCAGGTTAGTAATTGCTCTTTTTATGGTGGTAATTATTTCCTCTAAGGTGCGCACTGTTGCACAATGCAATTATACATGTGCCACTATCGGCGAGTGCTGGAGAGGGCTGGGGACTTTCATTTGTGTTTGTGTATGTTTGAGAAAGAATTTTATATTGATGACAGAATGGAGTGAAAGACAAAAGCCATCGACTCTTGGCTGCTCTTAAAATGGTCCAGGAAAACTGTTAAATAAAAACCAAAAGTATTAATTAGTGATATTAGCTAAGACATAGGCTACAACATTATTACAATTGCTCACACTAAGCGTTAAGGCCTGGGTATACTTATTTTTTGCGTTTTTGCATCCACTTCCTTCCACTATAGAAAATATAGTAGATATCCCAGATATGGCCACTGTCATCTTCCGTCAATGACTTCATCTAGTCTAGAGCCTGAGTCTGTGTAGTAGTGATTCATTCGAAGCCTGAATCGGAGCAGTTAAGTATTTCATTTTGAGCTCGAGTCTGCACACAGTAGCTCACTAAGCTCATGATGTCAAATGCAGAAACGTTAATTCATGCGTTTATGACCTCAAGGCTATATTATTATAATGCTTTATTGTAATGCTATATTCTGCACGCTTAATAAACAAACTCCAGCTGGTCCAAAATGCAGCAGCTAGAGTTCTTACTAGAACCAGGAAGTATAACCACATTAGCCCGGTTGTGTCAACACTGCACTGGCTCCCTATTGAACATTGTATACATTTCAAAATCTTGTTAATCACTTATAAAGCCCTGAATGGTTTAGCTTCTCAGTACTTGAGCGAACTCTTATTGCATTATAGTCCTGCAAAACTGGCCATTTGATAATGAAAATCAACTGCGGGCGGCAGATCCTTAGAGCCCAAACTTTGGAACAATCTACCTAACACTGTTTGGGAGGCAGACGCACTCTGTCATCCATCTCTTTAACCTGGCATACACATAAACTAACACATTTCTATAATTCAAATCCGTTAAAGGATTTTTAGGCTTCATTAATTAGGTCAACCGGAACCAGGAACACTTCTCATAACACCCGATGTACTTGTTACATCGAAAGAATGGCATCTATGCTAATATTAGTCTGTTTCTTTCTAATTCCGAGGTCACCGTAGTTACCAGATCCAGTCCGTATCCAGATCAGATGGTGGATCAGCACCTAGAGATGACCTCTACAGCCCTGAACGTCAGCGGAGACCAGGGGCCTCATTTATAACCGCTGCGTACGCACAAAACCAGCCCTGAAAGAAGCGCACACCACTTCCTACGCAAAAGTTGGGATTTATAAAAACAAACTTGACAGGAAAATGTGCGCATATTTTAAAGAGTTAGAGTTAGAGTTATACTTTATTGTCCTTTACAGGAAATTTGTCATGGACTCAAATCTGCAGCAATACACACAACAACCACACAAAAACAACAACAACACTTGTTAATTTAAAAAAGCCATCACAGTTACTACAGTTTACCATTTAAAATCCTAATGGATACCGGTATAAAAGAATTCTTATAGCGATTACTTCTACATAATGGAACTCTATCGGTCCATTGAGATCAGTGAAGAATGAGATCAACTCTATTCTAAAATATTTATTAGATAACTAGTTTAAACAGTTTTGTTTTTATAAATATTTTGATATATTTATTCTAAAACATAACAATGATATTTGATGATTTTTAGCAGTAAAATTCAATGTATGGCACAAATGGCATTTATAGTCCGTATCTCATATTTCCTTAACCTCTTTAATACCTTTGACAGTGTTAAACATGGTGTCACGTGGATGGGAATATGCATGGAAGTGATATGCAGATGAGGTTATGCATAGTAAAACTAGGCGTTGTAAGCTCCATATATGGTGATTTCGGGGGGGGGAGACGGATTTATAAAGGGATTTTTGCGCAGGTTCTGGCGTTCGCATGGTTTTATAAATCTGAAAACTTTTATGCGTATGCAAAATCTTGCTTTTGTGCGTACGTACACAATACATGTACACAGGACACCTAGATGAGCCCCAGAGACAGAGCCCCAGAGACAGATCCCCAGTGAAGACCTCGTCTCCTAGATGGCAATCAGTACAGGACCACGGGAACCAGATGAGTAATCTGCACAATCTGACTCTGCTGCAGCATGGAACAACCTGCTGGTTCGTCTGGCCAGAGGAGAACACACTATTTCCCTGTTTAATACATTAAAGCTGCTTTGACACAATCTGCATTTTAAAAAGCGCTATATAAAATAATAGTGACTTGACTTTGATCTACAGAAATGCAAAGAAATTGACGTGACATGTGGCCAAGTATGGTTACCCATACTTGTAATTTGTGCTCTGCATTTAACCCATCCAAAGTGCACGCACACCCGGAGCAGCCATTTATGCTGCACCTTTAGGTTACAAGTCCGACTCTCTAACCATTAGGCCATTAAGCTGTGACCATATTAGATCCGGGAGACTGCAGTGACCATCTGATCTGGATACGGACTGGATCTGGTGGCTACAGTGACCTCGGAATAAAAAATAAACAGACTAATATTAGTATTATAAGTCGTGACATATATATAATACTTATTAAGTATTATAAGTTTAATGATTTGTGATGAATTATCAACTAATTATTCACCTTCCTTGTAGGTGCGTTCAGAGAGTATAGTGTTTTTATTAATCTCAAATTGCATACAGCACAAAGTCTGGCAGTTAGGGCAAATTCTGTTAACACTTTTTTGAAATATATATTTTTTTCTTGTGCTTGCAGGTTCATTCTGAGAATCAACCCTGGTGGCATACCATTCAGAGTCACAGATCAGATGGAATTCTGGAAAGAGGGTGCAAAGAAAAAGCATCAGCCTGAATCCCCTCATGGTGTTTCTCACCAGAGAGCTTGTCAACGTTGCCAAAATTACACGACGACACAAACAAATTTTTACTGTATTTTATTTCTGTGAAGTCTGTTTTGCTGTGCTGCAGATACAAAGTCCCCAGGGGACTGTGCTGATGCCCTTTTTCAGCTAGCACATGCTAGAGATAAAGATTTGTAATTTGTATTTTTAAAAAGAACATGTTCAACAGTACTAATATTGACAGTACAGTAATAATACTTTAAATGAGAATACAGCAATAATACATCCAGCTACTGTAAAATTTACAGCAATCTCTTTACAGTGTAGTTTAGGTACCTATCCGTTGGCACCCGAACGAGAAGTGGGGAGGGAAATAAAATAATAACCAAAACGCTTGCGAGCATCTTCCGGAGCGGACAGCAGCAAATACCAATAAAGGTACATTTTCTTTCTGTTTTTGAATTCACTCACTGTTATACTGTACATTTGTTTGTAATTTAAATATATTAACAAATATATTTAATCGTCTTGTATATGACACTCTCATAATAATCTATTTAATTAACGGGTTTATCTTTTATGAAGCCTTTGTGAGTTGAAGCAGGGATGGGCAAACGTGGTACTGGAGGGCCACTGTCCTGCAGTGTTTAGCTTTAACCCTAATAAAGCACACCTTTACCAGCTAACTTAATTAGGACTACTAGAAGGCTACAGGTAGGTGAGGTTTATCAGGGTTGGAGCTAAACTCATTTAATATTTAAACTATAAACAAATATACTGTACAGTATAACGGTGAGTGATTTCAGAAAAAGAAAGAAAAAACATTGGTTGTCGCTCTCTGATCTGGAAGCTCGTTTTTTTTTTCCTCCCTGCTGATAGGCGTCCAAACTAGTTCTCCTGATTGGCCGAACTTCTCTGATCTCTGCTGAGTGGCCGCCGCTGCCTCTACAGATGCACAAATCACTTTTGCTCCATTTGTCACACAGATATGTGGTGCAATAGGGAGAGTGTGCAAAACTTGTCATTTGCAAGTGAAAAACAGCGTTTAAGACTCGTAGTAGCAGATTCAAGCCGTTGTCGTTACGCACTTGTGTTTGTGCTAGAAAAAGCATCCAAGAAAAAATATATATGTGTAGGGAAACATTCTACAAGTGTGCAAATCTCATTGCAAGAATTCACATACTGATTTACGGATTTACAAAATTTGTCCGCGACTTTTTTGATGAAGGTGTGTGAATGTGTTTTGCACCATATTCACTGCAGCAATAGTAGCAAAACATGTGAGTATACAAGTTTCTTGATTTGTGATTCGTAGAATAGGATTTGTGTATCTGCAATGAAGGATTCGAGAAGATGTAACTGTTGTGTTGTGTTTGTGGGAGAGAGAAAAAAAATCTACAAGTTTGCAATTTTTGTCTGTGGCTTCATATTTACTGATACACATGTGTGGTTATTCTCTACAACTACAAATTCCGCTGTCACGGACGCTTAGTTGTTTTGCACCAAAAATACCTTCATACATTTGGAGGCCGAGTTTGCACAGTAGTGATTCATTTGGAGCCCGATTCTGGAGTCTGCACAGCAGTGATTCATTTGGAGCTTGAGTCTGCACAGTAGTGATTCATTTGGAGCCCGATTCTGGAGTCTGCGCAGTAGTGATTCATTTGGAGCTTGAGTCTGCACAGTAGTGATTCATTTGGAGCCCGATTCCAGGGTCTGCGCAGTAGTGATTCATTTGCAGCCCGATTCCGGAGTCTGCACAGTAGTGATTCATTTGGAGCCCGATTCCAGGGTCTGCGCAGTAGTGATTCATTTGGAACCCGATTCCGGAGTCTGCACAGTAGTGATTCATTTGGAACCCGATTCCGGAGTCTGCACAGTAGTGATTCATTTGGAACCCGATTCCGGAGTCTGCACAGTAGTGATTCATTTGGAACCCGATTCCGGAGTCTGCACAGTAGTGATTCATTTGGAGCCCGATTCCGGAGTCTGCACAGTAGTGATTCATTTGGAGCCCGATTCCGGAGTCTGCGCAGTAGTATTTCATTTTGAGCTGGAGTCTGCACACAGTAGTGATTCATTTGGAGCTCGAGTCCGCACAGTAGTGATTTATTTGGAGCCCGATTCTGGAGTCTGCGCAGTAGTATTTCATTTTGAGCTGGAGTCTGCACACAGTAGTGATTCATTTGGAGCTCGAGTCCGCACAGTAGTGATTCATTTGGAGCCCGATTCCGGAGTCTGCGCAGTAGTATTTCATTTTGAGCTGGAGTCTGCACACAGTAGTGATTCATTTGGAGCCCGATTCCGGAGTCTGCGCAGTAGTATTTCATTTTGAGCTGGAGTCTGCACACAGTAGTGATTCATTTGGAGCTTGAGTCTGCACAGTAGTGATTTATTTGGAGCCCGATTCCGGAGTCTGCACAGTAGTGATTCATTTGGAGCCCGATTCCGGAGTCTGCACAGTAGTGATTCATTTGGAGCCCGATTCCGGAGTCTGCGCAGTAGTATTTCATTTTGAGCTGGAGTCTGCACACAGTAGTGATTCATTTGGAGCTTGAGTCTGCACAGTAGTGATTTATTTGGAGCCCGATTCCGGAGTCTGCACAGTAGTGATTCATTTGGAGCCCGATTCCGGAGTCTGCGCAGTAGTATTTCATTTTGAGCTGGAGTCTGCACACAGTAGTGATTCATTTGGAGCTCGAGTCCGCACAGTAGTGAATCATTTAGTGATTCATCTGCACAGTAGTGATTCATGAGCTGGAGGTGCAGTATCAAAGTCTTGCCTAAACTCCCACAAACCCAACTGTATGCTCACAATCATGATGTCACACCTCGTTTATAGCATCACATAACTAATTGAAAATAAATGGAAAATGAACATAAAAATGAGCATTTGAACAAACATCAGCTTGATAATAACTACCTAAAATGATGGAAGCCATATTTGGCTAGTGTTACGTCCTCCCCTCTTTCGTCTAGGGGTGTGGGAACGACGAACAAAATATGTGGAGAGACCTTGAGGATCTCCCGCTCTCCAGGCCCAAAAATCACAAACGAACACAGATTTCAAGTTATAAATGGCTTGGGTGCCTTTTAATTTTAACTCCAAAGAAACAGAAAAGAATACAATCCAAGGAACATTACCTCAGGAGGAGGGCCCAAACAAAAGAAAATCAAAACAATACCTCTACCTAAGAAAGGGAAAAGATTAAATTACCTATACATTAAAGAAAATAAACAAAACAACATATAACTTCCCTCACTCCCTAACTAACCAATAAACAGGAGAAAACATGGGTATCCTCCACCCTACCTTACCCAATCTCTTAACTCAAAAATTATTATGACCACCCAACCAAGAGCACAGCTCATGGGCTTGGAGAGCGGAACAGTCTCAAACGCCGCGATGTCTCTCTCCTTCCTCCACGCTCCCTCTGCCCTTTTATACAGGAAGCCAGCGAACACGCACCAATTAGGGCGTGGACAGCGCACACAGGTGGATGAGCGCAGATAATCATCATTAGCCTATCAGGCACAAACACACAAGAAGAGAGAGAACAAGAGAAAAAGAGGGCAGGAGTACAAACACCAACAACAACACTCTTCATATCAACAGCATATACAAAAACAGATACGTCTTTAGACGTAACACTAGATTTATTTGAAATGTAAATTGGTTGGGGTCTATGATCTATACTGCAGCCAGCCACCAGATGGCAATCAAAATATTTTGCCTTCACTTTTCAGAATGTGTGTGACACACTTGGTACACCTGGTGGACTCGTTCTGTCTCAGAATTCACTTTGCGGACAAGTCGTGGAACATGGCTGGCCAAAGTATACTTTGGGCTTTAGTTTAGTTTAAATCACTAACCCTAAGTATTAAACTTCAGTGTGTAAGTCGTATGATTGATACCTCACAGGTGTTCTTTTTTTTTTTTTTTTTTAAGTGATTTTGCCTGACTGATGATAAAACGGGCGTATAATTCCAGCAGGTTTACTTTACAGGAGGGATCTGGGACCAAAAGCAATACACTAAAAGTAACTGTGCTCTATACAGTAGCAATACCAATGCAACTGTTCAGAGCACCTTAGCAATGCATAGCAGCTCAATAACAGTTGCTTAGGACACACTAGGAACCACTCAGATTACTTTTAGCAACAGTGGCACCCTGGCATTCACTCAGAACACCTTAGTAACCGCCTGGCAACCATGTAGCAACTTAAAAAACATTCTAATCACCTTTGCAAATGCAGAGTGTTCTGCCATCAGATTTTCTTTCTAATCTAGTTAATACTGTTTGCTGTCAGACCTCACAGTCACAGTGCAGCACACGGGTAGAGTCGCTCTACAGAATCTAGAGGGCTAAATTTAGTTTGAAAGCATTTGTTGTCTGGAAGCACAGGAGGTGTGTCAGTTGAATTAATCACAAATTACATTTTTAAACACCAGCCAATAATCTCATGCTTCCTTAAACATCATTTCATGCTAATCAGAGTTAATGCTGTAGCACAAAGTTTCACCGATTTCTCAAACTTATGACAGCAAAATACAACACAGTTAAAGGTACAGTTAGTCATTGTTTGCTACTACTACTAACTACTTATTTACACATCATGTGAGCAACAATTTCACAGAATGTTGTCATTTATTTGATAATGACTATTAGCATAAAGATGATGATATACACAAGACGGTCAGCTGATATATATTAGCATCCACACCTATTTTATTTGCAGTAAAATCACTGTTGCACAACCTTTTATGGCTTATTGGTTTATGGTATAACTTGAGATCATTAACAGTCTATACTGTAAATTACCAGCGCTAATGCTAAAGTGAGGAGGTCTGTCATCTCGAATCTTGTGCGCGCTCATTCGTTTTGTTGACAATCAGCAGCAGATTGTTATTGTGGCACCACTTTGTCAGTTCCGCCACCTCCTGCCTTCTCATCATTGTGATTGATTAGCTCAATTATCTTGCTTTCATCATGAATTTGGTCTCGTGGCTGTTGCTTCATGCTGAGAAACACTCGTGAGTGAAGCAAACAGGTACTGGTAAAACAGCAGCATTTAAGAGCACAGCCATTCAGATTTAATCTGATTACAGTGATATTTGAACTGATCCTGCTCTGCATGCTGGGAAATCTGTTTAGTTACTGATGTCACTGCACATGCTTGGAAGAAGTGATCTTGTTTGGACAACATTTTAATCGAAGAGCATCTCGGATGTTTTATTTGGATAATCCAGGTTTTTTTAACCTATATAAAAAAAGCAATTGCTTCGTTTCTATTTTGCATGCAGTTTATGTGTGTGTGTGTGTGTGTGTGTGTGTGTGTGTGTGTGTGTGTGTGTGTGTGTGTGTGTATAGGCCTATATACACACACATGCATACATACATGCACACACACACACACACACACACACACACAGAGAGAGAGAGAGAGAGAGAGAGAATCAAATACATGATTTATATAAATAGTATACAATATATATATATATATATATATATTATTTGTTTATTTTTTATATTTATAAGCATAATTTCATATCACTTTTTGCCAATAGTGACTCTTACAATTCAAACTTTTTTTTAAAATAATTGTTGCTCTATATAATTACTTTTACTTTTAATAATTACTTTTTTTTCTGCCACATAAGAAAAATAAATAGAAAGGTAACTACAACTTCTTCTTTTTTATCTCACAATTCTGTTCAAGTTTATATCTCAAAATTTTGAATTTTCTCCTCAGAATTCTCAGGTTATTTCTCCGAATTGCAAATCTGAATTGTGAAATTAAAAGTCATTCCAAGTATTCCTTGGCTGAAACTTGCTTCCGTACTTTTATATGATTTGGTATGATCGTACATAGATATTGTGTAAATGAGAGCTCAATACAGCTGGTCACCAGCATATGTTGCATTTTGGATTCTTTGGATCGTCTCAGCTTAGCTTTATAAAGGTAAAGGGTTTTTGGATAAATGTTTACTGAATTAAATGAAATTGCAGAATAATGGTTGTTTCAAACAGGTGTCTGTCTGCCATTGGTCAGCCAATCACATAGACCCGCCCCCAAACTCATGCTCTTTCCAATAGAGAGAGTAGAACCACAGATACGGTATCATTCAGTATATATTCATAGATCTGTCTGTTATAAGTGGACCCGTGTCACAGATGAAAGAAAGTGCTGGTCTTTCTATAACCATATAAAATTACACGTCTACACTTTATCACCGCTCCAACCATGGAAATGTCACTGCATGCTTATCATTCAGGCATGACTGGGAATGCGACACAAGCAAAATCGGCGCAATAAACATTGAGAGCAAAAGGTTGAAAATATCCTGAACGGCGGAGTCATCTATCCATGTTTTCAGGATGTGTAATATTCATTGTCAAGGCCAAACGCTTCACGAGTTTCTCCTTTCAAGAGTTTTGAGCATCTCATCTTCCTTCCTCGCTGAGAGCTTTAATGGCAGGTTTGGTGTTTTGAACCTAAAAATGGGCATGAAGGTAATGCATTTGTATTGTGCTGGGATGTTTGTGAAAGTGGGTTGCCTGTTATTCCCTTTGTAGTGAGTAATAGCCAGCAGTCTTGGCCATATGGTGAGAGCTTCCCAGCTGTGACTTTGTCTTTTGTATTCTGTCTGCTTGCATGATCAAGGTTATATCTGTGTTTTAAGCGGTTTCTTCCAAAGGAACTTAATGCAGCATTTTTTCTTGTAGGGATGAAGAAGGATTGTAAGTAGCCCTTGTGCTGGTTCTCATCTCAAATTCTGATTGAGATGGGTTTAACCCTGAGTGACCGCAATCTGCCGCCACATGGACACTGGTGTCTGATGCAGTGCATACTGGAGAAATTTGCTAGATTGTTCCTAGCATACAGTGCATACTAAAACCTGATTTGAACGTTGGCTAAATGTTTCTCGCATATAGTGCACTTTAAACAAACATTGTTTGAATATTCTGTAAATGTTCTAAGCATGCAGTGCATATTAAAGAGGCATGTGTTGAACACTGGCTAAATGTTTTAGTATATACTGCATACTAAACAAACATTCTTTGAATCTTTTGTGAATGGTCCTGTAGTGAAATGCTTATAAAGAATCCTGATTTGAACATTGCTAGGACATACTGTAGTGCAAGCTAAACTAACATTCTTTAAATTTTCTGTAAAATTCCATAGCATGCAGTGCTTACTGAAAAGAGGTGTTGAACATTGGCTAAATGTTCACAGTATGTACTGCATGTTAAATAAATAGGAAATGTTGTTTTCCAAAAATACAGTGCATAGCAAAAATACTTGCTTTGAGAATTTTTTTGAAATGATTCTAACATGAAGTGCATGCTAAATAAACCTTCTGTCAGTGTTGTCTGTAAATGTTCCCAGCATGCAGTGCATACTAAAAATACATGCCTTGAACATTGGCTAAATATTTATAGTAGCTATATAGTGCATATTAAACAATCCTGATTTGAACCTTGGCTAAATATTTCTAGTGTGCATGCAGTGCATGTGAAATAAATATTCTTTCAATGTTCTGTGCAAATGTTCCAAACATGCAGCGCATACTAAAGAGACATGTTTTGCACATTGGCTAAATTTTCCCATAGTGTATAATGCATGCCAAATAAACATTCTTTAAATGTTCCGTAATTGTCCCTATAGCATGTAGTGCATTATTAGAGATTAGGCATTGAAAATTGACTAAAGGCTTATAATATATAGTGCATGCTAAACATTCTTTGAATGTTCTGTCTAAATATTCCTAGCATGCATTGCATACTAAAGAGACATGCTGTAGTGCGCATTCCTTGAATGTTCCATAAATGTTCCTATAATGCATTAAATACTAATTAATCCTGATCTGAACATTGGCTACATGTTCCAATTATATACTGCATGCTAAAAAACATTCTTTGCATGCTAAAAACATTTACGGAACATTCTGTTTATATTGTGCATGTTGAACAAATGTACTTTAAATGTTCTGTGTAAATGTTACAAACATGCATTGCATAGTAAATATTCCTGATTTGAACACTGGGTAAATGTTCCTGGTATTAGTATATAGTGCACGTTAGACAACGTTAAATGTTCTAATCACGCAGTGCATGTTAAACATACATGCTTTGAACATTGGCTAAATGTTTCTAGTATGTAGTTCACAGTAAAAACTTCTGTAAATGTTCTAAGCATAAAGTGCATACTAAAGAGACATGCTTTGAACATTGGCCAAATGCTTCTAGTTTATACTGCATATTAAACAAACATTCTTTGACCATAATACATTGCATACTAAACAGACACTGGCTAAATGTTTCTAGTATATACTGTGTGCGCTAAATATTCTTTGAATGTTCATATATAAGTGCACACTAAAGAATCCTGATTTGAACAATGTTCCTAATATATAGTGCACGCTGAAGAAACATGGTTTAATATGTTCCTAGTATGCAGTGCACGCTGTTTTGATTCATGGCTTTTCCTAAATGTTTGTGTTTCCCATTTTCTGCGGACATGTACTGGGGTGCCAAACCAGCAACAGATACTCGAAAAAATACTGTCTGAAATGGGAAAAACCTTGAGTGAGGTGTGTGTGTGTTCGTGGGTTGTGTGTCTATATTTGTTCGAAATAGTTCCATTAGTGGAGACTGTATGTCTGACAGGCTGAATTGATTTGTACTCAACAGATAAAAGCACTTTTAGGAAATCTCAAATTAATTTTCCTCTTTTAAATTGCAGGATATGGCATGAATGTTTTTGTTATTTTGCCTTCATTTTTGTTTCATTTCTTTGTCACATTTTTGTGACCAGGTTTGTTTTTATGTTTTGCTTTTTATTTTATTTTGTTTGTTAATTTATAAGAATGAGAATTATTCTAAATTCTAGTATTTATATTCTGCAAAACGTTACTTATGTTCTGCTAATCTTTCTCAGTACTGATGATAGATAGATAGATAGATAGATAGATAGATAGATAGATAGATAGATAGATAGATAGATAGATAGATAGATAGATAGATAGATAGATAGATAGATAGATAGATAGATAGATAGATAGATAGATAGATAGATAGATGATAGATAGATAGTAGTGCTGCCAAATGATTAATTGCATCCAAAATAAAAGTTTTTGTTTATATTATATATGTTTGTGTACTGTGTATATTTATTGTACACACACAGAGTATATATTTTATATTACATATAAATATATTTAATACATTTTTCTTAAATATATACATGCACATGCTCATTTATATATACATAATAAATATACACAGTATACACACACATATTATGTAAACAAAACTTTTATTTTGGATGTGATTAATCGCGATTAATCGTTTGGCAGCACTAATAGATAGATACATTTAAATGATCCTATAAATTTCACTCATAAAATAATCTGAAGTATTCTTGAAGTTGTGTATCTTTTAGTGCATTTCTGATAGTTTGAGATCAAAGTATAATCCTATAAGTTTACTAAATTAATTATTTTAATTAAAAAATCATTTAAATGGGAAATTCATGCATTTCATACAGGAAATAAGCTATATTACGGTGCCATTAACACAGTTTATGATGTTTGCTTTGAGATTGTATTTGTCATCACTCTCCAGTCAGAATTATTGCTGTTCATCTTCTGTAAGCCTGTCATGTCAGCTTAGAAAACATTGTCTTTAACAGTGGAAAAACATCTTATCTGTTGTAGCGTGTGGAGATGCCGGTGTGTATTTATTTCCCTCTCTCTTGTGCTGGCTAGCATTCTCAGTCCAGATAATCGTCCTGTTCCCGATCTACTCTCATGACCTCATTTTGTAAGATCCAGTCTTGCAGGTGAATCTCTTTCATCTGCAGCAGAGTGGTTTGGGAGCAGCTCACAGCTATATTTATCATTTCTGTCTCGTTTTGAACACTTGAAGACTTAGTTATCGTAATTCCTCCTGAGATTTGCCAAGCACCTCCCAATTAACCCGCCTCCCCTCTCCGGGTGACCTCATCAGTGACAGCGTTACACCCGCACGCTCGCCAGGGCCTCTGAAACACACACACACACACACACACACACACACACACACACACACACACACACACACACACACACACACACACACACACACACACACACACACACACACACATGTTTGTTTTTGTAAAAAGTGGTGACATCCCATAGGCGTAATGGTTTTTATACTGTCCTTACTGTATGTGCTATTGTCCTACACCAACCCTACACCTAAACCTACCCCTTACAGGACACTTTCTGCTATTTCAGATTTTCAATACACTCCATTCTGTGTGATTTATAGGTGTTTTGAAAAGTGGGGACATGGGGTAATGTCCTGAAAAGTCACCTTCTCCTTGTAATACATATGTCATCATACCCTTGTCATTATACAAATTTATGTCCTCATTTGTCACAAAAACGCGCGCGCGCACACACACACACACACACACACACACACACACACACACACACGTCAGACTGTCTGAGAAACACCACGTGCGAGACTGTTACAGATTCTATCACAATATCACTAAATACACTGCAAGTGTGAAATGTCACCTGCAGAAAGCTAGTTAGTGTGAATTCTGTTAACGTTCCCATTAATTTAAATTTGAGTTATTCAGCTAGGTTGAGGGAAATATTTGAAATGATATTTGGACTGGATATGGTTCTTTTAGCATGAATCTGTAATAAAAAATAAATTAATTGTAATAACAAGCTCCTACATTATTATGTTGATTCAAATTAAAGACTCGTATGTTTGTTTATTTAATTATTTATTTTATTTATTTTTATATTAGTTTGGTTATTTTAATTACTATTTTGTTTAGTTTTCCCCCAAATTGTTCATATTATTTAGATATATTATATATAGTTTCCCCTCAAATTTAAATTTGTATATATTTTTATTGAATGTGTTGTGTGTGTATAATTTATAAGTAGCTTTTACAGATACAAAATATTGTCCAGACTGTAAATTGAATATGTGTTCTGCATTCATGCCATGTGTCTTCAGCATTATCTCATCCCAGTGATGGTAATGTGCACTGCTCATAAGTGCTGATATTCTTCTTGATGAATGAGTCACACGTGCCTCATAACTCATATAAATAGCCTTATGCAGCTTTGATTTCAACCTCTGCTGTTGTATGTAGTCCTAAATTATACTGGTATATTCATATTTGACACCAAAAGGGGGGCTAATGACAAGAAAAAACTTGAAATATGGGACTGCTTTGTGTAGAGAAATTACATGTAGAGACTGAACACGTGCAGGTGCTGTTCTACCTCATCTGACCCTTGCTAGCGCTCATACTCTGAATTAGAGATTTGAACAAACCCCTAACATCAACTTTGGTGTGCAGACGAGATGTGCTGTTACTTTATTAAGTGGCCAGATTTGTGCTTCTTTTTTTTTTTGCCTTGCAGTTGACAAAAGACCGGAATATAATGGAGATATGAGAGTGGACCCTTTGACTTGGGCCAGTAAAAAAAATACACCTAACACCTTTGAGACCAGCCACAAAACACATAGTGGTGGTGAGCAAACTGTCTGTCTGTCTGTCTGTCTGTCTGTCTGTCTGTCTGTCTGTCTGTCTGTCTGTCTGTCTGTCTGTCTGTCTGTCTGTCTGTCTGTCCGTCCGTCCGTCCGTCCGTCCGTCCGTCCGTCTGTCCTTCCTTCCTTCCTTCCTTCCTTCCTTCCTTCTCTCTATCTATAACTTATATATAATGCAAACATGTGCCAACCATCCTCTCAAGCACTTAACCAAAGAAAAGCTTTAAGGGCTTTTTGTGTGTGTGTTTTTTTTTTGTTGTTGTCAAAATAAAGATAAAGAAATTAAGCCATAAGTAATTACTACTGTAATTTCACAATTGTAATTTGAAATAAAATTATATTTTCTTAAATACCTTTAAAATTTTTATTATTTTACAGTGAAATATTACTATAGTAATATTTCGTATTTTATTTGTAGTATTTTATTTTTAAGATTTTTGTAATAACTAAATTAATCATTTGTAGTGAAATGTTAGTTGTAAAACACAATAAATTATTCATATTATATTCATAGTTTTTAGTTTAACAACAACAACAACAACAACAACAATAATAATAATAATAATAATTGTACAGTTGTAATTCAAAATAAAATTATTAATATTATATTGTCTAAAATAATTAATTTATTTTTGTATTATTTTACAGTGAAATATTAAAATAGTAATATTGCATATTTTGTATTTTAACACTTTTAATAATAATAATAATACATAGTAATTTTACAGTTGTACTGCAAAATCAAATTATTAATATTATATTGTCTTAAATACTTAAATTTTATTATTTTACAGTTAAATATTAAAATAGTAATATTGCATATTTTGTCTAAAATAACATTTTTAATAATGATAATAACTAGTATTGTAATTTTAAAAAGTTAATATTATATTATTTTTCTTATTTTAAATTGAAATCACAATTTTTCATCAGAAAATTTGCAATTCTATTTCCCCCAAATCTTGCATCCCTAATTTAAAGTAATATTATGGTATGTGTTTTTGGATATTTTTCAGCGCAAATCACCATCACCCGCTTGGGGAGTTAAAAGAGCAGCATGAACATTCATCAGAACTTCTCCTTTTGAGCTCATATGTATTTGGAACGACAGGAAGGTGAGTAAACCATAAAGCGTTTTCAATTCTTGACTGAACTGTCTCTTTAAAGGTACGCATGCATGATATGCTTTGAATAGCATATATGTGCTCCGCTGTATGTGCATGATCGAATCTATCAGCGGTTTGTGCCTGCAGCCCATCTGTGAATACAGTCAGCAGTAGTGTTGGATCAGACAGAGATAATGAGAGATTAATCACAGGAATGTGATAATCACAACTGTCTCTGTCTTTACAGCGCAGCGGGCTGACGCTGCTCTTATCAGCATGTCCCATTTTCTTAAGTCATCACCCCATTCCTCCATCCATCCCCTCCCCCCTAGAGCAAGATAAGAGTGATCGTGCAACAAGAGTGGAGGAAAAAAATGGACAATAGATAGAGAGTGCATGGTACAAATGGAGAGAGAGAGAGAGGGAGAGAGGCGTACAGACGCCTGGCTGGCTTTTATTCAATTACGCTCGCTGACGAGCATCGGCGGCTCGGAGCTGATAAGATAGAGAGGCGGAAAAGGCCTAGTTAACATGAGTCTTATGCTCCGGAGGTTGTCACCACGGTTACCGCTCAACTGCCCCCTCACATCCACCCAGTCCCACCCTCAGCGGCCGCCCAGGACCACTGTGTTGTTCTCGATAAACGCTGCGGCCCTCGTTGGCTCGTTCCCGGCCGGTCGCTCTGTGCCATGTGGTGATAAGAATGGCCTCCACACCTGCGGTGGCACCCTTTGATAAAGCGCGGTTTGTACCGCCATTTGTTGTTGCCGCCGGTGTCGGAGGAAACAAATATTACACTCTCACCCCAGGAATTAGCCGTGGGGGCCAAAACAGAAATCTTCCAATTTAAAAACATACAAGCGATTAAGTGTTGTTGTTGTTATTGCGCTGGCACTTGAGCGCGCTCGCGGAGGGTATCATTAACGCTAATATGTAGTTTTAAAACACAAAGCTGATGAAATGTCTGCGCTAAGCGGTTATTTATTTCTCGTGAGCTGGCAGGCATTGTAATACAATAAATGCTGACGATAACAGATTTGTTTATTTGGCTGAGTTATCAATCGCTCTGGATGCCGCTAATGCTGGGATGCAGTACGTGTGATTGCACATAGGTGGCGCTGTAGAGGCCTCGTGATTGGGTTATACAGGAAATTAAAGTGACCTTTTAGAGAGCTAGATAGTCTAATGTCTAAATAGTTTGAATGTCTAAATAGAGAATCTTAATAATCTGATGTATATTGAAAGCGAAACAAGCCCATATTTGTGCTCTAATTTTGTGTGATCGCAAAAGCTGTCGAGTAAAAGTGCCATGTAAAAATTTACGGGATTATCAATTTATTCATTTTAAATTTAAAAATGAACAAATACGCAATTGGTAAATAGGCCTACTCTTTTAAAATGCACATTTTGCATATATACAAAGTGAACTTATTTTATTTTTTACACTACATTTTAAAATTTGATTTGTATAATTTTTATGACCCATGAAATCATGGGTTTCTTGGCTTTTAGGCCATGTCTGTCAATTGTGATGTTATTTATATACTATTATAGCATGTATTCATATTTTGAATTAGCTTTAATTTTCAAATAGTCAGTTTTCAATTTTATTTTAGTTTTAGTCATTTTGCATATAATCACAAATGTTTGGCCAAATTGTTAAGCCTTAGAAACAAACCTTGATTGATTTTTTTTTTTTGAATTTGCATTTTAAATTGCAATAATAATTTTTATCAGGAAAAATGCAATTTGAAATGAATTAAATAATGGCAATATAAAAACTGAAAAATAAGCAATTACTCTAAAATACTCTTTTAAAATGCATACAGAAATTAACTAAAAAAAAGTATTGTTTTATTTTTTAAATATGAAATCAATAGTTTTGGCCATTATTTCATAATATATAGAATTATAGTATATAATCACAAAATTATACAAAATAATTTTATGTGCTTGTGTTATTTTTTTAAATTATTTAAATATTCATACATTACTGTTCATTTAAATTTATTCAGCTTTAGTTATTTAAGTACATAAACTTGCAGTTATTTCAGTTAGTTGCTAAGGCTTTCCATCTAATAATTATTTCATAAAAACGGTTTGATTTATTAAAGTGTTAGTCATTTATAAATATCAGGAGTTTTTTTTTTAATTCTATGAACATTTCTCTACTTCAGTAGATGAGAAACAGTTATAGTTATCTGAAAACTACCTGAAAACACCACAGGAACAAACGGTCTTGTAAGCACCGTATAAGAGTTGCTTGTGTCTTGCGTTGAGTTAAACTGCTCCTAGATCAGTCCTCCATCACAGAGTCCCGCTGGGTCTCGAGCACAAACGGCCGAATCACCAGCAGGGATGCTGCTGCATTGTGGGCCGTAATTGTAATCTTCAGAGCCAATGAAAAGGCTTGTTATGTTTGTTAATTAAAACCGCAATCAAATTTCTCCTTTTAACCATCTGCAAAAGCAAGTCTCTGTGCAATTCAATTCAATCTCACCTACAACACACAAACACCAGGGAGAAGAGAATGGAGGGCAAATTGTGTCACATGCTAGTCTATTGTGCAATTGACTGTTCCCACTTGATAAAATGGGCTGTGTGTGAGTAACATTAGAGAGAAATTAGATCCAAACAATCAAGAAAAGTAGTGAGCTGCATAGACAGCATTTTTGGGCGTTCAAGCTGTGTGCATTCATTGTTGTTTTCATCGCACATTGTTCTGTTGTTATAAACCAAGCTATAAACATGCTGACAGTTTATCTAATTTGAACTAATCTGCTTGGCAAGATTCTCTTCTGTCTGTAGTTAACCTAAATAAAGAAGTCTGTTTATGTTTATAACCTGTGCATTTGTGTTGCCTTATGAATTGCATTGGCATATTTCATAAAACATTGCATTAAATTGGGCTTGTGTAGCTAGAAGCATCATGCGTTTGTGTAGACTTGATGGAAAAGGCACTCCCAAAATGCATTGCAGCATTTACATTGAAAAATGCTGGATGGAATTAATATATAATATTAATAATTAATTAATAATATTTTGAATAGTTTTTTTTCATACTTTTGTTGTTTCAGATCCAATTTTGTAATTTTACTGTGTGTTTGTGACATTTTTAGTAGTTTTTTGGGTTTATATTATTATTATTTAAATTTGGAGACTTAATTTAGTTAACTTTTTAAAAAATATATTTTTTACTTTATTTCACTTAGCATGTATTTTATTTCAAGTAATGCATTTTTTGATGGTTTTAGTTTTAATTAACTTATTTTAGTTTTTGTTACAGATTTGTGAACAATATTTGAGAGAAATAGGCCTTTTGTGTACATAGAAAAAGTCTTAGATCTTTGAGTTCAGCTCATGAAAAATGGGGGCAAAAACAAAAGTGTTGCGTTTATAATTTTGTTCAGTGTATTTACATTTTTTTTAAACCAGCATAAAGTTGTTTTACAAACTTATCAATCTAGTTATCACAGTTTTTCTTAAATGCTTCCACACAATTCAAATACACAGACTACTTTCCTGCCCAGTGAACACTTGTGAGATCAATAACACAGTAACAAAAAACTCTTATTAGGATTCATGGATTATTTTGCAGCCCAATGTTTGTTACTGTATACAACATAAATTAAATTACAGATACAGATGTATAATACAGCAAGGAACTTTTGGGGGAAAAAATAAATGTTAATTTTACTACTGTAAATTAATCTTGCATTAGGCCTAGATGAAAAAGGTTCAAATACCAAAGAATTGTATATGAACGTGGTATGCACCACAAAACAGTACAGTACAAAAATAAAGTTAAATTTAGCATCCTCTACGCATTTGGCCAAATTTCATTACAGTATACAGTACTAAAGCAGATTTTTGTCCTGACACAAAACCTCTCTAGGCAGTCATTTCTCAGTTTTGCAAAAATGCAGTAGCCTACACATAAAAATGGTCAACAATAAAAGTTGACAATCACACACTTGAGGGTGTACATATGCTACAGTTTATACTGTACAGAATAGTGAAATTTCCATCATCTAATGTACTTGTACTGTGTAGGCGTACTGTAATTATACTGTATGTGTAAGTAACTACAAAACACATGTAGAAGGTTGGTTCAGCTCTCTCTCTCTCTCAGTTGTTAGGAATAGGATACATCAGATTCTGATGTGTCATCAGTTTTGCTACCTAATATTTACTCATTGTTAAACATTTTGAGAAATGTGTCTTTGTTTTGAGAACTGAATTAATGGTTTAGGAAAATGGGCTAACTTAAATCACTTATATTATGTGAGAAATCGAGAAAACTGCAATACGATTCTTACCTAACTCTGCTATTAGTGACCGTGATCGGCATCATCTTATTGATTTCGTGTTATTGTTTCGTCGGATGGCAAAAAGGCCGATATCCATGATGAAAGTGGAGCGGGCGGGCGGAGAATCAGATCAACAACCATACAGCATGAATCTCAGACATATCCGGACGGGATAAGATTTCTCGGAAGACTTCTGAGTTAGCCGTGAAGCAGTAATTTTATGATTCACGAACAAATGTAAAAACAATTCGTTAGTGAATTGGGCCACGCTTTGTGTTTTTGACTCACAAAGAACCGGCTCATAAGAGTCATTTGTTCATGAAGCACCATGCACAGATATTGAAAGACATGTTTTCTTGCCATTATTTTACATTACGATCATCGCTGCTGCTGAAAAGTAGCACATAAAACACTGCTTATATTTATATTTTATTATGTGGTTGTTCTGGGGTGGCACAGCTTTTTCTTAGGGTGGCAGTTGCCACCCTGTGCCACCCGTGCCACCCCGGTAGATCCGCCCCAGTGAGTACCACATTGTGAGTCGATTCTTTCATGTAGAGCATTCTGAATCAGTCACATTTCAGTTTTTTTTTTAGGATGCTAACTAAATAGCTTACATGGTAGCTGTCTATGTAGGCTGTGCGTTAATTTGTAGAACAGACCTTGTAGAGTTTGCGTGCATCTGCATGCATACAAGTGTGTTTGTGTTTGTGTTTGTGTGTGTGTGATTCCTCCGAGTGTATTGATTCAGCTGGATTCGATTAGTTCCTTTGAACTGCTGTGTGATTTCACACAAGAGCTGTTGCTACATATCAGCCTGCCTCACTGAGGAAACACACACACAGACACACACACAGACACACACACACACAGACACACACACACAGACACACACACACACACACACACACACACACACACACACACACAGAGTCTGTCACCTCTGATAACCCTCACCCCAGCAGATGGCCTTTGTTTGCTGTCCTGCTAACCTTCACCTCTTTGTATTCACAGGCGTGTTATATAAGAGCATGTACACGAGTGTGACGCTCCGGTTTGCATGATAAATGACGGATGATCTGCACTAGTGTTTGTCCTGTTGGTTAATGTTATCCATTAGAAGCAAAATCTTTTAGAACAAACAAATCCGCTGCCGCAGGCAATGAGAAAACACGAGCTGGAAACTGATCTCAAATTCACAGGAAGTTCTGCAGAAGGCATGCTTATGCACATGACAAATTTTCACATTGCATATTCGTATTTTTAACCAGCATCTTTGTATAGTTTCTGTAAAAATATCTTGTTAAATTGTCATTAAAACAAGATACATTTACTTTTCATTTTACTAATTTTCTGTGAGATAACAGGGTATTGTAGATACATTCTCTGTGTGGCGTTATCTATCTATCTGTCTATTTATCTATCTATCTATCTATCTGTCTGTCTGTCTGTCTGTCTGTCTGTCTACCTATCTATCTATTTATCCATCCATCCATCCGTCTATCCAACCATCCATCCATCCAACCATCCATCCCTCCATCTATTGTCCCATCCATCCACCCATCCATCTATCCATCCGTTCATCCGTCTGTCTGTCCATCCATCCATCCCTATCTGTTGATCCATCCTTCCATCCAACCACCCATCATCCATCCATCTACCCATTCATCCATCCATCCATCCATCCCTATCTGTTGATCCATCCATCCATCTGTCCCTCCCTCTCACCAACCAACCGTTCCTCCATCCATCCATCCCTCCATCTATTGTCCCATCCATCCAACCACCCATCAACCATCCATCCATCCACCCATCATCCATCCATCTACCCATTCATCCATCCATCCATCCATCCCTCCATCTATTGTCCCATCCATCCATCCATCCATCCATCCATCTATCCATCCGTTCATCCGTCTGTCCGTCCGTCCGTCCGTCCGTCCGTCCGTCCGTCCGTCCATCCATCCATCCATCCATCCATCCATCCCTATCTGTTGATCCATCCATCCATCCATCCACCCGCCCACCCATCATCCATCCATCCATCCATCCATTCATCCATCCATCCCTATCGATCCATCCAACCATCTGTCCCTCACTCCCTCTATCGTTTCATCTGTCCATCCAACCATCCATCCATCCAACCAACCATCCGTTCCTCCATCCATCCCTCCATCTATTCTCCCATCCATCTATCCATCCATCTATCCATCCATTCATCCATCCGTCCATCCATCCCTATCTGTTGATCCATCCATCCATCCACCCACCCACCCACCCATCATCCATCCATCCATCTACCCATTCATCCAACCATCCATCCATACATCCTTATCTGTTGATCCATCCGTCCATCCATCTGCTCATCCATCCATCCATTCCTATCGGTTGATCCATTTGTCTGTCCATCCATCCATCCATCCATCCCTATCGATCCATCCAACCATCTGTCCCTCATTCCCTCTATCGTTTCATCTGTCCATCCAACCATCCATCCATCCAACCAACCATCCGTTCCTCCATCCATCCCTCCATCTATTGTCCCATCCATCCATCCATCCATCTATCCATCCATTCATCTATCTGTCCATCCATCCCTATCTGTTGATCCATCCATCATCCATTCATCCGTCCATCCGCCCATCCATCTGTCCATCTGCCCATCCTTATCTGTTGATCCATCCATCCATCCATCCATCCATCCATCCAACTGTCCATCTATCTGTCCCTCCCTCCATTGTTTCATCTGTCCCTTCATCCATCCGTCCATCCATCCATCCCTATGTTCATCTATCCAATCCGTCCGTCCGTCTGTCCGTCCATCCATGCATCTGTCCCACCCTTCCTCCATTGTTTCATCTGCCCATCCAATCAACCATCCATCCGTTCCTCCATCCATCCCTCCATCTATTGTCCCATCTGTCCATCCATCCATCCATCCATCCATCCGTATGATTCTCTCTCTTCATCTTGTGGTTTTGCTCAAGAGTTGTGAAACGTAATAATGGCTGCTTCCTCACTGTAAAAGACAAAGCTCTGCCCTTAATTCTGCTGTCAGCTCATTCAAGAATTCATATATTCAAAATTCAATATAGTTTTTCAGATCTAATAGGCTGAATTATACTTTTGACCTCTAAAGACGACACTGAATATATCAGCAGCTACTCTGAATGCAGTTGTAGTGTGATTCATCTCTACATCAGATATTTCACAGACAGTCATATCTGGTATTCTCCACCTTACAATGAAGACTTTCATTACAGCACAAATTTCACTGCGTTTCTTGTTGCGACATCGTTTTGTGTAAACAATCAACATTTTCACCTCCATTGCACTCTGTCCAGCATCTCCTGCTCTCTCTTTCAAACAATTACAGGTTGTGTACTCAGTGTGCATGTGTTTGTGTATGTGGTAAATGGCTCCAGTCGTGTCTATAGAACTGAAATGAGAATGAGCTTTTGCAAACAGTAAACAGAACAAGTTCATGCTGTGAAAACTCATGATTGCTTTTTGCTTTGTTACTGTATGTTTGTGCGTGTATTTAAGTCTGGACATACATTTACTAGACATTATACAGCGTTCATTCGTTTACTTTATTTTATAATCCAACCTGCTCAAATCTAATCAATCAGTTGCTAAAATTATAATGCATCAAACAAGGTAATAATTGTATATATTGTAAATGGAAATTTTATGTTCACATATGTACAGCGTAACTCATTTGGCTGCTGTTTATTTACTGTAGGACAGTGAAGTCTCTGAGGTGCTGTGTGTTTCTTCATGATAAGGATTGGCTGTGTGTGTGTGTGTGTGTGTGTGTGTGTGTGTGTGTGTGTGTGTGTGTGTGTGTGTGTGTGAGTGTGTGAGTGTGTGAGTGTGTGAGTGTGTGAGTGTGTGAGTGTGTGAGTGTGTGTGTGTGTGTGTGTGTGTGTGTGTGTGTGTGTGTGTGTGTGTGCGTGTGTGTGTGTTTTCCATGAGGTTTATCTTTTTCCATAAGCAAAGATGTTTAAAACAAAAAATCCATACTGTCAACAATTTTTTTCCCTTCATTTTAAAACTTTTTGGTGATTTGTATATTGTACAGTTCATAACTGTATTCATCATTAACTGATGTAAATGGTCATTCAATAACTTGACTTTCTACACGGTGATCCATACTTCACAAAAACAAAATTTAAAACTATTTTATGGTAAAAAAAAAATAATAATACATAAAATTTTACCATGTTAATTTGTTTACATGTACATCTTTATATTAAAGCGATCGTAGTTATTTACATTTTATTTAGAATATAAATTCAAGTAATTAAAAACAGTTTTTCCTTCTAAACTGCTTACCAAGGCTGCATTTATTCGATCGAAAATACAGAAAAACAGTTTTCTGTTTGAATATATTTTAAAGTTACTAAATTGAATGCCCTTTTCTATGTAAATTATAAGGTGATTCATACTTCATTAAACATAACTGTACAAATTTCTAACAGCGTTTCACCGGGGGGAAAAAATATTACCTTAAAAAAAATTTTTTTTACATATACATTTAGCAATTTTTTGCATTTTTAGTCATTTATTTATTCAAATATTTTTGATTTTTTACTACTTTAATTCATAGTTTTATAATGCAATATCTAACCCATTTAAAAATATATATATATATATTATACCATTTTGGTATATACTTTTTACACAGTGCAGAAGATAATTAGTTTAGTATTTTGGTAAATTGTGTTTGGTACAGTGATTTTTTTTTTTTAACTGTAAATAAAACAAAGATTATTGGAGTATGTTTTACAAGAATATTTCAGTCTTTCTACTTCAAAATGTCATGTTTAATTCAATGTTACTTGTTACTTGTAATTGTTTGTGAAATTTACTAGACATTTCTGAGTGAAAATAGGTTCTACAACAATTTCTTTTCGTGTCTGTATGTATATGTGTGTATATGTGTGTGTGTGTGTGTGTGTGTGTGTGTGTGTGTGTGTGTGTGTGTGTGTGTGTGTGTGTGTGTGTGTGTATATTCTTTATCTCTTGTGTGTTTGTTGTACGTGTGTGCTCATTGTGTGTGCTTTGAGGTCAGTGTTATGTAACCTTATGGCATATTATGGCTCAGCTATTAACCCCAGATTAACCTCAGACAGCAGAGGTCAGTGAGGAGAGAGATGACAGACAGCGGGACAGCCGTCTCACATCCGCAGATTTCAGCTTTATGAAATGGATACACTTTCTCGTTCTCCCTCATTATCTCAAATACTAATTCAAAAGCCTTTTCCAGCCAACTGCCATAAAACATGATGAGATTTCACTGTGAATAGGGACCCACAGCGCCGCAGAAAGACGAACCAAACCATTGACAAACTGGTATATTTTTCTTGTTTTATGAAGTACATTAAGTTTTTACATGTTTTTTTCCATTGTGTCTCATAAATCCAGCATGATCTGACTGTGATATTACAGGCTTTATACACATATTTGTATTTTAGTATCTTTATTTTTCTTATTGCCATTTAAGTCATTTATTTATTTTTATGATTTATTTTTATTTCGAATTTCTTAATTTTCCTTCTAAGCACAATTTTTATTTTTAAATACGATTTTATTATTATTATTATTATTTTTAAAGAAGTCTCTTATGCTCAAGGCTGCATTAAATTGATCAAAATACAGTAAAAACAGTAATATTGTGAAATATTATTACAATTTAAAATGACTTTTAATATATTTTAAAATAAACCAATGACATGAATGCCCATTTTTAAAGATTCATACTTCATTAGAAACAAACAACAATAGCAAACATTTTACAAATTGAAAGCAATATTTTACTTGAAAATTATATTACCTATTTGTACACTTACACTTTTTATTTTCTTAGTTTTTCCCTATAAAAAAAACATATATTGTAATATAGTGCTGGCTTATTCTGTTTAAAATTTGCCAAATTTTCCACTGTCAAAAATCAGTTGCTGTCTTAAAGTTAAGTCAGTATAATATGATTTAAGTATCAAATGAAATTATATTAAACTGACTTGAAAAATTACCTGAAAAATAAGATAAATCTCGTAAAAATAGAAAAAGTTTAAATAGTTTAATTTCGTTTGATAAGTTCACGTAATGTGTCATAGCTTGCTATAGCTTATTAATCATATAATTTTTAGTTTGTCAGGGAAAAGACTTTTTAAAGAACATTGTGAGATCTGCTTAATCTTTATTGACTGATAACCATTATCTGTACTTTTGTTTTTCAGAGGGAATCATTTTTGTTTGTTTTTGTTGGTTTTCTCTTTTTTGGCAGCCCTTACTGAGAATCTTTGGCACACAAACAAACACACACGCACACTCAGCAATGCATTACCCTACAGTCCATAAATATAATCCATAAATTGGTTTAAAAGTTCCTATAACTCTAAATCCTGTTAGCAGAGCCATTTGGGATTATTGTACCTACTGAACGGTATTAACGCAAACACGTTGACCAATCGGAAGGCTTTGGTTGGCATTCATACAGCTGTAACTCAAACATTGTGTTTGTATGACCTTCACTAAATGTGTTTGATTCCTCCGAGACTTTGAGAGAGTGCAGCGGGATATATTTATCCAGGAGTTTTAGTGTGCGACTCCACAGGAGTTGGAGCAGGATTTGTTTTATTGAGGCCCGATGATGGAATTTCAGGAGAGGGAGGAGGCGGTAAAGCAGCCATGAAATTGGTGGTCGGATCAGATGTGAATCAGAGCGCAAGAGCGAAAGGAATAGAGAGGTAAGGAGAGGAGAGAGACCCTGCTGGCTGAAGGTTGGTCGGGATTAGAGGACTTCTGGGCTCTGGAGAGCCGCTCGAGAGCCAATTTTATTCTCTGGTAACTCAATCGAAGAGAAAGTCACTGGAGCCCTTTGTGTTTTGTGAGAGAGAGAGAGAGAGAGAGAGAGAGAGAGAGAGAGAGAAAGAGAGAGGGCAAGAGGGAAACACAGCAATTCAGAAAATAGATATTGACAGCTATGTTGCATTAATTATCAACTATTTATCTCTAATATTTCTCCTGCAAGTCCTTCAGAGAAATAAAAATCCAAATATACTGCAAAAAACATTGCAGTACTGTTCAGAATGCTTGGGGCTGGTAAGAGTTTGAATATTTTTGAAAGAAGTCTCTTCTGCTCATCAAGGCTAAAATGATTTGATTAAAATACAGTAAAATCAGTTATAACGTGAAATATTATTACCTTTCAAAGAACCGTTTCTATATGAATATAATTTAAAATACAATTTGATGCAAAGCTGAATATTCTACTCCAGTCTTCAGTGTCGCATGATCCTTCAGAAATCATTCTAATATGCTGATTTGCTGCTCAAGAAACATTTATTACTGTTATCAATGTTCAAAACTGTCGTGCTGTTTCATATTTTGGTTGAAACCATGATACATTTTTATTTTCAGGATTCTTTGATAAATAGAAAGCTCAAAAGTACATAATTTATTTACATCGTAAATGTTTATTGTCACTCTTGATCAATTTAATGTGTCCTTGCTGAATACAATAAAAAAATAAAAAAAATCGTGTTGACCTCAAAATCAAAATCGATACTTGTGTACCGGACTGAAGTTGTGACATTTTAAAGCATTTTATCTGCTTAGACTTGCTTTAAGCAATTTATTAAATGATGCACTAATGCAATTACAAAAAAAAAAAAAAAAAAATTTAAACCACAGAAGTCACAGTTTGTGCTCCATTTAATCTCACTGCTGTTGAAAGATGGATGAAAAGGGAAAAATTAAAAGGAATTGAAAAAATTAGATCAATTAGAGACCTAAAATAGTAGAGGTTGAGACTCGGGTTCAATCTTCTGCTTTTAGACTTCAAAGATGTGCTCATTTACCATTAGCATTAGCACAGTCACGTCAAGAGCCTCTCATGATGAGCACTTGAGCTGGATGACGGAAGGATCCTGAACATTAAAGTTTGTCTGAGGAAACTCTGCATTCTCGTCAGTCTTCCTTTGAAGCAACCCTTCATCAGTCCACATCAGACTAGCAGTGGGATGTTACTGTTACCATGGCAGCTACATGCTAGAAAAACACCTTGAGTTTATCACCGCCGTCTCTCACCTCCACAAACACTCCGACAGCCACGGCCTGCCGCAGTCATTCACAATTCAAAATCTTTATCATTAAAAGCTGTGCAGTGAAGACAGACTTCGGTTTGGATGGTGCATTTTAGCTGATTGATTCATTCAGTGAGCTAGTTTAAAAAAAAATGCTGATTCATTTGTTCAGTTGTGTTTGCAAAAGTCATTTTGGACTGTTTAGTTTTGGTGATTCAGTTGGTTCATTTTAATGAAATTAATAAATAAACTTATTCATACATTTCTTTACTAAATAGTGTTAGTAAAGTCAGTTAGAATGACTTATTTTAGCAAATTAATCAGCCCAGTTGGTTTATTTTGATCAGTTAGTTCAATGTAATGAGTCATCACTCAGTAGTGTTCACAAAAGTCCGCTTTGACTGGACGATAAAGCGATTTGAATTGTCATGAATCATTAAGCACGGATTCATTTAAGCCAACACTCAGTGTTCAGAGAAGTCAATTTGTACAATGAATCGGTTCATTGATACGGCTTCATTTAATGAACCAGTTGCTGATTCAAGTGATCACTCGGTAGTGTTTGCAAAAATCTGTCCTATTTGTTTGTCTTTAATGAATCTGTTCTGTTCAGTTCATTTCAGCAAACCAGTTTTGATAAAAGATTCATAATGTTCACAAAGGTTAGTTCATTTGTTTTGATGGTTTCCTTGATTCATTTGATTAATTTCACAAAAATCCTTGAGATCATTTCACTTGCTTATTTTTAATATTTTTCAAATGTAATTTAATTAAACGTTTTTATAAAAATATGTCTATTACTAAATTTCGATTAACTTTTATTAAATGCTTTTAGTATAAATTTATATCATATTTACATCAAGTTTTATGCTGTCACCCCATTGAGAAAAATAATAATAAATATATATATATATATATATATATATATATATATATATATATATATATATATATATATATATATATATATGTAGTGTATGTATATTATGTTCTTAATTAGCTTCAGAGTAGCTACTTTTTGTTAGTATCTTATGTAGTGGACTACCTTTCAAAAGCTTAGAACTGATTTAAATGACTCCTGTAGTTTGATCACTGATCTGTATGTGTGTGTGTGTGTGTGTGTGTGTGTGTGTGTGTGTGTGTGTGCGTTTTTGTGAAAAGTCAGGACGTAGATTTGTATAATGACAAAGGTATGACACAGGTATTACAAGGTGAAGGTGACATCTCAGGACATTGACCCATGTCCCCACTTTTCAAAACGCTTATAAATCATACAGAGTGAGGTTTTTTTGGGGAAAGTTGAAATGCACAGTCTCCTGTAAGGGGTAGGTTTAGGGGTAGGGCAATAGCACATACAGTAAGTACACTATAAAAACCATTACGCCTATGGGATGTCCCCACTTTTCACAAAAACAAACATGTGTGTGTGTGTGTGTGTGTGTGTGTGTGTGTGTGTGTTTGTGTATGAGGTGGTCAGTCTGCAGTGTCACTTTGCGCTCTGCTGATTTAGGATTCGACCTCATCAGAATTCCACTCTTGTCAAGCGTTAAAGTAGGAGAGAGAATTGACTGTCACTCCTTAATTGATAAACTCAGGCTCTTTCCCCTCCATGAGCAGCAGCAGCAGCTGCCAATCAATAATCATTGTGCTTCTGCAGATGAGGGAATGTTTAGATACATCTAAAATCCTCTGTGCGTGTGTGTGTGTGTGTGTTTGAGACGTATTTGCAGATTAACGCTAGGACACGCTCCCTGCAGTGAACACTAGGAGAATTCCTGCTCCCTACGACTCAAGGGCAAATGTGTGTTGGTGTGTAAAGGGCAAATGAGTGTGTGTGGGATGTGCAGTGTCTGTCAAACAGTGCGCTTGTGTATTTGTCTTTGAAAAGAAATTGTATGTTCATAATATTTGTCACCTGTACGCAGAACAATAGAGTGCCACCCCCATCTTTCTATGATGTTAAACAATTATTTTACAAGTAAGTTATAAATGAAAAATATTTATGATTATAATAAAATGATCTTAAATCATTTCAATTTAAAAAAATGTTATAGAAATTATTTTTACTTTATACATTTGTAAATACAGCATCATTACTAAATATGAGTTTTGTCAAATTTTGTAAAAATGTAATTGATTATTTAAGTTATATTATGCATAAGTCATACGGGCCACGTTTACAATTATTCTGTGGTGCATTATGTTGTTTTGAAGATTGATAGCCCTTGTCCTGATATACTTTTATTACAGTATATGGAAAATAGAGGCCAGTATGTTCTCCAAAAACACTTTGTGTGTTTCAAAGAAGAAAATAAGAAAGAATGAGTAAATGCAGGCAATTTTATTTTACATTTTTTGTGACATTTATAATTCATGTATAATTAAGCATACAGTATTTGAAGCAATCACTCACAACATAAAAGCTATTGCTTTTAAATGCAAAAGTTTTGCATCGTCTGGCACCACTCAAATGTGCTTTAAAAAAATTTAACTTTAGTTTTTATAAAGCCACAAATTACAGAAAATCTATGTGATGGCTCCAGTAGTCTGTTGTGTGTAATTTTGTCGTTCTACTTTAATGTGTAAATGTGTTGAGCAGAAGAGTTTATCTGAAGATATTCAGTGGTAATTCCTGGGAAATCTCAGCGGGGAGCTGCGCTTTCTCCAAACAACCCTCATTCACTATCTTACCTCTGCATCTGAGTTGAGCGTGTGTGTGTGTGTGTGTGTGTGTGTGTGTGTGTGTGTGTGTGTGTGTTATGCCCGCTCAATGGCTTTAGCATAATTGTCTCAGAGGCTGCTGCACTTATTTCTTTGTAGACATTATCTGTCGTCTAATCAGAGGGAAGATGATTGGGAATGCCTGGAATATATTCACTCATATATTCATACAAGCATCCACCATTCAAAAACCATCAGTTTATACACAATCTCTACTGGTGGTGTTTCAGTCTGTCAACTTCTCAAAGATAGTGAGACTTATTCTAACCAACTGCTTCAAGTTAAAAGTGCTGTATGTCATTTTTTGACTGTTTAGTAATGCATAAAATACCATAATATCTTTGCAGATATTTAGGAAACATGCTTAGTTCACATACTTGTTTCTCTGAAAAACAATGCAATAGCCAGTTATTCTGCTGCTGAAATGTGCGTTCCATGTCAGAATGTTTATGTTTTGGTCTGTGTGACTCCACCCACTGCAAATTTAGTATTATGACACCCCGGGTTGCCAGTTGTTGGAAAACGCTTAGTTTATTTATCTAAAAATCTGTATGAACAAGAGGCATATTAAACTGCTAAATTAATGCATGAACAGTGTAAGGCTTGTCACCATTGTTACTTGCACCATTGTTACTTCAACCACTAACTGCCAGTATTACATACTGCAACATTAACGTAAATGCTGTTTGAAATCGCTGTAAAAATAACCGCTCTTTATTGGCATTGATGGTTCCATGAATAACTGCAAACAGCCATGTAAATGTTCCATTCTACAAAAGGTTCTATAGTGGAAAATGTTCTTTTAATTAGTAAAATGTTCTTCACACACACACACACACACACACACACACACACACACACACACACACACACACACACACACACACACACACACACACACACACACACACACACATATACACACACACACACACACACACACATGCAAATGTTTTATTTTTTTAAAGAAATTGACTTAAATGTTCTTTTGGAACTAAAAATGGTTCTTCTGGCATTGCTGCTCAAAAAAGAAAAAAAAATTGGAACCTTTTTGAGAGTGTATTTCTAATAAGCATCTTTTTTTCCTTTTTGCAATAATATGTATTGGTTTATCATTAAACATAAAAACAGCATTTTAGAGTATTTTAATCTATTTAGAAAAGTAAATATGGCCGATTTTTATATTTGTAAATATACAGTATTCCCAATATAAGCCATAAGACTTTTAGTATAATATCCATGTTGTGAAGTGTACATGCTAGAACATTTTGCCAGAACATTGTGCTTTCATGCATTCCCACAGTGGTTTAAATTGGTTAAACATGGCACTCACATTCATTATGCCATACTTTCATGTTTTTAGCATGTATATAGAAAATACTTTGTCCTCGAATATGGTAATTTTCTTGGCCCATTTTATGCGGCACGGCAAACCCAGACTCTTCTCCAGAAAGAAAAGCCATATGTGTATTTGGGATAGAAAGAGTGTTTTGGTGTATGTGTATGCTATCATGTGTTTTGGCATTTAAAAGCCTGCATGCAAGATAAGCATCAGCGTTTAATGTATGTTTGTGAGTTGATGAACACTGGTAATTGATGATGTGCTGCCAAAAAAAATGTCTGACAGATTCCCAAAAGTAAAAAGATATTTTGGAGCAGATAAACAGAGAGGGATTTTGAAAGCGCCGGTCTGTGCCCATAGAGAGCCCATTAGTCTAATTGATGGACGCTCGCCACAGAGTCCAGCCTGCTTCAGACCTCTTATGAAGCCGGTGCACGTTTAAAGGACACAAGGAAACATTTAATGGCTTTGCAAATAAACAAATGAACCGCCTCCCATATAAGAGTATGAGTTTGTGGGTCGTTCTATGAAGCAGGTGCCTGGTTTAGTTTCATAAGATGATTTTTAAACATTCTCTATCAAATAAATAATGTGGTTGTGTCAGTAAATTGCATCTTGTCATCTCAAACTGATCTGAAATATTATGTCAGGATGAAAATATGCCTTCAGAAAGATGAGATTGCAAACATTGTACTCAGAGTCATGAAACTACAGGATGCGTTGTAGAAAGAGAATTTAATTGAAATATTCTGTTTTGAGTATTATAAATGATGCATGCAAGACTGACAAGAACAAAATCTGATAAAACTAACTTTAACTTGTCGCTGAAGAGTTCAAAAACACTTCAGAAACAGAAGGAATAGTTCATGCAAAAATAAACATATGCTGAAAATGTACTCGGCCTCAGGCCATATCAGATTTGGAGAAATGTATAGCATTACATCACTTGCTCACCAATGGATCGTCTGAATGGGTGCCGTCCGAATGAGAGTCCAAACAGCTGATAAAAACATCACAATAATAAAAATGCCTAAATGATGGATTTGTTTCTTACAAACACGCAGCTTTTGACTTAACAAGACATTAACTGATGGACTGGAGTGGTGTGGATTATTGTAATGTTTTTTATCAGCTGTTTGGAATCTCATTCTGACGGCACCCATTCAGAGGATCCATTGGTGAGCAAGTGATGTAATGCTACGTTTCTCCAAATCTGTTATGCAGAAGAAACAAATTCATCTGCATCTTGGAAGGCCTGAGGGTGAGTAAATATTCAGCTAATTTTCATTTTTGGGTGAACTATCCCTTTAAGGATATAGATACATACAAATGATGACAGACTTTTCATTATTGGCTAAACTGTCCTATTAAAGCTCATGTATATGATAACTCACTGGTAATTAAATCAGCTTCCCATTAATTGTGTTTATTATTTGAACAGACTTTTCTGTAGAGCAGTGTTCATCACCGGTCTGTCTGCAAAAACAGAGGCACTGTTGAACCGTTTCTATGTTTACATATCTAATTATACTGCAGATACAGGTTTAATTATACAGATATCTGTTGTGCAAATTGTTTTTTGTGTGTCTGCTCCGTGAGGTCTCTAGTGTCTCCTTGTTGGATACAAACACAGATCCACACATCACAGAGCGCACATGGTGTGTATAATGTGACCAGCTCAGTGTGGGTTAGCATGTGTGCCATGCTGTCCTGCGGGACTGAGAGACGCATCTGCAGGCGAATCACTGGAAGACCAGACCAGACCTACAAACACAGCATGACAGCGAAAATGGTATTAGAGAGTATTATGGAGGTGGTGCTTTTTTTTTTTTTTTTTAAACTAAATAAAAGTACATTTTAAATGATTAAATTTAAGTAAAATTAGCATTTGAATTACTGGTTACTGCTTTGCTTTTGTCAAATGTTATTGCAATATTAAATAACAAATACCACCATGGCAATAGTATGTAAAATATAATTTAAAAATAAATATATATGAATATAATATGTTGCCATATATTGCCACATGCACAGCCTTTTTCCCCACCTAACTTGGTAGCAATGTAATACGTCAGCCAATCAGTGTTATTTTAGTATTATTGAGATACTATTAAAGTTTTTATTAATATTTTCAGTTAATTTTTATATTAAAATTTCCCATTTTCATTTTAATTAATTAACATTTTAGTAATTATTTTTTCAGTTTTATTGTTTTTTTTTTAATACAACAATATATTTTTTTCAGTTTTAGTTTTTGTACATCAAATTACTAAAAAAAAAAGTGAATTTAGCAGAAATAAAATAAGTTGTAAATATATGTATCCGTTTATTTCAGTTAATGTTTACTTTATTTAAAGAAAAAACTGTTTTTGATTTTAACTAACACTGTAAAAATATTTCCAAGTTATAGGCCTAAATAAAACAAAGATTTAAGTTTTACAAGAAAATCTTCAAAATATCATGTTCAACTCAATGTGTTGAACTTGCTGTTACTGTGTGATATTTACTAACAATTTTTGAGTGAAAATTGTTTCTACACCATTTTCCCCTCAGTTTATAATAACTACAGTAACCAGCTAAGAAATATAGTTCATAATGTTTACAGTTTGCAAATTAATATATAAATCAACTTACCAGACTTTGTTTTATGAAAACTATGTTTTACTTATTTGCCATGATGAACCCTTGATAAATGGCTTTTCAGACATGCTCTGCTGCTTAGTACCATGAACTCATTAGTTAACTCATAATTAAAACAGATTACACATGCATATAGATAAAGTCATCCTCACAAGCCGGCATGCCTTGACTTTAGGGGCTTTTCATATACAGATTTACCTCTTGAACAGCTTTGTTTTGTTTGGTTTACCTCGTGAACTGGCCTTTTGTTGTTTTCTTTCCACCGTCAGGGTTTGTTTACCATGATGACTTTAGCATCTAGCTGAACCCCAGCCACAGCACTGCAAAGTCTGCTTTAAACAGCATCCATACAGTTCAATGGCCTTAATTTAGACAATTATAGCTGCCAAACAGTTCATTTGCAGTCACAGGTGTTTGTGTATATCAGCTATTTTCATGAAAGTGTCAAACATGGCTCATCCAATCAGATTACAGAATCTGTTTAAAGTCCATTTTACCATAAAGTGTAGCCTGTGTGTGGCAGAATTAGGCCTTATCTCTTAATACACTCATTAGGACCTTATCAATGGTTTAACGCTAATTAAGATGCAGTTTAAAGTGACAGCTAATGAGGAACCAGATGCAGTGTTCACTACAATCTGTTAGCACATGAGCATTCTGCAGTTAACACTCATGCACTATAATAAATTCCCATTACAGTCACACACTTTCATATTTACACATTAACATTCATATAAACAGTCTCTCTCGTACAGATCAACACCAAAGCATCTGCTGATGTCCCGTTTTCGTTGTAACCCTCTCATTGACCCGAACACCGGCCAGCCTTCAGTTCTCAACAGTCTTCAATTAAAGCCAGCATGTGTTACTCAGATCCTCCTCTATAAATATCCACCGACTGTTTTAAATGGCACTTTTCACTGCATCCGTTCACTGACTAGCATTAATCAAGCCAGAACTTCCTCTCCAAATCCACACAGACTGCATTGCATGTTTTATTTTATTTATTTATTTTGGACATAGGCTGGGGGCCAAAAGTTTAAGATTTTTAATTTAATTTTTTTTTTTCTTCTGTTCACCCAGCCTGCGGTTATTTGATCAAAAATGCAGGACAGTCAGTAATAATGAGTAATATTAATACATTTTACAATAACTGTTTTGTATGTGAATATATTGTAAAATGTAATTTATTCCTGTGATGCAAAGCTGAATTTTCAGCATCATTGCTCCAGTCTACAGTGTCCTTCAGAAATCTTTCTAATATGCTAATTTGCTGCTCAAGAAACATTTCTGCTTATTATCAATGTTAAAAACAGTTGTGCTGCTTCATATTTTTGGGGAAACTATGGTGTATATGAGATATGTTTTGTTTGTTTTTTTAGATATAATTTTTGTAACATTATAATGTCCTATCAGCTTTGATCAATTGCATGCATCTAAAGTATTATTATTACTTTTAAATCATACTTTCCTCACGTTTAAATGGTAGTGTATACTCATTTTCCATAAAATATAAGCAACTTTTTTCAACATTGAAAATAACACTGAAGACTGGAGCAATGATGCTGAAAATTCAGCTTTGCATCACAGGAATAAATTCTATTTTTTAAATGTATTCAAATAGAAAACAGTTATTTTTAAATTGTACAAATGTTTTACAATATAACTTTATTGTATTTTTGATCAAATAAATGCAGAGGAGAAGAGACTTTCATAAACAATAACAAAAACTGAATTATTTCAAACATTTTGCCACCAGTGTATACCATGATGATTCCTTTATATGTTAACAACATGCAGAGCTTTATGGCTATTCTGGACTGTGGGCGTCTCTCTCGTGTTTTGGGGCAGTAACTATAGTGTGTTTTGGCACGGGACCGACTCAGTTCTGCACTCCGCTGGAGACGGATGCGTTACACGCTCAGGCCTGACATTACTGTAGGTGTTATTAAGATGGATGAAGAGATGAGCAAATGCAATCGGATGTTTTTAACGGCATAACCCTGAAGCTCTAAACACTTTTGAAATCCTGAGACGGACGCAGTATCTTGTTAGAGGGTGTTTGCTAAGGCAGCACTGCTATTATTATTGCTTTGAATAAGATTTGAAAAGTAGCCAAGTACATTTATGCTTAGGTTTATGCATTTAGCAGACACTTTTATCCAAAGCAACTTACAAAAGAGGAACAAAAGCAATTTGTCAAAGAGCCAACTATATTTGTAATATTCAGTGCAGGCTTATTGGACAACTAGATTAGGAAGCAAACTAGAACAAGTACAAACATTAAGTACTAAACATCAGTGCATTGTTTTAATACCTGTTTAATGTTACTAGCATTATGTTGTTCAAATAAAATTTAAATTCTCCAACTAAGCATAATTTTCCATTTAATATATAACAAATTTATAAATTTGGTTAAAATTATGAGATAAAGTCAGTAAAGTATTATACTGGCTGAATATTATCAAAGAAATATAGTCTGTTATGAAAAATTATTTTTTAAATATCATTTATTTTTTAATATATAAATAATGTATTCTCTCTTATTTTACATTTAATTGTAATATTTGTAAAAAAAAAAAATTATACATATTTAGAATGTGTATTAAATATAAAACATATGTAGTATTTATCATATTATGGATATGTTATGTTAAGTTTTTCCCCTGTATGTGTTGGTTCTGTTCCATTTTTACCTCTTTCCATTTTTCTTTCCTTTTGCTTTTCCCCATTAATCAGTTTTTCTTCCTGTCCTACACACACAGACACACAGACACACAGACACCCAGACACACACACACACACACACACACACACACACACACACACACACACACACACACACACACACACACACACACACACACACACACATACCTCCTCTGCTGAGGCATGCATGAAAGAGGATTTCCTGAAGACCAAAGAGGTCCATTACCCAGGGGTCATTAGGCCTCAAGTAGAGCATGTCAGCGCTGTAACTCTATTTGTGTGTGTGTGTGTGTGTGTGTGTGTGTGTGTGTTCATAACACACATTTGCATGAACTTCTGTACATGCAAGAGAGATGTGTGTCGCACATTTTCATGTAGCTGCATGTGAGTTCAGAAATGACTGTAGACTCTGATTTAGCCAACACAAATACTTTATTTTAAAATTTCAACATTTACATTGTTTTCAATCACCAAATAACATTTGGTATATTATTTTAGACTTCATTTGTGGTTATTATTCAGTCATTCTTCTATTCAGTTTTATCTGGACAGGCTTTGGTTGTCATCTTATTTAAAAACAGCATTGCATTTGTTTTATTCTTGACATTTAAGAAGGTCTATAGCATGATCGCCCCCCTTAAAGTACATTTAGCCCCTGCTGGCTCCCGCCGGTTAAAATGCTTGAGAAACAGCATTAAAAGCATGCATATTTTTATTGCTCATGCAATATTCAGAGTAAAATGTCTTTTACAGTCACATGTCGTCGTGGGAGTTAAAAACAGGATGGAGAGAAATCTTCCAAATGCACAAATCTTATCATAATAGAAATGAAATTTGTGAAATTGCATTTTTTTCCAGTCGAACACATTTAAAAGCATTATTCAGATGGGACTGCATTTCCCTAAGGAAGTACATTTGTGTTTCACAGACAAACTTTGTCATTTCGGTTCCATTCAAGCTCTCAACTTATTCTGCTTCACTCATCTGGGATAGATTGAGATATGACATACAGTACGGCCTTTGTACTCGCAGTCAAATGTTGAAATGTTTGCACAGTTTTTCCCAGGTCTCCTCACACACTTTGCATTTCTTAAGTCAAAATGATAAGGGCTCCACACAGAGACTAATGTTTCTTCAAATGTTTTGCTTTGTTCTTTGCTGCCATCTTGATGCACATTAGTGAGCGTCTGGAACACCCACATCCAGAATATAAACCAGAGATCCAGTCCTGTCTGAATCAGTGCATGACAGATGCTCTGTGTTCATAACTGTAAGTCAAGAGAGCTCATCCAGTCCAAATAGTGATAAAAATGTCTTCAAGACATCTCAGATCAGCTGCTAGTGCACTTCCTCCAGCTCTAATGAATCTGACTGATGAAACATCACTGCCTTACGCCATCTCTGAGGGTTGTCTGAGCGTGTGCGTGCGTGTGCGTGTGTGTGTGTGTGTGTGTGTGTGACTCATCATCAGTTTAAGACACTCTGGCATTTGAGCATAAAACTCCCAGAATGCCCTGCAGCTGGTGGGAAAGGTCTCTGCTAGTGTTTTGCAGTCTGAGGACGACATTGTTATCTCCTGTCAGCCGCTGATGAATCTTTATTGTAAATCAGATGATGCCCATGACAGTTTATTGACTTGCCATTATGAATTCAGTTATTTAGTTTACGCATATTTAAAAGACTAACGAATAAGACAGCCAAGTTTTTTTTAATGCCAGGGGGTTTCAAACAATTGGAAATATGAAATGATTTAGAGAGAAAAATAAAAATAAAGCTTTAGTGTTACAGAATTTGAGATTATTACAATTTCATTTTGCTTTAAGATGGAAATGGTTGGAAATCATGAAATATGATTTAATATATAAAATGGTAAATATTGAAGAAAATATGTATGTATTTATATGTTTTATTTATTTATTTATTTTCAAGTTTTTCTGTACTGGTAAATAATATTTATCATAACAAAATAAATATTTATGCATATGTACATTATTATAATACTACTTAATTATAATAAATTATTATTTATTATATTATTTTATATTATATTATTGGCTTAATTGTTCAACAAGTGTTATTTATAATAAATAGAGAATGAATAAATACATATTTTAAATAAATACATATTGATCGATGTAAAAATATAATTTAAAAAGATAATTAATTAAATTATAAATTTTATATTTTTATATTATATTTAATTATCTTTTTATTAGTGAAATTGTTCAACAAGTCTTCTTATAAGTATATGTATTTTAATTATATGGATTTTTTTTTTTTTTTAATCTATAATACATAGGCTAATAAAATGGTAAAATAAATTAATAAAAATAAATTATAAATAAATAAATAAAAATCAATCAATCCATCAATCAATCCTCATATTTTGGGTGGATTGTCTTCCCTGTTTCACTAAATATATCACATCACGGAGCAAAATGGGTTCTGTATTTGTTTACATGCTGGCTGGAAGTGTGAAAAACTATAGTAAGAGCTATTATCATAGGTCCTTGGTTTTTCCCAGGCTTATATCAGCAAACCTGACTCTGTGTGGTGTAGTAAAGCAGTGTTAAACACAGACCAGCACTGAGGGTCTGTGCACTCAGCGGGCGAAAGGTCTGTTGTCCAGATCGTTTTTTCGTAAGCTGAACATACCGCTGCACGGCCAGAGAGAGGAGAAATGGATAAAGAGAGCAGAAGATAAGACAAGTGCGCGTGGGCCGCTGGAGCCCGCGTGTGGACGGGTTATTTTAGTATTACTGAGAGAAAGCTTCGTGCCCTCTTCCTATCTTAGAGACAGGAGCCATACGCTATGATTAATTTCTCTCCAAGCATGTCCTACTTGCGTGTGTGTGTGTGTGTGTGTGGGCCGTGCATGCATGCGTTTATGTATCCAGGTATGTGAGTTTCCCCCTCGGCTCTGCCTTCAGCATCTGGGATTAACGCTACTCGTTTCTGCCTCTTTTCCCTGATCAGTATCTGATGGCTCCTGACAGGCTCTTTCACCACTCACAGCTCTCAGCCCGGCGGGGATCGATGGAGTTTGAGGCCATTCGTCTGTGTGTTTTACACTCGGCCTTCGTTCAGATGCTTCAGTATGCTGTGTCTCGTTGAGGAGCAGAGCGATTGCATTTTACCTTATTTCCTACTCTGTCTGTCTTTCTGCCTCCTGTAGGAAAGGAAAATCCCAAATGTGATCTCCTTAACAGCTCAATGGTTCTTCCTAGACAACATTCAGATTAAATGGAGACTGAAATCATCATGAAATCATACTGATTGCATTTATGTTCCTGGTTCCTGGTTAAGTTCATTGATGAATGCAAATCCAAAAATAGTTTGTCTTCACAATCCGCCACTGAAACGACTTTCCGTTTTGGATGATGTCACCTCGGCCGCCCAAGCTGTTGGCATCGATGTTCTCATTATAAATGTTCTAATTATTATGATAACATTTGTTTTATTCAGAAATGAATGAAACTAAAAAGAGTTTGAATGCTGTTTTACAGGGCTGCATGATTAATCGAAATAAACCCAAACTTAGAATATGGTTTTGTGCAATTATCAAATAAATAAATAAATATTACAATAAAATGTTTAGAGCTGTACTGTAAAATAAAATTATTTTTTACATATATTAACAATTTTAATGGAATTATTTTTTAAATGCTTAATTTTTATACATTGAAATTACGACAGTAAAATTTTATATTTTAATATTTTTATTTAATAATAATAATAATACATTTAATGCTTAAAATAAAATGTTATTATTATTATTATTGTTGTTGTTATAGTCATACTGATATATAATTACACAATTTTCTGTCCAAATCATATAGCCCTACAAACAAGCACAGCAAACCTGGAGCTTAAAGAAATATTGCAACTAAATTTTTCATCATAAAATCTCTACAGTAGATTTTTCCCCAAATAATGCAGTGAACAATCCCAGTATTGTCAGATGTGTCTCCTCTAGATGTTAAAATATCTCGACTGTCTCAAACTATGCTCAGATTTACCAAAGTCTGACAATTAAAGATCATATCTCAATACGAACATCACTATTTCTCATTAAATTCTTCTAAAATCAAATAATCTGTATGTAAATGATGCTATACGCATTTATTTTATACAGTAGTATTATAGTGGTTGTCATACCAGCACCAGCAGTGACAAACACACATTTTTTCAGAAAAAATCTATTTTTCTTTCTTCAGGCATTTTAGGAGAAACATCTGAGAAAGCTGATCCTTAAACGAAAGCGAACTGTGAACTCCATTAAGATCAGCCTCCGAGCTATGAAATTTTCCTCTAGGCTTTTCACTTTCTCTCTGTCTCTTCCTCAACACAATGTAAGACTCAATTAGGGAGAACAGCGATCTACAGCAATGCCAAACACACTCCATTGGTCTCCTCTATGCTCAGTTAAGCTGCTTGTGTGTCAGGCGCGTCTGCAGAGGAAGAGGGATCAGTGCCTACTTCTCATTTTCAGCATTGGCCACTTCCCAGGAATCAATACTTTTCTGATGGTTGGCTGGATTCGGGAAAGGGGGCGGCGGGGTCTCCTCATTACGCTTTCACTAAGGGACTGATGCTTAATGTGTCTAGCCTGAAGGAGGCCTGCTCAACCCATTTACTCTGGTAAAAATAACATATACACTCATAATTATACTGAGATTCAGTGGCAGTGTAAATTAAATAGACATATTTCACATTTAAGAGATCTGTTTACGTAAATGTGAGGGTTGGAAAAAATAAATGAAATTCTAAAAACACTAGGATGGTACAAATGGTTATGCACAGCACATTGTCACGTTCAGTGGCATATTCATAATTTATTCAGTATTTATTTCATTTACATAAAGTATGATTTTTTGTTTTACTTCTTAGATTTTATTATATTTTAAACTTTTAAAAGTATTTTTATTTAAATGTGTTTTTTTATATTTAATAATGTTTTTAATTTATTTTATATTAATTTAAATTAAATTAATTTTTATTTTATATTTGTTTTATTTTGTATTTTATTTTACACTTTTTATATTTTTAATTGAATGTATTTTATATTTTTGTTTTGTTTAACTTTTTTTTTAAAAAAATTTGAATGAATAACATTCATTTAATTATTAATCTGATTATTTAATTATTTTGTTAGTTGTGTTTTGGTTGATTAATTGTTAAATCAATGGTCAGTGTTTATTTAAACGTGAAGGTGAATGCACTAGCAATTCAGAGGTTGCCCTCCATCTAAGGTGACTATTGATTATCATTAATCCACCTATAACTACAGCTGAATTTACACAACGGATCAATACAGTATGCAGCTTTCTACCACTTTAGCTCCTTCCCAAAACATTTTCCCTGCATCTCTCTCTCCTTAAATGCCACATATCTTTAATCATGTTCTCTTGAATCTCTGGGCATTTTTATTCAGTCGCTCTCTCTCTCTCTCTTCAGTCTGTCTTTGTTTCTCCTTCACTCTTATCATTCAGGAGCGGTGTGATGTGTTTTTACAGAAACTCTGATGCACTGGGCTCTATAGAAAGATGCCATCATCATGCATTAGACAGTCTAAAAACTAATGGCCAAACATCTCAGGTTTACATGTCAGCATGAATGCATTCTTATATCCAGCCAATCAATTCTTCTCAACTCAGTGGGAAACTGGAAAGTTGCAAAAGCAAATTGGCAGTAGTATTTAATGACTACAGAATTAGTATTAATCAAATGCACCCTAAAGACCAAAATGGTCTGTCATAATATCTGATCCATATCTGTGATCTTAAATCATACTGTAACAAATTAGGTGTTGTTAAAATCAGGAAAAATCTCATTAGCATTTGTATTTGCACTTAACATTTGCATAGACATTTATGAATCATTTTTATTTATAGTGTTTAACATAAATAAATATTTGAAGTATGATGCTTGATTCCCCCCCCCCCCCCCATTTTTTAGAGCTTAATTATTTATGGTAAGATGTAAAATTATAATAATATATTAATCTGAATGAATACATTATTTGCTTATATTTACATCCACATTTTATGAATCCTTTCTATTTAGTGCATAAATAAATGAATAAATATAAGTATGATTATAAGTATGAGCAATTTTTTTTTTCAAATTGTTTTTGGTCCCTAATTACGTAAAGGTGCCATAGAATGGAAAACTGTATTTACCTTGACATAGTTGAATAATAACAGTTCTGTACATGGAAATGACATACCGTGAGCCTCAAACACCATTGTTTCCTCCTCCTTATGTAAATCTTGTGAATGCAAAAGACCACTGAAAAATAAGCAAATCAGAACATAACACAGACTGTGACGTAACAGTTGGGATCACTAACAGTTACGCCCCCAACATTTGCATTTACCCACCCATGTTCTGTGCCAGCCGAACCATCAGAAGTTCTGCAGGTATTGTGAAGAAACAAGCGAGGACAACAGCAAAAATGGCAGATCATGGAAATAAATGTTATGTTTCAGGCTGTGCAGGGGATGTGAAATGCAGGGATGGGTTGGTGTCTGTATTAAGAAAGGCATGGAAAGCAAATAACGCGTTCTAATAAAATAACGCGAGCCATTAAAGGGACATGGTTAGCTCCTTGCTAGCGGTAGCCTGTTACATTACAGCACATAAGATTTCACTTACCACTTAAACAGAGTGAGGAGAGATGACTGAGGATGATGGCGAATGATTTACAGATCCTTAGCACCACTGACAAGCATCTGATCTTGTAAAATGTGTGGCGAGTAGCCTACTGCCGCTCCATAGTATAAACAGAGTTTGTGCGATCGCGAAACTCGAAAGTAAAAAGCGATCGTGCATTTGAAAGCAGTTTCAGTGCCCCGCATATTAATAGCAGCTCCCTGATGCCCGCATTTTATATACAGTATAATTACCCGACGATATAACTGCGAGAGAAAGCATTGAAATATATATTTTCCTCCCTGTGTTTCCTTCCTGCTTTGAGCTACTGAAATGAGCCGCACTGTGAAACAGCCAATCAGAGCAGAGCTCAACATTATTATTCATGACCCTTCCAATTAAGCCAATAACAGACAATTTCTTTCTAGGGAGAAATCCTAGGGTTGTAAATTCACATGTAAAACCATTTCTGGAGAATTTTTGCCCTTACCTAAGCCACATACTTTCTATGTAGATATCAGAGAACAATTTAAAATATTGTATCAATGCATTCTATGGCACCTTTAAAGTAAGGTGATGATATGATAATGATAATATACACGTGCATATTCTAAGTTTACATCTCACTTTAATTGGCCACCATTAAAGTCGAAAATATATAAGCTAAATCAAGCATTATTATTACTATTGCTTATAATTAAAATATAATATTTATTTTTAATAAAGGTTTATGTTTCTAAAGCTGTGCATATCAAGTCAAGTCAAGTCACCTTTATTTATATAGCGCTTTTAACAATACAGATTGTGTCAAAGCACTTAACAGTATCAAATTGGAGGATAGAGTGTCAGTAATGTATAACGATAAGATTAAACACTCAATTTTCAGTTAATGGCATTTCATTATTGAATTCAGAGATGTCATTGTTTAGCTCAGTTTAGTTTAAATAGTATCTGTGAAATCAAATTGACGGTAATCGCTGTAAATATGCAAGCATACTGTCAGTACAATTATTTCCTATTATTTTCCAATTACATTTAATATTAACATAGTGTATACCTTTAAATTACTAATAAAATTCATATATTTTTTAAATTCCTAATTTAAACTCAAATACTTATCAAGAATATGAAAAATGTAATGTACCGTGACAATAATTTTAGCTGCAATTTTCTAGAGATTTTAAATTGTCATTGTCGGTCTCTTCAGAGTCCACTGTTGCTTTCAAAATGGACAAAAGATGTTTACTTTGTTTGAATCTTTCGAACGTGTAAATGATTACAAATACACAGCAGGGAGCAGAAAATGAATGGAAAGGAACTTAACAGATGCTGCCAACCTAAATCATCATGCAATTATCCATCATGCAAACGCACACGGGAAATAAGGACACACTGAATGCAGGAGTGACAGTGTTGTGTGTGTGTGTGTGTGTGTGTGTGAGAGAGAGAGAGAGAGAGAGAGAGAGGCTGACACTATGTTTTGTCTGCTCTGATCAATACTGAGTCAAGGGCACCTGAGACGGCGTGTTTGAGGAAGAGGCACTGTGTCGTTTGTCCCTTTCTGATCGGATCGTGCGATAACATCCTCGTGACGCAGCGGCCCTGAAGGACATCTGTGTTTCATGCTCTAACTAGTACAGACAACAAGAGAATAACCAACTCATGAATTAGGGAATTCCCACAAGATGGAATGAATTCAGGCTTTCTGCTCATTGAGCACAGAACACAAAGCCAGTGTTTGTGTATGTTCACTTTTTTGGACTATCTGTGCAATTGATTAAATGTAAATGTCATTGGATTATATAACACAGTATTGAATGCTGCAAGATCTTTTCTCTTCACTGACTTTACTGTTCTTCATTTTAGCTCGATGTCTTATGATCAACTGGTGTTTTTAATCTAGTTCCTCGTAAACATTTAAAAAATAAAATCAAATAAAAATAACAAAAAATATATCTATCTATCTATCTATCTATCTATCTATTGTTTTATCATCTGAAGCCTAACAAACTTTGTTTTATGAAAAGCTGTTAGACATTTAAGTACATGAATTTCAGTTCAATAGTAGGCTACATCTCTCAAAGTACAGTACGCTATTACAATGTGAAACCACGTTTATCATGATGTTGTGACATGAATATCACAATATGAACTGACATCAATTCTCTGTTAGCACGATTTTGGCCGATACCTCAAAACATGGCGTGATACGATTATGATTTGATTTAATATTTAATCAAATCTCTAAAAAAATGCAAATCTTGTATCCCAGTTGGGAAATCCCCAACAAAAGATACACTTTTAAATAATAAGGAAAAATAAAAATGGTATTTGCCTTAATTTTTACACATTTTGCACATTTGGATATATGTTGCACACTATATGTTTGTGCTGACTTATGTGTTTACATACAGTGGTGGCCAAACTGATTAGAACACTAGTATTTTCACCAGCTATAAAATGGTTTTAATTTAGTTATTTCTATCTTTTGCTGTAGCGAGGTCAGAAGGAAATATCAGTTTACATTTCAAAACACTCATTTTGCCATTAATTGTAATAATCCAGTGAGATTTTTGTCTGACAACAGCCAGTGCTCCACACAGAGATCAGATCTGATCATCATCATCAGTCTGTCTGGAATGACATGAAGAAACAGAACAAACTGAGACAGACTAAATCCAGAAGAACTGTGGCAACATCTCCAAGATGCTTCAAGAAACCTACCTGCAAAGCTCCCTGAGAAACTACGCTCAAGTGCACCGAGGGCAAAAGCTGCTTTAAACGCAAAGGATGCTCACATCAAATGATGACTTAATTTAGTTAGAAGTTTATTAATAAAGAAATTCTATTCATGACATTATTTTTGACAGCATCCTTATTTTACAGCATTTTTACACAAGTGTCTAAAACAGTACTGTAGTTTTGCAGGTAGGTTTCTTGAAGCGTCTTGGAGACATTGCCACAGTTCTTCTGGATTTAGCCTGTCTCAGTTTGTTCTGTTTCTTCATGTCTTTCCAGACAGACTGATGATGATCAGATCAGGGCCTGTATTCATGAAGATTCTTAGTGCTAAGAGTTGCTCCAAGTGACAAAATTCTAAGAAAATTCTTAGAAATGTGGGTGTTTCCTCTTAAAATTAAAGAAAAGATCCTAGTAAAGAAAAAAGTAATTCAGAACGCAGCTTAACCCTTAAAAGAGGTCTTAAGGTCTGAAACTGTTAGGAGTACAGACGAGGACATTTAAGAGGCTTAAGAGTTTCTTTAGCAGTGGAGAAAATGGACGAAACATGAAGAAGGAGAAGAAATGAGTTGCACACAATGCATGTCAGTGTGTTAATAAGACGCTACACATTACATTGTGCAGGGATCATGTTTGTGAACGATCTTATTAGAGATACACTAACGTCTCCGACACCGAGCAGAAATGTCATAGCACCAGAAATGGAAGTAATCACTGCATTAACTACATGAACATATTTGGCAACTGCAAAATGCAACTATGCAGCAGTGATGATTTGGGTCTGTCACAGCCTTCTATAAGCAAAGTGATCACACAAACAATTACAGCACTTTCAGAACCTTATTGTGTAGCTGTTCATTTCCTATCAAATACATTAAGTACAACATTAACAGCATGGCAAATAAAAAAATAAAGAATATATAAACATATATATATATAATATGTGTGTGTGGGTGTGAGTATGCCTATAATTTCAAAGTGACAGCTTATATTAGACCCTACTCTTAAAAACACTCTTTTATTTCCTTCTTGGACAACCAACCAATCACAGTCTTCAAAAACTGTGTCATAGCTAGCAACGGGGTCAGCCCCGCCTCCTCAGTAAGATAAAAGTTTTTGTCTTTTCCTTGCTCAGAGTTGCTCTTAGATTGGTCTAAAACTCCTATGTAGAAATTTTTAAGCTAAATTAGGAGCTCTCTGAGAGGATTCTTAGAAGCTTTAAGAAGGCCCTGATCTCACTGGATTGTTACAATTAATGGCAAAATGAATGTTTGGAAATGTAAACTGATATTTCCTACTGACACACTACAGCAAAAGATAGAAATAACTGATTTAAAACCATTTTTAGCTGGTGAAAATACTTGTGTTCTAATAATTTTGGCCCACCACTGTAGCTTTAGAAACATAGATATCTTCATTAAAAAATAATGTATATTTTAAATAAATTAAAACACACACACACACACACACACATAGGTGCATCTCAAAAAATTTGAATATCGTGAAAAAGTTTCAAAAAGTGAAAATTTCATATATTCTAGATTGATTACATGTAAAGTAAAACATTTCAGTAGTTCTTTTGTTTTAATTTAGATGATTAGAGCTTACAGCTCATGAAAGTCAAAAATCCAGTATCTCAAAATATTAGAATATTTCCTAAGCTCAATCAAAAAACAAAACAAAAAAATTTGCAAAACAGAAAAGTTCAAGTTCTTTAAAGTATGTTCATTTATGCACTCAATACTTGGTCGTGGCTCGTTTAGCACAAACTCCAGCATCAGTGAGGAGAGGCCTGTGGCTCTGCTGAGGCACTATTGAGCCTTCAGCTCGTCTGTATTGTTGGATCGACTGTTTCTCATCTTTCTCTTGAAAATATCCCATAGATTTCATATGGGGTTCAGGTCAGGCATGTTGACTGGACAATCAAGCACAGTAATATCATGGTCACCAAAGTACTTGGAAGTGGTTTTGGCACTGTGGGCAGGTGCTAAAGTCCTGCTGGAAAAGGAAATCAGCATCTCCATAAAGCTTGTCAGCAGGTGGAAGCATAGAGTGCTCCAAAATCTCCTGGTAGACGGCTGCATTGACCTTGGACTTGATCAAATACAATGGACCAACACCAACAGACATAACGGCACCCCAAATCATCACTGACTTCGGAAACTTCACACCGGACTTAAAAAAATAAAATAAAATAATAGTAATTAATTAATTAGTTAATTATATATATATTATATATATAATTATATATGTGTGTATATATATATATATATATATATATATATATATATACACATACATACATACATACATGGTGCATGTTCAAAAGAATATATGGGATTATCATGGTATCTTGGCTAAAAACTAGTGTGGCCTAATTCTCACTTTCTATACAAAAAAGTAGCACAAGCACAAAAAAACACAGTGGCGGTAAAATGCAGTGATGCTATCAGGTGGTGGTTATGTAAGGGATAATCAACGACTAGCTGTGCATTAAACGAAAAGAACCACCCGACGCGCTGTTAACTTATGCCATGGTCATTTGCCAGTATTCACATATTAAAGATGTTAATAATATTTACGCTGCAATATTTGACCAGAACTATAAAAATGACGGTTATTTTTACTATTCAACTGTAACTGTATGTTACTATGGTTACCAATGTTTATAGGAAGCGCATTAATATAGAACGTGATTAAACTGACTTGGAACTACCTGTGCAGTTCAACACCTGCCAGCCAATCAGAATCGAGTATTCAGACAGACCATGGCATAAACTCAAATGTACCGGTACTATTTATGTTACATACTTCAACGAATAGTTTTTTTGTTAGTGTATACGGACATTATATTTCACATACAGCCTTTGTCTTATTTAATGAGTGTAGTTTGGATAACTACTGGACAAGAGGGTCTTCTTAAGACGCGCGCCCCCGTCTGTCGCGCAGTGAAAGCGCGCGAGAGAGAGAGAGAGAGAGAGGGGGAGAGAGAGAGAGAAAGAGAGAGAGAGAGAGAGCAAATAAGGCTCAGCGGCGGCAGCAGCAGCAGCGCCAGTGGCGGCAGCAGCGTCAACGCATCTGCGCGTCTCCGAACTGTCTTGTCTCGGGCCAATCAATCCCTCAGCCCCGTTACCGATTGAGATTTAACAGCGGCTTTGGATCTTAACGAGCCTTCTCCATCCTCGTCGACAGCTCGGCTTCTGCCCCCGTTCGCTTGACTACCGGTTCCGTTTATATCTAGACAGTTTCTTGAATTTTTAATGGAAAATGGCGATGTTTGCTCAGTCCCCCGGTCTGTTGTGCCTCCTCTCCGTTCAAACTGTGCTGCTCCTCAGCCTGTCTTCACCGGGAACGGCGACGCTACTCTTTCCTCAGCACTACACGTAAGTACCTCAGGAAGCGCGAGGCGTCGAACGCGCGCGTTTCACAGCGTCCCAGTTTCGCGATTCACTCAAGATATCTCCGTCAACGCGGACGTTAACGCGTCAGTCTGTTTTTATTTTTAATCACCGCTCATATTTGAGCAATTTCGCATGATTGTTTACCATTTCCAGGGAGGTTAGTCGTTCAATTATTGATCGAAAGAGGCGTGACAGGAGAACGGCGATAGTTAGTGCTTCAGCGTAGATGTATTTGTAGTTGCTTGCTGTTTTAGCTGTCATGTTACCGAGTACGGATACGGTAACGACCGGAGAGTGTTCGGTGCGTTTGAACGCAGCTACTTTTTGACGGAAGCGCATCACTCAAACGGGTTTTTATTATTGTATTGATTGCTATTAGATGCAGGATTCCCACAGTCGTGAATAAACTTAAGACATCAGGGAATTAAAGAAAAAATGCTGTTTTATAGTCGAGGGAAAGTCATTTTAGGATTGTTTATCTAGTTCCGCTCAGATCCAAAATGCTTTTTTTGGTGAGTGCAGTGTCTGTAAAATGACAGTCATTGGAAATAAGGGCTGGGAACCCTGTAACTTGTTTCTTTGAAACGTAAGTTAGTTTTAGTTATGGTTATACCCTGTTATAATCTCTGGTTGAATTTAGATACCGAGAGCATGATGACTGGTCTGTATCAGTGATCCGTTTGATATTAAGTATTGCTTATAAGTGCCTTGAGGACAATTTCTTCTTTGTTTAAGCATCAACTTTGTTTGAGATGCTTCCTTAAAATTAGACACAAGTGAGACAACTGTTGACATACAGTAAGAGAATGTGGTTTTCCTTTAATTTAATACATTTATTGGTGTTTAAGAGAAACAATTTTGATTTGAAATAGACCTCTTTTGAATTTTTTCTTTACTGAGGTTGAATCAGTTTTCAATCAGTTTTCCCCTTATTTCTCCAAAAACTGCAGTAGATTTCTAATGCATTTAGTCTGATATGCAAGTATTACCACCATTCATGAAGTTTAGAATCGGTTGTTGCATTTTACAAAGATGTACTGCAGCATACTATAATTTTTGTTTGCCTCGAAGGCATGTAAGGCGTCTCATTTTTGTGCTGTGCACCAGCCGCTTTCTGAAGTGAGGTTGTTGGGTCCATGCCAGTCGTGCGCGGGTATGGGGCAGAGGCTGGATTTGTCCGCTGTGTGCCCACACATGCCAGTCCCCAGTGGATTATCTCGTCTCTCATGCTGTATGAAATTATGGAATTTTGATACTGTTTATGTAAGGTTTTACGTAATGTGAAATGAAGTTGTGTGTCATCTTGTTGTTGACATTTGCAGCTAAAAATTATATCTCTTATATATTGGAAATTATACATACAGTGGTTTTCTCAACTCAACTGGTGGGTTGCAATCCCAAAATAGGTCACAAGTCTGTACAGATAGGGTTGCAATACTGCAGATAACTGTGTGATCAGGCATAGTTAGGATAGTATAACATATAGACATTATTAGCTTTTAATTAAGAGGAGAAAACATTTTGTTTGTCTTTTGGTTTTTGATGTTAAATATTTTTAGTACAACCGTACAATTTGGCTACTCAGTGTAAAAAAAAAAAATTATATATATTTTATAAATATATCCCTTCTTATGTTTTGTGTAGTATTGTGTCTTGGCATTATATCAGAATTTTATGTAAATTTAATAAAGATGTATTATTCCATGCTTGGCATGATAATAACTAACCTATAGGTCTTTGAATTATTCCTGCCTTGCATGAGAACAGTGTCATGCATTTGAAAGGATTGTTTCACTTTGCAAACAGTGCAGCATATGTAATCTGTCAACCTTGATAAGCGACGTCTATCAACCTGTCAGAAGCACAGAGACGCTGCCAGAGAACAAATAGTCCATGTCTGGATAGTATAATGCCTAAATAGTACATTAGGCTGGTTTTCAACTCCTGTACGGTTAATAACTGATAATCTTCATAATACGCTGATATAGACTGTCTTTTGCTCTCTCTGTTAGTGTGTTTTCTGCTTGCGGTGTTGTGGCCTGTAGTCACAGAGATTTGTAACGCTTATTTTACACAGTGCTTTGAGCCTTGAGGCCTGCTCCTCTTTACCAAACCCAGTCAGTAAGCTAGCATGACCACCATGGAGAAGGATTTAACAAAAGCAAACAAAAAAAATCTATCAATAACCAAAACCAAATCATGCTTGCGTTTATCAAAGCCTATTTCATTCAGTGTTTTAATCTTATAAAGGTGATAAAAGACATGTGCTGGTATGTTTTCTTTTTTTTATCTTTCAACCACGGTTTTAGTGGCATAAAAGAAAGTGGCTGCCATGTTGTTTTTAAAGCTTTGTTCCAAAACCTAGTGAGCTGCCTACGTTGGCAGTCTATTAAGGCACAGTCCTGACAAGGAGGCTATTTTGAAAGTCATTAATATGGTGGGCAGAGCAAGAGAAATATTGATTGAAAATGTTTTTCTTTCTTTATCAAAAAGTATTGATAAAATAATTTTCATCTAATTCAAATGTGTATGTTGGTGCCTCTGTAAAACATTTCAAATTTCTCAAGTATGAAGTTCCTTTGTCAAGTATGCTTCCTTGTAAGGCAACAAGACAGCTTACTAGCTTATAAGAAACTCACTTGTTTTGAAACAGAGCCTAAATGGCATAAAATCCTGATTGTTAGTTCATAAACATCATCGAATGAGTTAATCGTGTACCTGTTGTTTAGGTCATCATGATGACGCAATTTGAGTGAGAGACATGCGTTCTCGGGGTACCGATTACCTCCAGGCATAAGGCAGGCTGGTTAATGGCTAAATGACTCTGCATTTAAATAATTAATTTTGAGAGGAAAGTAACCTCTACTTAGTGACACAAACCGAGTCTCCTGTCTTCTTTCAGCTGTGCATTTTATTCAGATATAGCTTTGAGCTCACAGTCAGAAAAAGACTTGTGGGTATGGTTGTGCACCTTTTAAATGTAAACTTTAAATGAGAAAATAAAATGTCTTTTATGTTTTCTAGTCAATTTTAAGGTAGCTAACAGGATCCAGTGAATAAATATCATAATTGGTTAATGATGTAATTATTTATGTTTTGTCACAACACTATTTGAATTGCAATTCAGTGTATTCCCCTTTTTGTTCAAGGTCCTGTGAGGGTGTGGACAATTCAATTCAAATTCCAGTTAATGCATTGAAATTAGGAGTCATAGGAGTTCTTACAATATATTCAGATTTTCACCACATTTTTAATTCTTAGTGTTATTAGTGCACTAAAAATGTGTAGAAACTTTTTACTTTGTAATTAGTAGTACGTTAACTGCAAAAACAGCAACACATTGAATTAGATATGAATTTAGGTACAAAGAGTGAAATAATATTTTTTTATGAAACATATTTATATCTTTGAAACAAACTTTTTTAGTGTAGTAGTATATCATAGTACTGAATGACATTTATTTATTGCCTATTTTATGTTATAAGATTACTGATGTAAATTATGCCAATGATGAAGTTTACACTTGGTTAAATCAAGACACAAGACACAATATTTAAAATAGAATTTGTTTTATATGTAAATAATTAAGCTGTGTACAGACAAAAAAAATGTAATGCAATGTTTATAAAATAGTCTAAAAATACTGTCTGTCTCAGTGTTATTTATGTCTTTGTAGTGCGCTCTCCATGGTGCTGAAAGGTCACTGTTCCACCGCATTTACATGCGTGCTGGGAATTTTAGCTTTTTCTTCAAAGAAAAGCAATCGTACATAAACAACTTTTTTAAAAAGCCTGTAAGGATGAAATGTCAGCCATGCACTCAATGTACTTTTGTTTTCTGTTATGAAATGATGAGCATTGTCTGTAGAGCTTGTGGGGTTATTACTGTGCCGGGATCAGTATACGAGTCACAGACAGTAATTAGTAGTAGGCACTAAAGTTTAATTTAGGTTATTTTTGATACTGAACACAATAAAATAGCCTATAGTATATTTTAGTGTTATTGTGAGGGTTACATCCTGTCTAACATGCTTTAGGCACCAGTTTTGTGATTGGTTTTCAATCTTTGCTATTCCTAATCTGCCTTTCTGTTACATGTGCAGTGAATGTGAAACTCTGCTTTAAGAGAGCACCTCTCTGGATCTTACTGCTGGTTTTGTGGTATTTAACCAGGGATATTCAGGCTGGTTAGTAAGGCAACTTCAAAGACTAGATATTTGAAAAGAGAAGTTGTAAAAAGTAATAGAGAGGGGCCAGTGTGAGAGAGTTTTCACCCAGTTGAGAAAAGTAACATTTACCCTGTAGGGTCAGTGCTGTGTTTTAACTATATTTTTACAATTATTGTTTATGTAGAGAGGTTTTTTATGGCTTGTAAATGCAAACTTAGTTAATTTTTTTGTGACATATTGAACATTGTCTATCTGTCTGTCTATCTGTCTTATGTTTAAAATGATATAGAATTCTCAAAACATGTATGATATTTTTATATTTTATAATAGTTATGTTATTTATTTTAGCATTTATAGATAATGTATATGTGTACATATACATTACATAATATATATTATAATAAATATAAAATGTATACATAATACAATATAGTGTCTAATGTATTTTTGACAATTTTATATAATAATAATATAAATATAATAATAGTATTAGTAATGATAATATGAATAGTAATATAATATAAATTTCTTCAAGTAGTACCTAATAATAATAATATTAATAATTAAAGCTGCAGTCTGTAACTTTTTTGGTTAAAAAATATCAAAATCGATATTTGAGCAAGTACATAACCAGCCAATGTTCAAAACTATTGCCTTTTGCCCGATTCACAATGCTTAGCTTCTAATAATGTTTTCTGAGAGGTACAGGTAGGTTTTCGTGGGAAATTCAAGCTTATCACTGCGTCATTACGTTACGTCTGTAAACATAAAGAAGTTGTCCCGGCTACTAGGCTATCGCACGTGAGGATCCTGCAGGTGGCGGATTGTTTATAGCCTTTTCTCACAGCAGTTGGAGCAATTAAATGTCAAAAAATAATTTTGATGGCGGATTGCAATCCAGAAAGGATTCTGTGTTTTTATGAAACACATGTGAATGACATTAAATTATATTCCAGTTTTAAATGTGCTTCTGATTACAGATAGCCTGGGATTACACAAGATTTGTATTTTAAAGAAAACCAGTTCGAAGGGAGCATAGTTGCTTTTTGGGTTAAAAGAATTTCTTAATATGAAATTCGAATGGTGTGACAATTAGAGATTAGACTGTACAGAAATTGAAATCTATATGCTTAAATACACTATACTCATTGTCACGCAATGCTGATGTTGTTAACATCAATAATTTGAGAATAAAGTATAACAATAATAATAATTTGCATGGTTTGATGTGATATGAGCTAATCAGTCGTTAGATTTAATTACCATTGGTAGCGTGATTTAATGTAATGCTTTTTTCCTTAGTTGGTCAGAACAAGCATGGCAGACTTGTTACTTGTTCAGACTGTTCAAAATTCTTATTTGGGTCATATATTCCAAGACGTAGGCTAGAATTTGTGATTACTAAGTACAGGATTCACACCGGTGCAGTGACTGACAGCCACACATTCACCTCAAAACATTAGATTCATCCACGCTGGAGCCGTGCCAGAGCACATCCCACGCAATAGAGATAATCGCAAGGAACTGCAATTACAGGTTTTCAAACAGAGATGGTGACAAAGAGGCAAAACTTACGGACTGCAGCTTTAAATAATATATATATATATTTTTTTTTTTTCACAAATATAGAAACAGAATAACTTGACAATACAAGTAAAAAATCTACTGGCAAGGCGCTATATAAAGGCGTTTGGATGATGGAGTCATAAAGCATGACCTGGCACATTTTATAGCCTGTGTGAGTATAAAAGAGCAAGCATTCTAGATTCCCACACATGCTGGAAGTGTTGTCATTAGCGGTTAGCATCAGTACTCCCTCACTCTGAAAACCTTTATTTTTCCCTCTGTGACCTTTTCTCGGTTGACACGTTTCCTTCAGCAGCGCCGTCGTCCCCGCAAACCTTTTATTATCATCTCCTCCTAGATCTTTCATTAGGAGCTGTGTAATCTAAACATGCTCAATCTCGTTTCTTCACTTCCTGTGTTTCTGTCAGTATCAGATCGATAGATTACAGGAATCTCCCTCTGCAGTGGCTCAGCCGCTTGTATTTGTATCAGGGGTTTCTGAGGTCACAGTACTTACAATAACAGGGTTTGGCTTAGTTCGGTTAATTATGTTTGAAAAGCATGAAACGTGAGAGGAAGCAGTGAGTCAGAGAAGGGTCTCTTGGAAAAAAAAATGCTTTTGAGAAAAGCTACAGTAAATGATGCCATTATTTGATTCAGCATATGTTTTTTATGGTAAAATCTTAGCAAACTATTGGAGATTTGGTCCTGCCTGAAAGATGCTGAGTTGGCCACAGAGTGAATTGGCTTCCTTTTTCCTTCAGTGAATTGAATCTCAGCTGCCAAAAGACATTTCACTTAACCGAATCAACCTCTAATGGATGTTTTGTAAGATGACACTAAACCAAAGTAGCCTTCAAATCGAACTGACTATAGGTAACTGCTGCTTGTTTCCTCATTATTACTATTACCATATCTCTTTGGATTATTGATTTGAACGCACCCCTAATTTATAAGTGTGCACGCCAGCATGCATTTTGTTAAAGGGGTCATATGACGTTGCTAAAAAGAATATTATTTTGTGTATTTGGGGTAATTCAATGTGTTTATGCGGTTTAAGATTAAAAAAACGCATTATTTTCCACATACTGTACATTATTGTTGCTCCTCTATGCCCCGCCTTCCTAAACGTGCTGATTTTTACAATGCTCATTGTTCTGAGAAGCGAGGTGTGCTCTGATTGGCCAGCTATACAGTGTGTTGTGATTGGCCGAATATCTCAAGCGTGAGACGGAAATGTTACCCCCCCTTACCGTATTGTAATGCCGTGTCCCAGCTAGGCATGGGACGATAACCAGTGTCAAGGTATACCGCGGTTTGGAAAATTCACGGTTTCAAAACCATTAAAATTTTCCGTTATACCATTCCTACGGTATGCGCAGTTTTTTTACATGTCGCCAAAGACGGAAAGTGTAGGACTCCCTCAGTTGTGAGCTGTGAAGAGCGTAACGAGTCACACGGCCCCTTCCCCTCCGGCTGGTGCAAGTGGTCAGTGAGAGTCACCTGTGTTTAGGATGATGGCCGAAGGAGGTGAATCCCTGGAACTTTTCCCCCGTTGAAAAACATGAAGTCTGCCGTATGGGAATTTTTCGGGTAACGTAAAATCACGCCTAATCACAACGATGTTCCATACAGATGACGTTTTGGCGCCGATCGCTAAATAAATACTTCCAGGTCATACACAAACCATATATCCGTGTCGTCTTCATTTCTCCCTCTTTCACCCTCGATCAAGACAGAGACCCATTCGCCAGTTGTTTCAGTGTTAAAATAAATACTATTTGGCTTGCTACCGAGGCAGATAACATGGCTAATTAACTAGCTAACGTCAACTAGTTTCCTTCCACACGTTACCTCACAGAGTGGGGAATAGCAGACTAAAGTACTACGTTTCTGCGATTTAGTACAATAATTAAATTTAGCTGGTATCACGTCTATAATTTTAAGCCTCCTGTCATTGTTTACATCTGTTAAACTATATAAATCTGTTTAAAATTTTAGGATTGGGCTGCCTTGCATGAAGATCATCTTTGGGCCTGTTGTTCACACAAAATGCATTACGTCGCTGTCAGGCGGAAACCTCCTATGTCCAAATTTTGTCAATTTTATATTTTTTCATAAATCGATGCTATTGGTCAGTCCCCACGTGGGTCTGTTATTTTTGCAAATTATTAACCAATCTAAAGTGTTGAAAATGGCTTGAGAGCAAATCTCTTAACTCCATTGGACACTTCAACTGTCTGAGAAGTCTCGTAACTCCACCTCTGTCTACTGGCACCAAGTAAGCCTATCTTTGGATAACTCTGTCTGTTTTTTAGACAATAACGAGTGAAAATAGTTAGGTTAGATACATTTGAGTAGGCCTGTTTTGTTAAAAATCGATAGCTGTAATGCTTCAGTGTAGAAGGAAGCCCGTGTTTTGGAGATGCGAGGATTCTGCCCGACAGCGATGATTACAAAAAGTATAGTTTCAGGCCAACTCAAACATGATGGCAGTGAGTTTTGCATAGGCGAGCACTTCGTAAATTTTCTTCAAAAAATGAAAAAGTCGTTTATTATGTGTTGTTTGGCATTGTAAAAGAAATGAAATGCTTGTGTGCTGTATGTACTTTGTTGTAAATCTTATATCTTACAAAACACGGTGATTTGTCACTTGCGTTTGAGGAAAACAGTGCTTTAACCGCATTAGACGGCAGTTGTGGATTTGTGGAGAAGTGTGTTTTCTTTGTTGCCGTCGTGACTCATTCTTCCGCTGATCTTCCAATCCTTGTCATTCAGATGAAGCTGACATTTCATGTTGACATTTCTTTTTCTGTTCTATCATTCAGTGACAAATGACCATGTTGCTCGGCTGATGGTGGAGATAGATGTTGTTACTGGCGTCTTTGGATTTGCAGTGAAACAGCTGTAATAGAGAGAGTAAATATCTGAAATCAGTACTCTGAAAGCCCTGGACTATTTGCCGGTGTTTTAAGGTTTACTCAGCACTGAATGAAGTTACGATTGCGTTTATGCATGCCATTACTTTGGTCTCAGTCAATGTTTCTTAGTGCTTTTTACCCAGCTCATTGTACATTGAGATGTAGGTGCTAAAAGCCCTTAAAGCTTTTAGTGTGAATATGTGCATGTATATTAGAAAAGCCAGTCCATTCATTGTGTATTCACTCATTGGTGGGTGTGTTTTTGGTAATGTGGACATCCTTTATCTTTTATCTTCAAGTTCTATCTGAACTCGTAAATGTGCTCTAGTATGTTAAAGCTTCTGTCTCTACTTGATTTGATGCCTCATTGTTCCCGAAAGATCAGACGACATAGTTGCACAAGTTAGCTGTTTTTTTTTTATATGTATATATTTTTTACTTTCAGGTTGAGAAGTTATTCTTGTGTCTTTAAAAAAATAAATACATGCGCATATATATATATATATATATATATATATATATATATATATATATATATATATATATATATATATATATATTATGTCTGCAACATTTTTCTTTTGTTTGAAATCATTTTTCTTGATAAACGTTATTTATTTATTTGCTTTTCACATCTTTCAATTGGTCTGTTTTCAATGGAATAAAAAAAGTCAATAATATATTCACTTATTTGTGTAGATGTGTAATACTCTTAAAGGTAATTCTTCAATTTCAAACTATAATAAAACCACATAAAAATGACAAGATTACCTAAACATTTTTAATAAGAATTTATTTTCTTTTCTGTTCTTTTTGCTGAATTATTTTATTTTATTTTATTTTAAATTTGTATAGTCACTTTGTCAACTCCTGGACAGTCGGTGTCATTCCTTTTTTTTTTTTTTTTTTTTTTTTCATTCCATTCCATTAATTCCTTTTTATTTATTTTTTTATTTGCTCCTTTTTGCTGCCATTTCAATTCTTGCACAGTTGGAAAGAACAAGCACTGTCATTCCGGGTTTTTATTTTAATATAAAATAAATGTTTATATTAATAAATAAAAAATGTTTTAGATTTATTTTTGGCATTTTTGCCTTTATTGTGATAGGACAGATCAGACATTACAGGAAGCGAAGTGGGAGAGAGAGAGAGAGAGAGAGAGGGAGGTGGGATCGGGAAAGAATTTGAACATGGGACGCCCGAAGGGCTACGACGCAAATAATGATTATTATTTTTTTTATATATATTTTAGTGGTGGGCCGTTATCGGCGTTAACGTGCTGCGTTAACGTGAGACTCTTATCGGGCGATTAAAAAAAATATCGCCGTTAATCTATTCTCAAAGTTGGGTTGGGAGCTGGGTCTATACTTCGCAAGCTATGATGACTTTCACCTTGATATTTTAGCGCGGATGTATACCTAGCCGAACTGCACTGTAGGGGGCGAGAACGAGTCTTCGAACCTGTGTGTATGTCTACTGTGAAATTACCACATCAAACGTGACGTGCTAACATGGATGCAGCAATGAAGCCGCCGGGTTTGCTTCAGGGAAAATTTATTTTTAAGAAGCTTCCCAATGGAAATCGGCAAGTCATTTCTGTCTCTACGTTACATGGTCGCGCTCTCTGTATCGCGCGCACAGCGGAGTTCCGCCCTGGTTCTCACACACACACACACACACACACACACACACACACACACACACACACACACACACACAGACGCACGGGTTTGTTCACTACTCATACAGAAGCCCGCTTGACGCTTGCGGCGATATTAACGTCTGTCATCTCACTAAATGAGGACATAAATACATGAACAACATCTCCAGAACTGCTCTGACAGTCACTTCATGAGCATTCGAGCGTTTCATTTGAGAAAAACTCCCCTTACGGCAACCCGTCAAAATAAAAGTTCAGTTTCACTTGAAGACATTGGGCAGAACGTAATAGGCTACTACTACTAAAATTATTAAAAGCTTATCTTTAAGGAATAATCATGCAATGTCTTCAATGTTATTATCAATATTAAATTCTTGACGACTGCTAGTTATTTACTACTAGTAGTGAATTTATTCTGATCTACTTGGCAGAATTCAAATGAGCCATTTTAATCTAGATTAATCTAGATTAATTCCAAGATTACTGTGAGATTAATCTAGATTAAAAAAATTAATCTATGCCCACCACTAATATATTTACAATTTTATTTTTATAATTAAATTTTACAATACAAAGTAGTGTTTTGCTGAAAGTAAATGGTGAAGATGACTTTCAGTGAATAATACGTAAATTTCATTCTGTTCCTCACACAGAGCTATCATATGACTTTAAACAGAAATGTTTAAAACAACAGCATGTTTTATGTGTTTCGTTATACAAAGAAAGTCAGACAAGTTTGGAACAAGTTGAGGGTGAGTAAATGATAGACAATTCATTTTAGTCTGCACTATCCCTATAATTACATACAACATGCCGCAGACGTGCAGTGCAGTCACTTGAGCTCATTCACGTCTGTGTTTGTGTAATCTCGTACATTACTTTCCTGGCCTAAGAAAGCATTTTCTTACCTTCCACTTTCAATCCATCTCTCTTCTGCTGAATCTCATTGTGTTAAGAGCTTTAGGAGCTGCAGGCAGATATACAGCTCTGATCTGCGGACGTCTGATCGCTTCATTCGGGTTTGGCCCAGTTAGCAAGTGTTGTTGCTGCTTAGGGAGGCACTTCTGTCAGAACCGGCCTTTCTTTATCATTCGGCTCCTTAAACATCCACTCTTACCTGCCAACAGCCAAGTAGCCCATTGCCAGAGAGAGAGAAAGAGCAGATGAGAGTTTGGAAGGGTAGTGATTAAAGTGAAGATGAATCCAAACTGAGCCTGTTTACTTTCTTAAAGTGACAGTTCATTATTTACTCATGCAAATATGTAAGCTATTCTTCCTCCTCCTGGGACATTCAAGGTCACAGGGTCACAGTCAAAATAAAAGCATTTGTATTAATAGTTCATTATCACTACTGTACTATGAAACAGACTGTCAGTTTTCTGATATAAAATCACTGTCAAATGCTGATAACTCATAAAAGCGTGCTGTGCGTCTGAAAATACTGTGTTGGTCTGTTTTGATTGAATGTCTTTGACTTCTAATTTATAATATTTTTCACGTTATGACAAATAGTTAATGCTAACAATGTCAATGCTATTTATTTGCTGAATCCCAAATAGCACTTAGCACTAAACTGTATTAAAAAAAGGAAAATATACTGGCAATTATCTGCCAGGACATTATCCGTTAATGTTACAGACAATTCTGTTAACCCTAAAACACAATATGCAAAATTCAAAATACGGGTAGAACACCTGTAAAATATAAATACAGAAAATACCTTCATATTATTATTTTGTTTATTCGTATTTATTTATTTATTTATTTATTTTATTTTAATAATTGAAAATTAATTTTATTGTCTTATATTTTAAATGTACTTTTTAAAAAAAAATCTTAATTTATTTTATCCTTCACAAAACATGCATTTTTTTTTTTTAACAGTTTTTTGTATAATCTTGTCAGTATAATCTGGTTCTTTTAAGCTACAAAAAAATGACAGAAAAACCACCAAAAGTATTTTAAGCAGTTCATACGGCTCTTTTGAAGTCACACAATAACTTAATATGATGACAAATCACTTCGTTCATTCATTTAATTTATGAAAGAAGAAGCAACAGCTGTTTGGTGATTGAATTGTTTTTTTGAGTCTGATCTTTTTTATAAATCAGTTGATCCAGTTCACAGAGTGATTGGTTCAAGATCTAGTTTCTGGAGTTCAACTAGATGCCAGTGTATGGGGAAAAACAGAAAAATTGGAATGCGCACTCTTAAGAAATAATATATTTATTTTGAAATACATTATATTATTAAATGCTAATAGAATAGCTGGGTTCAGTCATTCTTATCAAGTAAATAAGAAAGCTCAGTCAGAAACACACACACATGCAGAATTTCTTTTGGGGCTATTCTCAGGCTGTGTAACACAGATAAGGGTTATTTCTGACCCCGGGCCATGGTTGCAAATCTCTGACCATTAGGCAAGAGCAGATAAAACTGTTATAGGGTTTGTGTGACACTGCTGAAATTCCCCTGTAATTTTCTCCATCAGTTTCCTGAACACTGAATGTTAAAACACCTCATGACTGCAGATGTGCTCTGGTAGATATTACGCTTTTTATGAAATGTCACACTGTCTGTAAAACCAGTATATGAATATAGAGCGGTAATGTAGTCCGTTTTCAGATCGCTCACTGGAATAATTTAAATATAAGACCCAATGAAATGAGTCGTGAACACGGTTCTATTTAATGTGTTGACATATTACCTCTTAAAACAAGACGATGGGAGTGCAGTAGATGACCTTAAAGCTAATGGACATGCACTAAAAGCAATGCAACTCCAATTTTGATTTCACTGAAATCTTTAACGTTGTAATTTAGAAGCCTTTACTACTACTGCAAAAAAATAAAACAAAAAATAAAACACAAAAAAAGTGTAGGTTTGATAGCTCCTGAGACACATCGTCGCAGCAAAAATAAAATCAATTTTATTAACTATCACCCCTGCAGTATGAAACGGACTGTCAGTTTTCTGATACAGAATCATTGTCAAATGTTTCTTTTCTTTTTTTATTGTCACCTTTTCGACTCCCAGACAGCTGGAAAAAACAAGCACTGTCATTTAATTTAATTTTTTAATTTAATTTAATTATAGTTGCCTTGCCTACTCCTAGACAGCTGGAAACAAATATGCACTGTCATTTTATTTTATTTTATGTCATGTTATGTTGAGTTGAGTTGAGTCATCTTGTCATCTCCTAGACAGCTGGAAAAAAATAATGGCTCTCATTCCAGTTTTATCACATTTGGGTTACATTCTATTCTATTCTATTCTATTCCATTTATTTTATTTTACTTTTATCTTTTCTTTTCTTTTACTATAGACATCTTGTCATCTCCTAGACAGCTGGAAAAAATAAGTGCTGTCATTCCAATTTTATCACGTTTCCGTTTTGTTTTGTTGCCACACACTACATAGGGCCGATAGTATGTGAATTGGGATTTAGCCATTATGTGACGTAATTATTGCACATTTGCATTGTTGTTAACCAAATGCTCTCTGTGTTTAACAGGATGATGCACTGGGCAGGTCGCATAGAGAAGGAACTGGAGAAGGTGCTGCAGCTCGTCACCGGAGTTCAGCAAATGAAAGGAGTAAGTTTAACCTCTTTAACTTATTTTACACTGTACTGCCGTGCTAGATGGAAAAAATATTGTGTAGTTTAAGAGCTTTAGGGCAAAGGCGCCTCTCTTCAGTATCAGTGTGGAAGCGACCATAATATTCACACTGTATTATTTACCTTTGTTGTGGTGCCTTAGGAGGAAGCTTTAACTTGTTTCTGATGTTATGATAACAGTGGTTGCATAAGATGATTACAGTAATAGCAGTGTTTTTTGTGGTCGTTTCAATAGTGACATTTCATAACAATCATTTTCTGTTGACAGCGGTCACTCAGTCTTGGGCACTAAGCAATAATTTCACAGTAGTTTCTGAAAGCCTGAAGTACTATATATGTTGTATTTCATACAATATTTCACCTGTATGTTTCACTTTTTAAATGAGTATTCTGTATTATTTGTGCAATTGTGAATTTGTTAATATTTAAATAGACCAGGAAAATACATTGTTGTTTTTATTGCATTTTTCTCTTACAAATTAGATTGTGGGGTAATTATATATAAAAATGAAAAATTAATAAATAATAATAATATAAAAATGTTAATAATAATAATTGTGTAATTTGAGATGGTGATAATGTCTTAAACAGTGAGACATAATAAAAATATGAATAATATGTGAGAATAATAATGAAATATAATAAATACAAATGTAATGTGTGTGTGTGTGTGTGTGTGTGTGTGTGTTTAGAAATATTTTTGTCTCAGACTATTGTGTATGTATACCATTTTAAATATATTTAAATATTAATAAATTATTTCCAGTAAATTTTATCTCAGGCTATTTCAAGCGTTGGCAGTTTTTGTTTGTTAGCATTAAATATATTCTGCTTGCATACACAGCAGGGTAACTGATAGGGAGGCTAAACATTCTCAGTTATTTGTGAGGGCGAAATATATTTTAATTTGTCCATCCGTATATGTGTGTGTGTCTTTTAGAAAATCCGTTTGGGACACTGAATGCATGCAAGTCTGTGTTTGCACTCTCAGTAGCTGGAGGTTGCTGAGTCTGTGGTCTGAGTGTGTGTGTGTGTGTGTGCAGTGAGTCTGTGAAAGCGCATTTATCTCCGGCCCAAACAGGAGTCGTCACAGGGAGTGCTAAATGGCCCAGCATGTGCAGAAAAAGCCATTTTCTAAATGGATGCCTCTCCCTATATGTGCATCTGATAGAAATCTTCCCTGGGCTACGGCGGCCCGCTAACAAGATTGCTTTCCTTCGTCACTCTCTCTTTCCTCTTCATGCCCAGTTTATTCCGATATTCTTTTCCCACCCTTTCTGGAAAAAAAAGTCTTGCAAATGAATTCTAAGCATTTTTTTGCTTCTCCAAAGTTATTTTGGAGAAAGTAAATAGAATGGACCTGCCGCATTCAGCGTGCAACAATCTTGAATACATTTTGCTTGAAAAATTGCAAGCAGGTGGGTTGGAAATATTTGGGATGGAGAGAATGTTAGAGAAAATGGAGAAAGAAGGAATCAGAAAGATCACTATCTTAACGCAAGCTGAACGCAAATAATTAACCATAGCGGAAATTCAGATAGCAGATGTTATTCAGACCTCTGGATAGATAAACTCAGTAAACATGGTTAGGACTAGTGATAGAATCTGATGACATTGGCCGTTTTGAGATTATCAGTATCAGCTGATATCTTTACCTGTTTGGCTGAATGTGAACTTCTGAGTATAAATTTCCTGGGGTTTTTTTGGAGTGAATTTTGAGTAGATAATATAGTGTTGCCCAAATATAGTTTTGTGTCTTTTAAAAATGAAAATTAATATGTTTAGTTAAAATGTAAAGCATGAAGAAAAAAAAAAACCTTTTGCCTCAAATAAAAAAAATTTAATGTGATTTTTCTGGGAGCCTGTTAGTTTGGTTTAAAGCTTGAAATTGTTTAAGTACATTTTTGAATAGTATATGGAAAAAAATTTGTGAATAGTATACTTTCATATCTTAAGCCACGTGAGATCATGTATTTTCTATTGTTATTCATTTTAATTAATTTATAAACCATGGCATTTTATTTATTTGTATTTAAAAAGTGCACGTGTGTGTGTGTGTGTGTGTGTGTGTGTGTGTATATATATATATATATATATATATATATATATATATAATGATATGATATAATATGAGTTCATTTGCAAAAACGGACAACTCCGTTTTTAACAATTTAAAAAAAATCATGTTTTTTCGTTCTGCATTCCAATGAATCTCAATCAAACTGCAGTTGGGTTATTTTGATTAGGTTAAAAAAACTAACACAAAAACATGATAACATAAAAAACATGATTTTTGAAAATTAAAAAACCGAGTTATCTGTTTTTGCGAAATAATCTCATACATATACATATAAACATTGTTTTTAAAGGCTATATATATATATATATATATAATCGGATAGTATAAATATAAAAGTAAATAAATAAATATATAATGTTCATCAGATATGTAGGTATATCTATGGACAAAAAAAGACTGGGAAATATACTTATAGAATCCAGGCTGTTGGAAACAGAAAATTAGATTTACAGTGATATTTTTGTTTACAATTCAGAAAGTTCCCACAGACCTCCTGGCTATTCGAGAGAGAAATCTGGATAGAGAAAGACTGTTGTAAAGTACAGTAGTCTGGTTGATTTGGTCTTTTTGTATATTTTTGACTTCAATAAAACCACCACACATTTTGTTTTACTTGACAAAACATCTTTGCTGTGTATGTGCTGGGAAGCTAACATTTTCCAACTAAATAATTCAGATTAAAGAGATTCAGCTGACAAAAAGAGTTTGGGAACCCCTGAGATACATGTACATCCTTTCAGTTGCATCATTTCCATCCTGATTTACTTTGCTTCTGGAAATTAAATAGAACGGACGTTGAAAGCGCTGCTCCTTTTCTTTCTCTCTCTGTTTCTATTTCTGTCTCTCTCTGTGTCTTTAGTCAGTGATGTTAGATAAGCAGTCATACAGCTTTACTCCCACACACACTCCCTAACAAACTACACTTAGTTCAGTAGCACGGCTATAAATAGAACACAGTCGTGTGGCCGTTTCTGGGCTCCTCTTCAAGGTTATGACAGCTCATGTTGGGCCAGTCATCTGCATATTTTATGCCTTGTCCTAAGTTTATCTCTTTCTTGTTTAGTTCTTTTCTTTTTTTTTCCTCTCTGAAGCCAGCTGTGTGTGTGCGTGCATGTGTTTGTTGGGTGTTTGGACACCTGGACTGTTGTGTGTTTTGTGTAAGAGACAAAATTAGACACTGAGTCAAGAAAAGTTTTAGAAAGTGCTGCAAAATGCATGCTATTCTCTGATTCAGATAGAAGTATGAACTAGATTTGCTTGTCCTATATAGAAGGATAGTAGTAATATGCCGGTGGATAAATAGAAATATAAAAAGTCTAAGTCAAGCTCTGTGAGATAGGATATGATGTCACTCCTTGTCTTTGTCCTGCAGCCAGAAGCTACTGTTTTGAATGACTTAATTAGGATGAAGTCAGGAATCATATTGGAGTAATGTGAACTGTTGAGGGCGATGCTATAAAGCTGCCCTCCGTGACCTTTGATCTCTGCCTGTTTTCTGCTGGAGACCATGCATAATTCAAACTGACGGGTCACAGCTAATAATACTGGAACTGCTACTGATGCCCCCTAAAGAAATACAGCACAAGCCACGAGTCTGCAGACAGGATGATTTGTTTTATCACATGTTATGTAATGAATTTTATTTAATCTCTTTGAACTATACTGAAAATGTAGTGAAACTATATCAGACATTAAAGGAATAGTTCACCCAAAAATGAACATTTTCAAAAAATTTTACTCAGACTCTAAAATGTAAGAAGGTTTGTTTCTTCATGGGAACAGATTTGGGGAAATTAAGCATTTATGTCACTTGCTCACTAATGGATCCTCTGCAGTGAATGGGTGCCGTCAGAATGAGAGTCCAAACAGCTGATAAAAACATCACGATAATCCATAAGTAATCCTCACCACTCCAGTCCATCACTCAACGTCTTGTGAAGGCAAAAGCTGAGTGTTTGTAAGAAACAAATCCATTATTAAGTTGCTTTAACTTTAAACCATCACTTCTGGCCAGAAAACGAGAACATAATAATGCTTCCTCCAGTGAAAATCAATCTTTAGAGCTGTTTTGAGCTGTTTTGGCTTGCAAATGGTGCTTGATCTGTGCAAATTTCTCTCCTGATTCAGATGAGACGACTTTTTCACTGGAAAAAGCGTTATTATGGATTATGGACTGGTATTTTGACCTGAAGCAACAGTTTGAAGTTAAAATGTCTTAATGGATTTTTTCTTACAAACACAGCTTTTCACTTCACAAGAAGTTAACTGATAGACTGGAGAGGTGTGGATTACTTGTGGATTATTTTGATGTTTTTATCAGCTGTTTGGATGGCACCCATTCACACTGTTTAATACCGCTCAGAGGGACATGGAGTGCTTTAACCTGCATTTACAAATGCATAATGTTTTGATATTTTAAACTGATATTTGAAATTATTTTAAAAATGGAAAAAAAAAAACTTTAAATGTGAAATTAAAATCGCCAGTAGGTGGCAGCAAGTCACTGTTAATAAGTGAGTCATTGCGACTGAACCTGTTTGGACTGTTTGGAATTATTTTTGTTGGTGAAATGGAGCAAAAACAGGCAGTATGGTGTCTAAAACGTAAGTCTCTTAATATTAACATTGTTTTTTGGACCCTTGAATAAAATAAATATCACATTTGTAATCATGCTTATTTTTTAAGAAAAAACGGCGCTCTTCTTGTGTTTTTTTTTTTTTTTTTTTTTTTTTTTAACTATATGAAATGATATACAGTATATACATTTTCTGCCCCCGTATCTTGAATTTTGTGATCATTTTAATGCATTTTAATGGACTGAATCATGCCGTGAAAAAACACACTCTAAATGCACACGTGCATTATTTAACCCACTAGACGTCATCACTTAATATATGTGTGCACTCCGTAGGTGTTTTGTTTGGTTTTTGCAAAATACTCGATAATGTCAAATTGTACATTGTTAAAACAACAATTACGATATTATCGCAGACGATATATATCGCACACCCCTAGTAGGACCATGTCAAATTCAAGTATCATATGTGATTCACGTGACAGGCACTATTTATGTTCTTCTTTTTAGCCATTAACCAAGATCACTGGCCTCCAGCTTATTACCCATAATGCAGCTGATGTTCCAGGCTGAAGCATCTACAACATCAGCCCACATAGTCTGATGTTTTGTACACAAGCACAAACTTGAAATAGAGTCTGACTTGATTCTAATAGCTTGACGCTACAACATCAACATAGATTTGATTAGCATGTGGCAAATCCACCTGACGATAAAGATTTAATTCGATTGCCACTTTATCTTAAATCTCATGAGAAAAGACCACAGTAGATTTCATAATGTCTCAGAGGAGATCTCAGATGTTTCTCATTGAAAAGCAAATGATCTGAGCTGCTATCCACATTGATTTTATGGCTCTATACACTTATTGTATAATGACTATTTACTGGTTTGTATTATTATTTAGGAGAAACATCTGACAAAAAATTTCCAGAAAGAGGAACTTCACATTTAGCAGTTACATTTTCCGCTGGACAGGCTTGATTTCTAAAGCTAAACGATGCAGGTGTGTGTGTGTGTGTGTGTGTGTGTGTGTGTGTGGGTGGTTTGTTCTCAGTAGTCTTTATAATCATAGCTTCAGACTTCAGCTGACAGCAGCACTTTGAAATCATCTTTTATACATGAATTGTTCACACACACCCATACACACACACACACGCACACACACACATGCACACACACACATGCACACACACACACGCACACACACACACACACACACACACACTTCTGGACGTTGGTGTTTCATCAGGGACTGCAGATGTAATCGCTGATCAGTGGTTTGGTTTAATTAAGTTTCTGGTTTAATTGCACTTAGTACTGAAGTCAACATGAAATTACATTTGACTGAATGATTTCAACACTGATAATAATCAGAAATGTTTCTTGAGCAGCAAATCAGCATATTAGAATGATTTCTGAAGGATCATGTGACACTGAAGACTGGATTAATGCTGAAAATTCAGCTTTGTTTCAAAAATATGAAGTTAAAAAATATTTTCAGATAGAAAACGGTTATTTTAAATTGTAATGTTTCACAATATTGGTGTTTTTGCTTTTATTTTTGATTAAGTAAATACAACCTTGGTGAGCAGAGGAGACTTTCTTCAAAAGCAGTAAAAATTGTATTAACCTTTGAATGGTAGTTTAAATATATTTCTCACTGATTTAAATTTTTTGTTATTCATGTTATGTTAGGGCAATAATTCTGACCATTTTAATATAATTAAATACAAAACTTTAACTCTTTTGGAGGATTAAAATGAATGCCATTTCATATTGACTTTAAGTGGAGAAACACAGCATCCTGGTGTCTTTATGAGAAATAATCTCATCTAAGCTAACACAGAAACCCAGAAAATATTAGGAGATTTGTCTTACACTAAACTATCAGTGTTCTGTTTTCTCTCGCAGCCTGAAGCCAAAAAGAAAAGAAAATCACATAGACCTCAAATGTGCCAAGAGCACTTTTCTATCTTTCAGTGATGAAACCCTAAAGCAAACCCGGTGAACCAGGTTCACCCATCAGTGTGTATATGCCTATCAATGTGCCTAGCGTGTTTTTAAATGTGGGGTTTGCAGGGATCGTCTCTAGGCCTTTGTGTATTTGTGCCTTTAGGATTGTCTTAAAGGCATAATTCAATCAAAAAATACAATTCTGTCATCATTTCCTCACCCTCATGGCAGATTTGGGAGAACTACCACCAAGTTTTTCACTAAACTAGTAGGGATGGGCATTCTAAGCAAAAGTAATATTCGAAAATCGCACACCTCCCCCGCATGCACGCACAAAAATCCACAAATGGAGAGAGAGAGGGAGAGAGACGGGATTCATGCTTTCAATCTGTATGATAAACTGTTAAATTCAGAAGATAGGATACCTTATCTCAAACCATATAATGATTGTAATGTGCTGAAACATAATAAACATAACTGAATGACGGCACTTATTAACATAACAGTCCGTCAATTAGCATAAATCAACTGCTCATAAGGTTAGGACATTTCCATTTCAAAAAATGGATATGAGATGGGAGGAAAAATATGAGAGGAACAGCAGGGGACCGTGTGTGTCTGTGTGAGGGGTTTGGGGTCAGTGTGGGTGACGCGTGTTAGCGGTCCTGCGCTAGCTCTAAACAATCACAATTATATCGTTGGGTAATTATAATGTATATAAACTGCGGGCACCAGGGAGCTGTTATTAATATGTGGGGTATTGAAATCGCTTATGAACGCGCGCTTGTTTTTTACTTTTACTTTCGAGATTCGCGATCACGCATACGGAGCAGCACTCGGTAGTAACGTTATTTACCACACATTTTACAAGACTAGATGTTTGTCAGTGGTGCTCAGTATCTGTAAATCATTCGCCATCATCCTCAGTCATCTCTCCTTACGCTGTTTATGTGGTAAGTGAAATGTTATGTACTGTAAGGTAACAAGCTACTGCTAGCAAGCGGCTAACCATGTCCCTTTAGTGGCTCCGTAGAACGCATTATTTGTTTTCCGTGCCTTTCTGAATACGGATTCAGCCACACCTCTAACCCAGTCGGGGGTGTTTGTGGTCCACACAGCACTCTTATTTGACATAATCATCCCAAGTTACTGTAACCGTTATATGCTACGCAAGTCTTTTTTTTATGCCACGTAAGTCTACAGTGTGTGCGTGATAGTGTTGTTCTGTTGTCTTTGACAGCTTTTAGGTGTGTTATTGGCAGCACCACCCTCTGCTTACATGAACGCGTCACCACCACATCAGCATGGAAAACATGGGGAAATTTTTGAAGACAATAATCGCACAACCTATTCGATATTCAATAATTAAATCAACTAATCAAATATTTGAAAATCGTGACCCATCCCTATAAACTAGTTGACATTGGTATTCCCGTCATTACCCATGAGAATGCAACATCACAAATGAGATCTCTTTAATATCTCATTTGTTTTGCCTAGACGGCAATGAGATTACATAGACAGCAAATGGAGATTAAATCTCCTGTTTCTGAAATGTTTCTCCAGAGACTCTAGTAATCTCAGAGTGTGTCCTCTTTAGAAGAAAACAACAATGTGCTCAGATTCGAAAACCAACTGAAATGTTTCCTTTAAAAGGAGTAGTCCAAAAATGAAAATGAACATTTATTCACCCTCAGGTCATCCAAAATTTATACTATATTTATGAGTTTATTAATTTATATTTATAAGAGTTTGTTTCTTCATCAGAACAGATTTGGAGAAATTTAGCATTGCATAACAATAATTGCTCACCAGTGGATCCTCTGCAGTGAATGGATGCCGTCAGAATGAGAGTCCAAACAGCTGATAAAAACATCGCAAAAATCCACAAGTAATCCACACCACTCCAGTACATCAGTTAATATCTTGTGAAGCCAAAAGCTGCATGTTTGTAAGAAACATTCATCATTAAGATGTTTTTAAAGTTAAACCGTTGTTTCAGGCTAAAATATGAGTCCTCTATTCATAATATTACTTACTCTGCAACAGTTTTGTTACTCTTGTGCTGTGTGGTCTTCAGCAAACAGCTTTTTGCTTGCATATGCAAATGTTATGTTTCACAGATGTCTATTTGACCTGAGCTGAAGAGATACAGGAAGAGCCAATCCTCTGCATTTCCTTAAGTGAAGACAATATTGTGTATTGGCCCTCACAGACTGAAGCGTTAGTGTTTCTTTCACATAGAAGCATTATATTGATATTCTTCAATCATGTTAATTTATTTTCCGCAAATTTCAGCAGTTAATTCACTTTGAGCAGCTTAATGTACAGACTCCATTCCAACTTTTTGTAGATGGTTGATTTCTATACGTATTATTATTATTATTATTATTATTATTTTTTTTTACTTTATGCTTTTAAAAAATTAACATTTAAACTTTGAAAATCCCGTACTTGACAAAAAAAATATTAAAATGTTTACAATCTGCCAGACAGTGATGTCACCATAACATTTGCATTTTATGTTACAAGTGGTCTCATTTCTTGCATTTATTTGTGTTCTAAATTGTGGTTGGTCTTCACTTTCTTGTATCTATTTAACCATATAAGTTAAAAGAGCTCTGATGTGGAACTTAATTTACACAGCACAGCAGCTAAAAATCCCATGAGAGAACTTTTCTTATGCTGCCTCACAAGAACTTTTTTGCCTGCTCGGCAAGTCTGTCCCTATCTTACAGCTATTTTTGTACATTCTATAGATATAGTGAAAAAAACAGCCAGTGGCTTTTTCATTTTTTGCTGTAAAATGATACATTTGAATGAGAGATTGTGTGTGTCAATCTGTGCATGATGCATGCGTGTTTGTAGAAGGTCCGTGTGATGTTTGAAAGAGGATTTGCACATTCTGTCTTTTAGTGTCAGTTTCCTTGTGGTGGAAAGATTAAGGTTGTATCACTTTGCTCTCTGTCGTTTAAATGCATTTTCTTTCCCATTGATTTCTTGCACAATGAGATCAAAAGACGTGTATGCTGGCTGTGGTGTGTTTTACTGTATATAATGTAGAATAATGATTTCCACTGTTCGCTCATCCTTCACCAACTCCCTACTGGAGATGTCGTCAGTCCTGTATCTTATCTCCTCCTCCTCAAAACGCGCGCACACACACACACACACACACACACACACACACACACACACACACACTGATCTCAATCAGTTTGACAGCTTAACTAACTTTAACTTGCTCAGAGAGACTCTCTGATTTGCGTGGTGTTGTCTTGCAATATTCTTTTTTAAAATGATAATAATATATTACATTTATATACTTAGAATATTATAGATTTTTAAATATTTTTTTATATTTGTATATTTACATTGATATAAAAACAATAGTATTTATTGTATTTTTATGTTATATTATATTTTATTAATTATATTATATTTGATTAAAAAAATATATTTTTATATTATATATTTTACCTGTGACCCGACCAGTACTGTCAAATGTTACATTTACATTTAGTAATTTAGCAGATGCTTTTATCCAAAGCGACTTACTAATGAGGACAACGGAAGCAATCAAAATCAACAAAGGAGCAATGATATGCAAGTGCTATATATATATATAAACATTTTCTTACGGAATACTTCATATCATTTTTTTTTTTTTTTTACATAAAATAAGCTACAGCTCCGCTCGAGTCTGTGTGGCTGTAGTGTGATCTGTCTGTCTTTATTGACGTGCACCCTCTGATGGAACCGAGCGGGAGAGAAAAACACGTCGGGAGGTTGCCGCTTCAGTGAGCATTGGCTTGAAAACGACAAATACAAATTATGGTTAAAATAATGTAAAGTCTCCTGTAAATTCTGCTTTTTTCATGGGAGAATCTGTGCTTTCAAGTTGTGTAAAAGGTAAGCAAAAATGCCCATGCTCAGTTCAATTAAATATGTTAAGACTGTCACGATTAAAGTGAAATAATAAAAGCATTTCAAAGTCAAAATGCAGGGCGGGTGTTTTTAATATTAATTTATCTCTGAAGTGAACTGACTGCCTTGGCATTTTCATTTCATCTCATCGATGTACAGTATAATGTCTGAAAGTATTATTTATGAGCACAGCTCTGCTTTGTGTTCAGCCGTTACTGTGGAAACCGATGTATCAATACAGTTCCAAAAGCACCACCCAGTGGCAGACAGAACCTCATATTTTAGCCTTTAAACTATTTTTAAAAAATAAAGGAAAGGGATGAGTCAAAAGTGTAAAGAATTATTTTAATTTAAAGCACACAAGACATCTTACTGTTTAAATGTTTTAGATTTTTGAAGGCTGATTTTTGAATTTTTGAAAGCTTTTTGTTCGGAGCAAAAACAGAAGGCGGGGTTATTGAAAGTGCAAATTAATCCTCTGCCATCAAAGCTGCTGAAAAACGAAATTATTCTTTATACTTCTGACTCATCCCTTTTAGTTATTTCTTAAAAATATTTTAAAGGCTGAAATGTTAAGTTTGTCACTTTATAAAACTCTCTTTGTGAAAACCTGTATTTGAACTGCAAATAATATTTTTTGCAGTTATTTTATGGTTTAATATGTTACCATAGACCTTCCCTTGCCCTTGCCCTTCCCCGCTCGTATAGTATTTATTTGATTTGTGCAGGTCTTAAAAAGCCTTACATTTTATTTTAAAAATCCTGGTGGTACCCTGTAAATGATTTCTTTCTTTATTTTTTATTTTATAATTTATATACTTTATGTTGGCCATTTATATTATGCAGTGCTATATGCGATCTAGACTGGTGGTTTTTAATAGCATAATAACATCTGATTTAAAGTGAAAAACTCGTGTGTGTGTGTGTAAACATGTAATTTATCACAGTTTAAAGTGCTGGAAAATCTTGAAAATACACCTTGAAAGTGCTTGAAAAGTGCTTGAATTTGAATTTGGGAGAGGTGTAAGAACCCTGTGGAGGGTCAAAAAAAGATGGAAGAGATGTGTTTATATCTTTTTGAAGATGGCTAAGGGCTCAGCTGCTCGGATTGAGTTGGGCAGGTCATTCCACCAGGAGGGAACATTTAATTTAAAAGTCCGTGAAAGTGATTTTGTGCCTCTTTGGGATGGCACAATAAAGCGACGTTCACTTGCAGAGGATGTAAGCTTCTAGAGGGCACATAAGTCTGAAGTAATGAATTTAGGTAAAGGGGTGCAGAGCCAGTGGTGGTTTTGTAGGCAAACATTAATGCCTTGAATTTTATGCGAGCAGCTATTGGTAGCCAGTGCAAATTGATAAACAGAGGTGTGACGTGCATTCTTTTTGGCTCATTAAAAATGAACCTTGCTGCCGCTTTCTGGATTAATTGTAAAGGTTTGATAGAACTGCTGGAAGACCTGCCAAGAGAGCATTGCAATAGTCCAGCCTAGACAGAACAAGTGCTTGAACAAGGAGATGTGAAGCATGTTCTGAAAGAAAGGGCCTGATCTTCTTGATGTTGAATAAAGCAAATCTGCAGGACCGGGCAGTTTTAGCAATGTGGTCTGAGAAAGTCAGCTGATCATCAATCATAACTCCAAGGTTTCTGGCTGTTTTTGAAGGAGCGATGGTTTATGTGCCTAACTGGATGGTGAAATTGTGATGAAACGATGGGCTTGCTGGAACCAAGCAGTTCTGTCTTGGCAAGGTTGAGTTGAAGGTGATGGTCCTTCATCCAACAAGAAATGTCTGTTAGACAAGCTGAGACGTGAGCAACTATCGTCGGATCATCAGGATGGAATGAGAGGTAGAGTTGAGTGTCATCGGCATAGCAGTGATATGAAAAGCCATGTTTCTGAATGACAGAACCTAATGATGCCATGTAGACAGAGAAGAGAAGTGGTCCAATAACTGAGCCCTGAGGCACCCCAGTAGTTAGATGTTGCGACTTAGATACGTCACCTCTCCAAGATACCTTGTTACACAAATGTTATGATCAAATTAGACTCAAATCCAAAATTACTTGCAATAATAATAATAATATATGCATACAACAAATGTATTTTTATATTAGATATGTTACGTATTCGATTTATATATTTAGACTGTTTTTACAGACTCAAATCCAAAATTTTGTCATACTACTACTACTACTACTACTACTACTACTACTACTACTACTACTACTACTACTAATAATACTTGTAGTAGTAGCAGTAGTAGTAGTAGCAGTAATATATTTACTATTAATGTTAATTCTTATTTAATTAATATATTTCTATTAATGTTTTTTTATATCATTTTATAAATCTTACATAGTGCTAGGTTGTATAGGGTGCTCTGGGTGGTTGCTAGTTTTTCTTACTATTTTAGAGTGCTTTAGAGTGGTTTCCATCTTCTAACGATCTGCTTCTCATTTCATTGTGTCAACCTGCACCCAGCTCTCCTTTTCCCACCTAAACCACGAGCAAAGGCAGGCAAGTCGCCGATTTGACTGAAAGGACACGGCAGCTCGCAGGGAATGCTGGGCAATGTGCGAGCGGATGTGTTTAGCTGAATTCAGATCAGCGCTCCGCTTCCTATTGTGTTGGCTTCTTCTCGTGGAATCTTCGAACGCCCTCTCGATCCATTGTTATGCTCCTAAAGCCGAACGCTTATCCATCCTTCCCTCTGAAGCACCAGCCCACACCTCTTCTTTCTCGCTTTCTCCCTCATATTTGTTTATTCACTCTGTCTCCTCTTGTTTCTCCAATGGATCGGTTCAGATACACTCCTCATGGTCTGTCTTTCTTTCTCCAGCATGCACACACTCTCGAAGCTGGCTTTGGTTCTGATCTGTGCCTCTGGCCCTTCTCCCAGGGTTCGTTGTTTGATGGGATTTGTGCTTTGGCATTACAATTGCTACATCTCTCTATCGCACACACACATATAGACTTTCTCCAGTACATACAATTCAAATGACTGCATTTTGAAACTCTGCACATGTATGCCGGCTTATAACAGCTAAATCAGACAGTTGCATGCACTTCCATTACTGTCAGATACAGAGCAGCCCACATGCACACATATGCAACACAGACAAAGAATCGCTCTTCACCGCCATATGAGTGCAGATGCATAAATGAATGCGAGAGGAATTAGAATAAAGGTTATCTGCGTTCGCCTCTTCTTCCAGAGCTTTTACTATGGCCTGGTTTCCTGTCAGCCTTGATGCAAGCTGCATTGGAGCAGTCTGCATGTTTGTGCCGTTGAGCGTGCATTTATATGGAAGTGTACAGTATGTTTTTTTGTGTCTTTTCAGTGACCTTTCCCAGAAACACATTTGTGAGATTGATGTTTGAAGAGTATGTGGGTGGGTTTACTTGGCTCTTCTCCGGAGACACAATTTTACAAATTTTAAAGAAAATCTTACAAATCCTCACTTTTGAGAGTAAAACATTTATTTGTGAAAACACATACAAAGCTAATTATAATTGCTACAAATGTCATAAGTAATATATTATGCCCTTTTTGGTAGGTGGGTAAAACTCATGAAGACTTTGTTCCTCATAATCTAAAGACAATGTAGGAAATTATATTTTGCATTAAGGAAATTATGCCCATTTGGGATTGTTACAATTTTCTTGCAGTGTGGCAATTTTTTAATGGTAATTTAGCCCATAATTCACCTCAAGATTAAACATTTTTTTCAGTCTTTTTATTGTAATGCAGTAATTAAAATCATTTTGTCATGACATAATGATTATTTTTAATTATTAAAATTAGCATGAAATAAATTCAGTACAAAAATACTACAGTGTTGTGTGATGAAGTTTGCTTAACACATTTACACATTTATTTTTCACATTTTGATCATGAGAATTGTTTAGAAACTTATTTAAATGTATTAATGTTTTTTTAAACGTATTAATTAATTTTAATTTATATATATATATATATATATATATATATATATATATATATATATATATATATATATATATATATATATATAAAAAATTAGTATTTTCATTAGATTTTTCTTTTGATATATATTTTATATATACATATATATGCACACAATTTTTCAAATATTACAGACCTATATTTTTATTTTTAAAAATATTATTAAATTTTCTACTTTGGCACAAAGAATACTGTCAAATTTTATAATCAAATCTGACTCAAAACCAGATAGTCTGCTGCTATAATAATAATAATAATAATAAGAAGAAGAATATTTATTTCAATATATATTTAAAGTATATAAATTTATGTTTCATTATATTATTAGCATTTTTTAATTTTGTTGTGAAATTCTCTGTGAGATTCACTCAGGTGACCTACTGAGAGGAATGTGTAAATTTGTACTTGTACAGCTGTATTTGATAAACTAAGTGAGTGACATAGCGCTTGACATGGAGAGAACCATATAGTGTGTGTGTGTGTGTGTGTGTGTGTGTATGGTGGTGGCTGGCACTAGCAGCTCATTTCACACACAGCCGAGACTTCAAAGGCAGCCCACATTAACCCTGTGTGGCGGAACCCTGCATGAAACCGCATTTCCCGTCTTGCCTTGCTCTCCATCGTCTCCCTTCACACCCGCATTCATATTGAAATGACCTGATGTGTGCCTCGTCTGTCAAAGATAAAACTTCAAACGAGTTATGCACGTGTGAGATGAGTCCAGGAGTCATCCGTGGTCAGGTATGTGTAAAGTCAACGCCTCGCCTCAGGTGTAGCATGAAGAGGACAATCTGAATAGTTCTGCAATCAGTGTTGATGATATTGGGAAACTCACTTCCTCTGTGTCCTGAAACGTGTCAACTTAATCATGTGACATCGACTTAGAACAAAACAAAGGTAATGTCAATGCAAAATCAAAATCGATGGTTCCTTAGTGCATGTTCTGATCTTATTGTATGTCATAACTCGACGTCATGATGCACTAACCACAAACGCATCGTAACGTAAAATCAGCCCCTGTTGGTCAAACTCTGCAACCTTTCATAATCAGGCTTTAGAGATCTACCAGTTAATTTAACTGAGCGTTAAGTATTTGTGAGAGTCCTGATGATGACTCTGTGACAATTAGGCTGATTATAATGATGGTAGTTAAGATGTTGATAGTCTTAACGACGACACCAGAAAGCTAATGATGGTCACATAACTGTGCGCTAATGACAATGATAATGATAAAACTTTGTAACATGATATGATGCTGCTGATGGCCTAATTATGACTATATACATGTCTAAATGTTTAACCATCTTAAAGTTTTCTCCAACTAAATGTCTCAAATATCTTTTGAAGATTTGATGCCATGAAGCTCACAATTAGTGCTTCTAAGTGTTTGGTGATGGGCATATTTTATTCTATTTTCTTATTTTATTTTATTTTATTGCTTTTTTAGTTTATTAGAAATTAATAATGTAATAACTAAAGTAGACATGGAGTAAAACCAACCCAGTATTTATTTACGTCATTGAAATAAGTCAGATCTAGAATAGTATTTCTGCCATTTTATATTATTTTATTTTAGAAATTAAATATATATATTTTTAAATTATTTATTTAGCAGTTTGTGACTCCGTGGAAGTGTTTCGTGATGTGCATAATATTTGATTTGATTTGATTTAATTTGATTTGATTTGATTTATTTCTATGACAATAGACAATTATTTTATTTTAGAAACTGGATAATATTAAATCATCTTATACAGAAATAAATAAATAATTATTAGGTTCAAATTATTATGTGAGGATAAAGAGACTGCGGATTGAGAGACATAGTGGCCATTCTAAAATAATATTTAATTGCACCAATATGTTGAAGACCCGGTTTGATGAAAAATTTCCCACCGCCATCTCTGCTCTGTATTTTCTCTCACAGATACAGTCTCTCTTGTGACTAACACTGGTTTGGTCTCAGCAGTGTTGGTGTAGTGTGCTGTAGATTTGTAATTTCTATAGTATAAACTCTGACTGTGTTTGGGGCTGTACTGCAGGGCTTTGGCTCTTGATGAATTATGAATCTCTTGCTGGACTGGTCTGTTATGTCAGGGATAATGTTGTGTGTGTGTGTGTGTGTGTGTGTGTGTGTGTAGCTGGACCGGTCTCAGGCAGGGATAAAGCCGTTTGTATTGGATAGGATTTGCCCCAGAAAGCAGATGATAAAAACGATGGGCAAATCTCTGATTGAGATGTTTAATAGAGTTTGTGTGTCTGGAAGCATGTGTGTTTGTATGTCACTGGGAATAATTAGTTATTTGTCATTTAACAGATGTTTTTATACTCACAGCGACCTGCAGTGCAACTTTAAACAGGTTCAGTCGCTGTGGAGCAACATGAGGTTAAGTGCACAATCATCAGGACAGAGATTTCACCACAAATCTGCTGCATCTGTGACATGATGTGGATTACCAGAAATTAATTTCATCCTCAGTTTGTAAAAAGTATTGGGTTTCCACTAATGCACTTTTTGTAGATGTCTATGTAGAGAGACATTGCACTGGGATTAATGTTAAATTGCATTCTGTTTCAAACATATAGCAACAACAACTTTATATGTGACAAATATTATGGTAGAATCACTTAAAGGAACACTCCACTTTTTTTGGAAATAGGCTCATTCTCCAACTCCCCCAGAGTTAAAAAGTTGAGTTTTACCGTTTTTGAATCCATTCAGCCGATCTCCGGGTCTGGCGATAGCACTTTTAGCATAGCTTAGCATAGATCATTGAATCCGATTAAGACCAGTAGCATCGCGTTCAAAAATGACCAAAGAGTTTCGATATTTGTCCTATTTAAAACATGACTCTTCTGTAGTTATATCGTGTACTAAGACCGGCGGAAAATGAAAAGTTGCAATTTTCTAGGCTGATATGATTAGGAACTACTCTCATTCCGGCGTAATAATCAAGGAACTTTGCTGCCGTAACATGGCCGCGGCAGGCGCAGTGATATTACACAGCGCCTGAAAGTAGTCCCCAGCTATATTATAACTAGTAGTTACCTAGCTGGGGACTACTTTCAGGCACTGCGTAATATCACTGCGCCTGCTGCCGCCATGTTACGGCAGCAAAGTTCCTTGATTATTACGCCGGAATGAGAGTATAGTTCCTAGCCAAATAGGACTAGAAAATCGCAACTTTTCATTTTCCGCCGGTCTTAGTACACGATATAACTACAGAAGAGTCAAGTTTTAAATAGGACAAATATCGAAACTCTTTGGTCATTTTTGAACGCGATGCTACTGGTCTAATCGGATTCAATGATCTATGCTATCGCCAGACCCGGAGATCGGCTGAATGGATTCAAAAACGGTAAAACTCAACTTATTAACTCAGGGGGAGTTGGAGAATGAGCCTATTTCCAAAAAAATTGGAGTGTTCCTTTAAGTGCATTAATGTAAACTATGTGGCAAAAGATGTTTTCTGTGCTAAGCAACAGAAAAGTACAGAGCTTTTTAAACTGGAAAACTCTTTTGCTATTCTTCTATTATATACTTTTTTTTGGAGTGTTTACGTGTCTGACGGCTATGCAGCCACTGATGATCCCACTGTGTGTGTGAGTTTTATGTGAAGGTTTAAAGCGACTAAATCCTGCATGTGTGCTCTGTCTGCATTAACCAGTGAGACGTTACTGCTCTAATTAACAGCTTTTAGTCATGGCTTCCTGAATGACCCCATTTAGCACAGTCCTGTGAAGTGTTACAGCGACCTCCGCACGAGTTCTTCATCTCATAGTTTAAGCAAACACTAGCAGCATGGATGCGTTTTACACACGATGATAGCAGAATGTAATAGGATTTATGTAGTATGTAGGATTGTAAATTTTTAAATGCTTGATTGATGGTCAGTAACTCTTATTAAGTTACATCCATCCAATATTACACAAGACAGAAACTCAATTGAAAGCAGCAAACTTTGCCAAATGCAGCAATTAGTGCTTCTGTGGAAGTGTTTGGTAATGTGCAGATTTTTTTATTTTATTTTATTTTTCTAAATTGAGAAAATAAATAATATTAATAAAACCCACCCAGCATTTATGTATGTCATTAAAATAAGTTTGGAGACCATTGTTTCTATCACTAAGATTACTTTAGAAACTTCAAATAATGCATATTTTTGCACATAATTAATGTAATATATAAAAATGCAATATCCAGATGTTTAAATATCATAAATTTGCCTCAGACTAAATCTCTTGAATATCAAGATTTGATGCCATTAAGTAAACTTTGCCAAATACAGCAATTAGTGTTTTTGATGAAGTACATTTCATTTTATTTTATTTTATTTATAAATTCTTTTTAGAAATTAAATATTGTTAAATAATGTTATTATTTTATTTATTTATTTTTCAAAAATTATTAAGTAAAACATATATCGTAAAACCCTGCGTTTTATGTCGTGTCATTAAAAATTATTTTGGGGATCTATATCATTATTTCCATGGCAAAGAATGGAAAATAAACAATGATAAAACCAGGTTAATTGCTTGATCAACACAAAATTGGTGTCATTTTGAAGCTTTGAACATAAGTGCTTTTCAGTTTGCTGAAAACAGACTTGTAACACATTGTACCATATTTCAGTTCACTGCTCAGATTTTCCACTACATTCATGCAGAAAGGGTGATTTTAAAAATGTACAAATTAAACTCAACAGCATCGTTTTTTGTGTTAGTGTGTTAAGCATGTGGCAGACGTACAGTATGAGACTGCTTCATTTACAGTAAGTGCTCATCATCATCATTGCTTGTTGCACATTTTTGCGCTTTGTCTTCAGTGCTAGTTCCTGGTTATATATCCTCTAAGCGCTTTTCCTCTCTTCTCTTTACATTCCTGAGCTCATCTTTTTTTCCCTTCACTTGCTCTGTCTCGCAGCTGCGGTGAAATCCTTGCGGTTTTGTCTGGAAGGCGGCGTGAATTCTCTCCGATTCTGCCTCTCTCTGTCAGGTCCTTTGTCCTGCCGCAATTATCATAGTGATGGAAATGAAAGACACAAAAGAAGGAACATGATTTTCAATAGGCAGCTTTTCAAAGTCTTTGTTCGTTTCTAATGTGACTGAAAGACAAAGCAGAAAAGGGGAAAACACAGGAGAGAAAAAGCACGTTTGTTTTATAAAATGTTAACATGTGAGATGTATCTTTTGCATTACAGCCATGTTCAGCTGCCACCTCTGCCTCTCTGTTCCTCTTCCAGACAGGCTAAGTTTAGTGCTTTTGTGGAATTTGTAACAGCAGAAAGTTTCCTCGAGTCTAAACGGATCAGACACACTCCTTAGTGTCGGTTTTCTGCATCCTTTTTAGGGTTGACTGCCAGTTTAAAGGAATGTTCCGGATTCAAAACGATCTCTACGGACTTGAGTTTGTGGTATAATGTTGATTACCACACAGATAATCATTTGGACTAGTCCTTTATTTTGCAAACGCAAGCAAAACTTACATTCACAGTAATGCACTTATAATGGAAGTCAATGGGGGAAGACATGGAAGCTTTAAAGCAGAAATGTGTGGTGTAAAACCGCTTATATTCATTCTTCCATACTGAAAGTATGTTATTTGAGCTTTAAAGTTGCCTAAATCCATCTTTTAGCTGTGACACTACTGTTGGAAGAGCTTCTAGACATGCATCAACAATCAACATTAATATTCCTGTAAAGTTACCAGGATTACCAGCTTTACATGGCCATTGCAAAAAGTGAAACATTGGATATAATTTAGCACAGACAGCATTAGTAAATGGTTTTATCTTGTTAACATATGTAAAGCTTAAATCTGGTGGCTAAACTTACCAAAAAGTGTTCGCTCACACAGGTTTTAACAAGAAAATGAATAAAAATTAAATAAATAAAAAAATAACAAATTATTTTATTTATTTATTTTTACAATTTTCCCCAACATGGTTACACTTGTAATGTACCTGGTTAAAAATAAACGATCTACAAAAAATTGCTTGTAAATCTCTCATTATGCAATATTATTACTACCAAATATTGGATTTAATCTTTTCAAGAAATTGTTTTCTTTAAGCACGGTTTGTATTTAGTTTTGCAACTGATTGATCTGAGCTTAGCCACCGAGTGTTGCCAATATTATCCACAAATAATGTTTTTTTGTTTTTTTCCCACTCAATAGCTATGGTGCATAATAAGGCCAAAACATGCCAATTAAAAGAAGCTGATAAAAAGATTGAATCCAATATTTGGTGATAATGTAGCATAATGAGCGATTTACAAGTAATTTTTTAAAGGTGGGTCATTTTTGACCCAGAACACCCAATTAGAGGATTTTCAGCACAGCACAAGGGTTAAAAAGGTCTCTTGGATTTTCAGTTATATTGTAAATGCATGTATTTGTGTTGATAAGGTGACAGTTTTGTTTTTCTTTACTTTTATTGTTTTTTTATTTTTTATTTTATAGGCCAAGTGATGACTCGACAACAAATATCCCATTGATCTTTATATGTACTTTCAGAGAACATTTCATTGAATGCAGAAATAGACTTGACATGGTCTTTCAGTTTGGCGGTTGATTTATTTCACTGTGCTTTTAATCTATTTGCAAAATCTTAAAAAAAAAAAAAAAAAAAAAAAAAAAGACTAAGAGCCCCATTCATTTGTTTCTTGATGACTCTTTCGTCACAGTGATGCAGCACCTTTTTATCCGTGTATTTAGCAGTCAGTGGCTCTGTAGTGAATGACCCTGTGATTCTACACCTTTTATCAGAGCTCTGCTTTTGTGTTCAGCGAATTTAATCACTTCGTAATTGGGTGTTTTTTTAAAATATCAAAGTGGAGTGAAATTATAGGCTTGAGGTTGATAAACAGCAGAAATGGCTGTGAGAGAATCAGCTATGCTTGGCCAGGTGAATACTGAGTCACATTGGCAGAGCAAAATTACCCACAATTCATTGCCTGCTTAGTGAGCTTCTTTGAAATGTCACAATATTTTAAATCAGTGGGTGAGAGGAGAAAGTATATTTTATCTAGAATATTTTTTTTGTTGCCTGCATGCATGTATATGTCCGTAAATTAATATAAATAAAATCTTGTTAGTTGAGCATGATTTAGCTTGTAGCTAATTTTGTAGTTAGAGATATTTCTTGCAACTGGAAAATGATGAATGTCACAAAGTTTTATTAGTTATATTTCATCTAAAGATTAATAAAATAAGAAATCCTTTTTTTCTTTTCATCTGTTGTTATTTTCTTGATCAAAATGTGTGTGTGTGTGTGTGTGTGTATTGCATAATCCATAAAGATAGTACATTTAGCCATCCATAATGTGCACATTTGAACAAAATTGAAAAACGACTATTTTTAATTGCTTTTTTAATATTGAAGTGGCACTTGACACAAACCCAGTATAGTCTCGGGTTAATTTCAAGGTTATTAGCACACATAAAATGTAAAAAAAAACAAAAACACCTTCGTTATTTCAGTTAGCTGAGCTCCCATGATGCTTGGGATTACCATATTATTTATTTCTCACGACTGCGACTGATTTCTAGATGCCTTTTTCTGGACGCAACAGAATAGGCAGCTTTTTTGGCATAATGCGCCCATAAAATCACAAAAATACCCTCAGACAGCTCTCACAAGGCAAGATAGAAATCAAAGCTTTCATAAAAGCACTTCTGGCTCAGGTAAGCCATTTTAGATTACACATTTGAAGCCGAGCGAATATCTCGAAATGGCAGTCTGTAAAAAATCTCCCCGAGCAGAAATGGTAGTGCATTTGAGAAGAACCCCAGGGTTATGATGCCCTCCGTGGACGTCTGGGAGTTTCTGTGATAGCGGCTCAGAGAAATGAGCGCCGGTCACATCTTCAGTCAAACCTCCAAATGAGTTTGTTTTAATAGTTTATGTCTGCACTTCCTAAGTGGCTTTTAATTCATTCTGACACTGAATATAAAGACCCAGCCGGCGCTGAAACGCAGATAGCGCTCTGCGTATTAATATTACCAGGCGCCATCATTTACAATCACCCCTACGATTGCGAAATCGCAAGCACCGCTGTTTATTACTCTCTGTACAGCACTGGATGCCGGTTGTAGATGAGATAGGGGTGTTTCTAAGTGGTACGATCCCTCTCCATTGCTACGGTGGGAAGAACGAGGCATTAATCTTCGCCGCTTGGACAGAGGGAAATTAATGATCATTTGCGCTGACGACATAATCGGGCTTCACGCTGTCCTCCGATACTAAATTGCCGTCTTTGTTCCACGTAATATCTCTCTCTCTTTCTCTCTCCCGCTCTCAATCTTTGCTCGTTGCCTGGTCGTTTGCCGTTATCAGTCATTAAGTGGCTGGTTTCCATAGCAACGGCGGTTTGGAGATGGCCTGGTAGGGTGTAAACTGGCCTCTGGTCTAACGCGGTGAAATTACCTCGTCACGCTGCAAAGGTCTGCGTGCTCTTCTAGGTCACCGTTGTGCTTTTGTCGCAGCTGTCGGTTTGCATGAGAAGGTCACGGTGTGCATGTATGTGTGAGACGGAGTTAAAGGGTTAGCTCACCCACAAATGAAGGTTCTGTCATTGCTTTCTCAGCTTTGTGTTGTTTCAAACCTTTCTTTTCATCTATAGGACACAAAAGGAGATGTTTTGCTGAATGGCCTGGCTGCTGTTTTCCATACAGTGAAAGTGAATGGGGACTGGGATACATGTGCATTCTAATAGCACCTCAAGATGCATTGCATATGTTTTTATGTTGATTATGAGATCAATGACAAAAATCAATGCTCCATTTTTGAACGAACTTCTAATTCCATACAATGTAAGTTAATAGTGACTGGGATGCATTCATGTACATTGAAACATGATGTTTCAAGATGTGTCACGCTATTGAGGTCAATGAAGAGACTTATCATCAGTCGATTGTATGTGATGTCATTAACATGAAACATGGTTTTGAGGTGCCTTAATTACATATAAACATGTACATGAATAACGACTTCAGTTTCACTCTGTTCCTCACATAAAACTATTGAATGACTTCAGCAGACTTTTAATGTAATGCACAAGTCATATAGATGCTTTAGATGGTGCTTTTTTGTTATTTTTGGCACTTGACGGCACCTGGTCACCTTGCATATTATGTTTGGAAAAGAGCCGCTTCAACATCACATTTTACATTTATACAGTTGGCTTTTATGCAAAGCAACTTACATTGCTTTCAGGGTATACATTTTATCAGATCATACAGTTAACTGAAACTAAAACCATGAAAAAAGTCTTACTTCAAATGTAATCAATTTAAACTGAAATAATATAATATAGAAACTTATTTTATGTCAGCTAATTTCCGAGGAGAATTTTCTCATTTTCATGCAGTGCTAAAAAGTTAACAAAAATTAATAAAATCTTAAAGACATTAAGCAAACATACAAAAACTTAAACTGATAAAAAAAAATGACAAAACACACAACAGTATATCTTAACAGTATAAACTTAAAGTGAAAACAAATAAAATGATTCAAAATATTAATAAAAATGAACTAATAATCTTATTAAAAAAAAAAAAGACTATATTATAACTAGTTACCTAGCTGGGGACTACTTTCAGGCTCTGCGTAATATCACTGCGCCTGCTGCGGCCATGTTACGGCAGCAAAGTTCCTTGATTATTACACCGGAATGAGAGTATAGTTCTTAATCATATCAGCCTAGAAAATCGCAACTTTTCATTTTCCGCCGGTCTTAGTACACGATATAACTACAGAAGAGTCAAGTTTTAAATAGGAAAACTATCGAAACTCTTTGATCGTTTTTGAACGCGATGCTACTGGTCTAATCGGATTCAATGATCTATGCTAAGCTAAGCTAAAAGTGCTATCGCCAGATCCAGAGATCGGGTGAATGGATTCAAAAACGGTAAAACTCAACTTATTAACTCTGGGGGAGTTGGAGAATGAGCCTATTTCCAAAAAAAGTGGAGTGTTCCTTTAACAGCGGGTTTTCTTTTCTTAAGCTCACTCATCACTTAATTAATCACTTAATTATCCCATTAACTTTAACTCTGCTTCAGTGTTACTTTAACTCTGTTGATTGGGACAATATGTACTCTGAGCAGAGTTGTTTTAACTCTGGGGATTTTGCTGTGTACATTTCTGAACCTGGGAACATTTCAGTTGTGTTGCTGTCTATGGAGGGTCCGATTTCATCAAAAATATCTTAATTTGTGTTCCGAAGATTAACGAAGGTCTTACGGGTCTGGAACGACATGAGGGTGAGTAATTAATGACAGAATTTCCGTTTTGGGGTGAACTAACCCTTTAATGGATGTAATCATAGCTATTGATACGAAAATAACACTGGGTGGCACAGAAGAAAGAAAGTCATACAGGTTTGGAGTGACATGAGAGTGAGTAAATGATAACAGAACGCTCATTTATGGGTGAATTACTCCTTTAACAAAATCAGGATTTCTCACGGATCTCCCATTTCCTGACCTCCTCAGAAACTCCTCGTCCGGTTTTTATTTGCTTTTATGGAACGCACGCATTAACACAGCGTGCTAAAAGCCTTATCTCCTTACACTTCTCTTTAAGTGTCCTTTCTTCTCGCCAGTCCCTTTTAAAGGGCTTTGACCCTATTGGCATTTTACATGGGCGGCACGTCCCTTTAATTACTCTCTCATTTTGTCTCCCAACGCTCTCTTGCTCGCTCTATCTGCCTCACCAGGCAATGCGTTGAATGTCGTGTGTGTGGGTTTGTGCATTTATGCTAAACGCTGGTGTCACATGGTATTTGAATATCCAGGGCTGCTTTGTAATACGAGACATGCTTGTTTTATACATATTTGAGATGTCAATCATGCCTGCAAATACCTAATATATGAAAATGCTTTATAGATGCTGGTATTTCTGTTTTAAGCAGACTAAAATACACTTATAGGTGTATGCACTCAGGCCAGTGCAGTGATATTGCACTGCAGAGAGTTTGATTCATGTAGTTTAGGTGTTTTCTGAAGGTGTATAGAGCTTTGTACACACGGATACGGTTTAAACAGTCAAGGTCATTGATGGAAAAGCTTAACGGAAAAATATAAACTGAATGTTATATGTAACAGTTCAGTCCTGTCATCTTTCATATAGTTTTAGTTTGCATGTATTTAAGTGTTGCTTGTACATTCGACTTGGTCCTGCCGTTTTAAGTCAGAATTTGGAAATCTTTGTTTCCAAATTGTGAATTTGGAAACGGTTATTAATGAAGACTTAGTATCCCTGTTGAAAAATCCAGCATATGCTGGTTAGGTAGCCTATGTTTTGAAGCATGGCTGCTGTTCATGAGCTGGTTTAAGCTGGTTCTTAGCTGGTCATGTGCTGGTCTTAAGCAACTAGCTCCTGCTCAGGACCAGCTTAGGACCACCACATGACCAGCTTAAACCAGCTCAAACCAGCAGCCATGCTTCAAAACATAGGCTACCTAACCAGCATATGCTGGATTTTTCAACAGGGATTGCATTTTCCAAAAAACTGTTTAATTTGAAGTCATGATGATTTGGGGTTAGGGAATTTCACAAAACCTGTCAAGTATATATTTTACTTCAAAATCATAAGAAATTATAATTAACATAATAAAATTAAGCTTATTTTATTGTAACTGAGAATTGTTGTTGCATTTTGCAATAATAATAAATGTATTTATTGACTTTAAAAAAAATATTTATTGTTGTTGTTGTTGTTCACATTTTAATAATAATAATAATAATAATAATAATAATAATAATGTTTAAAAAAATCATAAAAATATGTATACACTTTACAGTAATTTGTGCTTAGTTTTCATAAAAATGTCATAAAGCAAAAATCTTAATGGTTCTAAAAACCTTTTTGCTCATACAAAAATGAATGTATTTGTATTTTTTAGGAATGTACATGTAATGTGTACATGCATGAAATTCACCCTGATTCAAATCTGACACAATATGTGCAGCAGTGTTTTTTTTTTTCTTTTCATTTCATTGCATTTTTCTTTGCCGATGAACCTCCAATGAACAGCAATCTTCAGTGTTTTTCCTCTAGTCGGCTCAGGAACACAGCTATTATCAAGTGCGAGTGATCCCTGCAGATATTTAGCTATCACCCTAGAGTTCTCCGTCGATTGTTTGAGGATTCTGCAGTGTGCCCTTGGACTTATTTTTGTAGGACAACCACTCCAGCAGAGAGAAGCAGCAGTGCTGGATTTCATTCTGATTGTGAAGCGAAATCCTTTGGTAACCCTTTGCAGTCTTATGAGCTTCAACAGCCCTTCTGAGGTCTTCTGAAATCTTCAAACTGCACTTGAACAGAAATCTGTTTGTGAAGGGCTGGTAAACACACTGCTCATGCGGCAGCGAAGGTCAAATGCACTTGTACGATGATTGGAAAAACTTGCCCCAATTATTGTTTTCAACAAGTCATTATAGTTTCCTCCAATGACCTTGTCAGTAATGTTTGCTAAAACTTGCATCCCAATTACCATTTCTAACGCCAAGTATTAAATGTAGTTTTTTAGTTAAAATTAAACTGCCTTTATTGTGACGTAGCTGATAAAATCAGATCAGATTTTCTTGCAGAAATCTAGATCATTTTAATTGTGTGTATTTTGGAGCCATGTTTAAAGATAAAGCCACACATTGGATTTAAATAAAATGTGGACACGAGGACACGAGCTCCATTCCGATTTATCAAAAGATTCCTCATGTGTTAATTTCGTTCCTCGGGGGGTATAATGGCGAGCAATTAAAGGCAGATCAGACCTGTCGTTTCACCAGCGGGATGCACATCTGGCAAGCCTTCATCAACCTCCTCCTCCTTGGCTGTCTGGGTTTGCAAACTTCCTGTCAGAGTAGTAGCTGTAAAGCAGTGTTCTTTTGCGGTTTGAATTTAACACTATGTGGCCATCAATTAAATTATGTTTTCAGTTATCAGGATAAGAAGGAGAGAGGAAAAAAGCTAGCAGAGATGATTTGGACTATAACTGGGTGGAATCATTTTGTCACATGGGTGCGCATATTTTAAAATCTTTTGAGCATACGTTTCAAAGTCAACAAGAAGTTGCTTTTCTTGCCTGTGAGCAAATCGTCAGTGCTTCAGGTAAAAAATAAAATTAAATAAAGTAATTTTCCTTTTTTTTAAAGTAATTTTTCTGTCCCTCCTCTTCCAATAGCACAATAGCACGGAGCGATCACTTTAGTCAAACGAACCAGGCTTTGGGGGTCAAACGCGCTCGGGCAAGGTTAAGATTGCCTTGTGTGAGTACACGCTTATTCTCCCTCATCCAGCACACAGAAGTCTCTACCCGCCAGCACCCACACCCCCATCAAGTGTTGTCCCGCGATCTTGCAGGTCTCTACTCGGAAGGTGCCTGTTATAAAGTTACGATTGAGGCTCTGGACTCTGGACTCTGGAGTTTTTCTATAACAAACTATAAAATATTTTCTATAAAAATGTCAATACCCTGGCAGTGGCAAATAGCTTTGGTTTTATATTTAATTTGATTACATTAATGTATAAGTTGAGATTTACAAGAAATATTTTAACTGCTACTATGTAAAATGAATACTGCTTTTAAAAAAGCACCTTATTTGTATAAAGTGTTTGCAAACCAAATGGTATTGCACTTGTTAAAAATCTGTTTCCCTAAGGAGAAAATTAACTGATTTTTTACTTCCGGATCCCGACGGTTGAACTCTATTATGGGGGTAAAATGGGTTACGAATGCTATTTCATGTTGACGTTAACCTGCCTTTCTTTTGCTATTTTCAAACATTCCCAAACTTCTCGATCATCCCATCATTAGCTGTCCACGGGGCTGAAAGCAGTCCACCCCCCGTATACATTACGGTTGACGCTGGCCCGGTTCTCTCACTCACTCATGCCTCATTGCGCAGCTGAATAAATCACTCTAAACTGAATTTAATGGCTTTATATCTGAACGGGTTTCTATGGACTGAGACAGGGAAATTTCCTTAAGTGAGAGCTAACTTTATTGACTTAGCCCGCACAAGGGCAATGGCTGCGCGTTTAGAATTCATTTGACATTTGAGGTGGCAGGGGACTCGTTTGGTGACATTTCGCCGCCATTTACAGAAATGCGTCCAGCAGAATTCAAAGATAAGAAAGGCTGCGATTACATCGGTCTTTTCACGTATTGTCCAAGGACACATTCGTATGTAATTTTACCAACTGACCCGTACATGCTCTTTAGGTGGAAATAAAAATCCCCAAATCCCTTCATGAAAGCAGAAACTGCTCTCAAAGCCATCTGAAGTCATCTATTCATGCATTTTCGAGCATTTTCAGAAAGAAAATGCATTTTTATAGAGTGACTTTGGACATCTGGGATTGTAAATTACATAAAAAGTAATGGATCAAAATAAGCGGCTTGTACACTGTAAAAAAAAAAAAAAAAAAAAAAAAAGAATTTTTCATAGTAGTAAATAAAACAGATTATTGTAGTATGTTTTACAAAAAAAATATTTGGTCTTTCTAAAATATAATGTTTATTACAATGTGTTCATTGTATTTTTATTTATTTTCTTTTGGTGAAATTTACCAGCGATTTCCAAGTGAAAATTGTCTCTACACCAAATTATTATCAGTGTAGGAAATCACAATTACATCACAATCTCATTTTTATTGCATTTTTCAAGCATCTTTACTAGAAAAACATATTTTTTTATATGGAGTGACTTTGGATTTGTACTATTGTGATTAAGAGGAAAAAATAATTGATCAAAAAATGTCTAAAAGATTATTGGGATAATACCATTTCAGTCTTCTTTACACTCACATTGGATTTACTTTTACTTGTGGTTTCTTTGTAATTATTTGTGAAATTTACCAATTTCTGACTAAAAATAGTTTCAAACTAAATCCATCACCATTTTTGTTTGTTTTTTCAGTGTAGGGAAATAAGTCATTATCAGTATTTAGGTTTTTCAACTAGACAGCAGTGGGATTGAATGCAGAGCAAATTGAGACTTTTAAGTCTTCCCTGCTTTCCAAATATTTCTCCTGGTCTTTGAACAATAACAATTCTTTTTGATTTCAGATAACAGTGTCTGCAACCAAATGTTAAAGATCTCAATGTGACCATGAAAATTTCTCAACAAATTATCCTGGAACCAAATTATCTAGGCATTGCCATCCACATTAATTAATTAGCTCAATACTGTTACTGTATGTCAATGATAGTCTCAGTTAATTCTTTAGACTCATCTAAAGGAGACATAAAGAGGAGAAAGGAGAAGCATCTGAGACAAAGCAGATATTTAAATAATGCATAACTAATAGTCTCTTGAGCGATGAAAGATCAACTTTTAGGTGATATAATTTTCCTCACAGGATTGTGACTTGATGCATTTTGATCAGGCAGTTTGATTATGTGTCGTAGCGCAAACATTATTATTTTTGATTAGCTTGAGGTTCCTGACTAACGTTTGTGATTCCATCCACATCTATTTCCGGTGAAACTACGTGTTATCTTAATTCAGTCTGTCTTCTTTGAAGATTAAGTCTATGTTTGGGTCCATGCGTATGGACAATCATAAAACATGCTTCAGTCTTCTGCCCAGAGAGGATTAATGATGAATCATTGAGGTATGATCTGTTTCTGGGAGTTCTGGGAGAGTACATTCGGTATAAATTAAGTAAATTTATCCAAAACACAAACAGGAAAAAAAGGCTTTTGGGTGTTCAGTAATCGAGAACAATTAGGAGCAACATCTAAACATGCTCTTGTTCTTAATCACACACATTTTAATTTTAGCTCAACCCGGAGTAAAAGCCTGCAGGCTACGGACTCTCACACAGGAGCCAGAGAGAGAGATGGAGACAGGACGAGACATTAACAACAGATTCAAATGGAAATGATGTGTGAAAAACACCAGCATAATTCTAGGTGTTTGTGGGCATTTAACCAAGCACATACTTCTCCTCAACATGACGCATGGTTTGTGCTATGATTTTTTGTTGTTGAAGTTAATTTTCATGTCAGAGTATATTTAAGATCGCTAAGCACAAGTATAAGCAATGGTAGCAATGATGATACCATTAATAATACAGTGATTCAGTGGAGGAGAGGAGACTAAACGTGTGCAGCCGATGGATTGTGCTCACATTGATGGACAGATGACGACCTTCATCAGCAAAGCAGGAAATAGAGGAGTGATTAGCATGATGAGCTCAACACACACACACACAACTCCTAGCTATCGGTACAATCAGCTCACAAGGGGAGGCTTCGGGGGTTTGTAGCCGTGAGAGTTTGTGTGTCAAACTCAATCAAAGACAGCCTGAAGTGTGTGTTTGTCTGCTTGTGTGTGTGTGTGTGTGTGTGTGTGTGTGAGTGTGTGTGAACTTATGTGTCACAGCTGGTTTCCTGTTTCCACCTTCTCTACATTAATTAGTTATCAGCTCTATCCAAGGAGCGCAGACGTAATTGGCAGATTACAGCACAATTTTCCTTAATTGCATCCTGTGTTGTGACATTGACTTTAGGCGCATAACTAACCCACCCACACCGAACCTGAACCTCATCAGCCCCTTGCCCTCCTGTTTATTGTATTGTATCATTATATAATGTTAAAACATTGTTTATAGGTGGAACTTGGAACATTTCTATCATTAAATGTCTTCCTTCTGTGTAAATTTGCTTATTATTGTGATGAATATAATGCATTCATCAGCAGTATATTAAACAGAATATAATTAAAGTCAACATGACGTCAACTAAGGGGCTAGTGATTAATATTAACTAATGTTAACCAATAGTTTTAGTTAATAGTTTTGTTTTTATTTTTTTATTTTTTTTGTAGATAATCCAGCCCCCCCCCATATTGGCATCAGTAATATATGAATTTGATGTGAAGATCAAATTTACAGCAATAGTAGCAAAACTGAGGTTTATTGAGAGATAGAGGGTAAAAGATATACAGAACAGGAAGTGACGCACACGCAATCCCCTCTATCAGCAAGTTAATAAAGAGCTGACGTTTATATCTGTCTTAAAGACTGATACCATAAAGAGATGAGATAGAGGCTTTTTTTCTCACTGAGAAGCGTGTGGCATCTCAGTCTCTCATATCCGCTCTTCTGACCCTGACTATGTGTGCTATTTTACAGCTGATGGTATGTATTTTTAGGGGGTGTGTTGTGTGAATGTCTGAAACGATGAGCATCAACCAGATCAACTGTATATTTGAGTAGTGAATCGAAGCTGCTGCATTGGTGCTTAGCATCGGCACACTCATCTAATACACCATCTGCTCAAACGGTCAGTTTTCCTCATAAACAGTGACACGAGCCAGCAGTTAATGTGATGTCTTTCAGAGTTTGGCTCAATCAGACACATCATCGCTGAAAGCAGTTGTGATTTATTGCCATTCCTGCCATAGAGTTCAGCCAGAAACTAGCACAAATTTACGTGCAGGTTTAGCTTCAGGCACTTTTATTTCCCAAGAGTTGATTTTTATTAAAACAGTAGATAACAACTTTTTCCTTTTTGCTATATGAAGGTCACATTAAAACTTTCTTGAATTTTTTTTCTTTTTCAAATGCCTATTATATTTTGACCTAACTGTTTTACTATTGTCTCAGTCAGTATTTAGAATGTGAAAATCAATAATAAAACTTTACATTTTTAGAGACACGTACATTATGCCTTTATTTACAAATCAAGTCATTAAATAAACAAGTTCAATATATTGTGAAAATAATTTACTGTTTAGCTGTGGCATCATTTCCACTGTAATTTTGTTCCTTAATAAAGTTAGTGTTTATAACATTAATTTTTGTAAAGTTAGTGTACTTGTTTATCAAGGAGAAGTTTTAAGTTGAAATATTAGACATGATATGAAAAAACAAAACAAACAACAACAAAGAAAACAAAAAACAAATGGAGTTATAGAGTTAAAGTCTTTCCTGTGGTAAATATCACTTGTGAACAATGATTTTATAAAATTTGCAAAAAATGTTGTTTGTGTTTATTATTTATGTAATTTTAGTGTTATAGCTGTGGCATTTGAAATAAGTCCAATTTGAATTGAAAATATTGCACAAATATTTGACTTTCAGGGGAAAAAAATGTGTATGATGCAATGCTAATCATTTAGGATGCATTAAATAAACCACTGAGAGTGTAAAAAGTGAGAGTTTATTTCCACAAGGGAGTTTAAGTCTTCTCTTTACAGTAAATAAAGGCCAAATGTCTTCATACTTGAAGAAACACAGAGCTACTGTATGTGCTGATCTCTGTAAAACTTGTAAACCAAGGATGTTGTGTTGTTGCAGCTAGGCTGCTGTATAAAATGTCCCTATTTCCTATCAGGTATCACTGGATAGATGACAAATCACATCTGTTTTTGTGACAGCCGAAGAGAATCTGCCTGTCAGTCATTTTGAGCATTCAGATTTCATTCCTCAGTGTGCATCTCTAATCTTTCATCAAACTTGCTTTCGCCTCTCAAACAACTTTCCTTTTCAGCCGATGTCATCAAGACCTCTTGTTTTTAGCCCCTCCCCTTCAACCACCTGTCATATAGACACCTTCTAGTTCAGTAAAAGTCCTGTTGAATGTCCTTTTGTGGAAGTAAATTAGTTTGAACAGCATTTTATGTTGACTTAAATTATGCAATTTTAAAACTACGAGGGTTTAAATAAAGACAAACATTATGTCCATTTCAGTATTTTGTGAAACTAGTTTGGTTGTTCAGCTGGGGCATCATTTTCATTACAGTTTTGCTGCTTAATAATGAATGTTTTCACGTAAGTTAGTCTGCTTGTTTATCAGGGAGACAAAATTTTGAAGTTGAAATATGTGACATGGTATGTATTGATTAAAAAAAAAAAAGTAAATATTACTTGTGAACAGAATGTTTTTCGTGAAATTTTAGAATACTTTATTGCATCAAATTATGCAAAAATAGTATTTGTATTTATTTAGGATGTGTACGATTTAATACGTGTTAATATCATTCAGATTTCATTCCTCAATGCGTGTCTGTAATCTTTCATCAAACTTGCTCCGCCTCTCAAACGGCTTTCCTTTTCAGATGATGTCATCAAGCCCTCTTATTATTAGCTCCTCCCCTTCAACCACCTGTCATATTGAGACCATGCAGATCAATAAAAGTCCCACTGAATGTTCTGTTGTGGGAGTAAAATGGTTTAAACGTCATTTTATGTTGTCTTAAAGACACCAGCATTCAAAACACAACATGATAAAAACAGCAGCCACAACAAACGTCCATCTCTCTTTCTCCTGAGCTCGAGTTCCCTGTTTGCTCTTATCCTGCTTGATCTATAGACCTCCTTTTCTATTAGTCTGTTGTCTCCAGCCTCTGCGGGAGTAGTGCTCACGTTATGTATGTTTCTTGTCACTCAAGTCCCTTAGTCCTTTCCGTCTCGCCACATCTGTATCGAATCTCTCCGTTCGAATCTCTGGAGGCCATATCTTTTTCTTCCATTGACTGCTTCGCTTTAGCATTGTCTGACTCAGAGTTTTGCCGTCTCCCTCTCTCTCTCTCTGTTTTATTGAACTGTTCCTGTGCCTGGCGGGATGCGTGCGCTGTCTGCTTGGCGGAGTCCACTAATATTCCTTAATGACGCAGCATCTGTCTCTGTCAACAGTCCGCCTTCATGGGCTGATAAGCGGAGCTGTTTTTCTCTCCGACGCGAGGCAGTTGTGTAAAAAAAAAAAAGAGAAAACCTCAAACAAATCTTTTTGCGATGACAAAAATAAGACACAAGGTCAAATTGAAACTCTTTTGCTGCTTTGTCTGTGGTGTTTGGAAAGGGAAACTTGCTGTCAGGCTGGGAAAGTAAATCTGCTGGAGTGTAATTGCAGGTACGGTCGCGTCTGTTGAAGTGTTTACTGAGAGAGCTGTTTTAAGTTATCATCGTTTACTCGTCCTCATGGCTTTACAGTCCTATGACTTTCTTTATCCAGTACACAAAGGACATTTACAGTTTAGTATTTAAGTATATCAATAAGCACATTTAATACCACTGAACAAGTTATGGTAATTCAAATATTTGAGGAAGGCAATTTAAAAACCAATACTAATGAGTAAGTGAACTTAATTTATTATTATTGGCTAACAATATAATTTCTCTATTCTCAAATATTTTGATTGAAATTTAACAAATATTAGGTATATTATAAAAAATAATGTATAGGTACATACAAATATACGAATGCATACAAGAAATATACTGTATGTACATATTTATATTTATAAATGTTATTAAAATTAGGGATGTTCATTTTAACCGTTTAACCGTTAACCGACCGATAAGAATTTTGACCATAATTGACCGTAATAAGAATTTTTTCAGTAATTAATCAAGATGTTTTAAAAGGTTTAATGCATGGTTAAAATAAGCTACGCATATAAAAAAGAATAAATAATAAAAAAAAAAGCGTTTTTTAGAGAAAGAGAGAAAAAAAACATAAGTCGCATTTTGTTATTTCATTCAGAAATAGGCCGACACGAATTACAAATATTATAATAAACACTGTAAACATAGCTATGCTATTTTAGTTCCCCTCACTCCACAACAAATCCTTTCAATTAACAGTAGGCTATTTATAAAAGAACAAGAATTAAAAATGTAAGAAGCTATAGCAGCAAACCAAAACGAATTAAGGCTAAAACGAAACAGAAACCAATGTTGGGTCTCTCGTTCGACACAAAATCAAATGTTTCCGTATTCGTGATGTATTTGAATGCCAAAATATTATTTACCTTTTATGTATAGGCCTACTTCACTCGCGCTCCAATATCCATGTAAAACAAAATGTTTTGCATAACTTCGCGGCGGTACGGTGATAACGCTTAACGGCACAGATTTTACTACATATTTAAACTAAGGTCCCCCCCCCCCAATATGTTTGACTGATAGTTTTTTTTAAATGATAATGAACAGGCTGCATTGTCAAGGTAGAATGCTAAACTGTGTGCGGCGCTGGAGAAATCACTTGATGTTTTCCCCCCTTCTAACAGTGGAAGCAACTACTCCTTATGAAGATAATCGGAATTGTAAACGGTTAGGGTTGTTTGCTGCTTTTTGCGCATGTAAAATTAATCCCCGGAAAACAAATAGTATTTTTTACGGGTCACAGACACTTATTTTTTCTAATTTAATTTTAGTTCTAATTTAAAATAATCTTGTTGGTTAGCGGTTAATAATCGGTTAACGAGCGTCGGTTGTCGGTTAGGAAAAATAACCGAAATGAACATCCCTAATTAAAATATAATTTCTTAGTCAAATACTATATGAAGTGTGTGTATGTATGTCAATGTTGTTATAAATTTAAAAATCATTTTTACAATTTATAATTATATATTTTTATTTCTATATATTTAAATACATAAATGTAGTTGAATACATATAATACAGTTACATAATGTAATATTTATATTTATAAATGTCATAAAATATTTGTTTGTCAAATACTAATTTGCATAATGTATATAATTATTTATGAATATATTTCAGAAAGAAATTCTATGTTGTTTTTCTTCTTTTTTAATTAAATCATTAAAAAATGCAATATACTGATGTATTGGGGTGTAATTGTCTTTCTTTCTTTCTTTCTTTCTTTCTTTCTTTCTTTCTTTCTTTCTTTCTTTCTCAGTGTCTGCATTTTGTGTGATCTCAGACCATATTTGAGCTTTTTCCCTTATTCTCTTTCTCTTGCACCATCTGTGTGTTTATACTAACACAGTCTCAGTTTGGCATACTGGGACGAGTCTCTTCACTAATGAGACACTGTGTGTTCTGTTTCTGTCCTGTTATTGGAGATCACGCTAGCTTGTGTTGTGTGTGTTTGTTTGTTTGAGAGTGTCATTATGTACTTATGTGTGTGTGATGTGTGACTGCCAATGGGAGCATATTGAATTGGACGGGCTCTTGCTTGCTCTGGTTCAGTGGTGTGAGTGTGTTTGGCCCAGTTCATCTAGATCTCTTGGCCCGACCCAGACAGCAGACCCTCCTGCCTGCTGTTCCTTCTTCCTCCATCTCAACACACACACACACACACACACACACACACACACACACACACACACAC